>CM031372.1:21661324-22010275 GCA_018208015.1 Medicago ruthenica
AGCTGCAATCTGGACATCTTCACCTTAGAAGTTCCTTCATGAGTGGTCTTCAGAATTTCCCAAGCATCCTTAGCCACAGTACATTGTTTGATGAGTCTGAACATGTTCTGATCAACACCATTAAAGATAGCATTCAAAGCTTTTGAATTTCTCAGTGACAGATCATCTTCAGCTTTGGTCCATTCCTCCTCAGGCTTCAGAACCTCAGTCTTGTTACCATCTTTGTCTGTATACACAGGATGATCCCAGCCTTTAATCACCGCTTTCCAAGTCCTGCTGTCAATAGACTTTAGAAAAGCACACATCCTTGACTTCCAATACTCATAGTTTGTGCCATCTAGTAGGGGTGGTCTATTGACATAGCCTCCTTCTCTATCCATGCTTGCCAGAAATAAACTCCTCTGGATCTCACCCAATTTACAGGCAGGGTGCCTGCTCTGATGCCAATTGAAATTCTGGCCAGGCAAAACTAAGAGAATACCAGGTTCTGAACCAGACAGGTTCTGAACAATATGCAGGGCCCAATAGATTGCAAAACAGAGCACAAGTAAACACAATACAAGAGCAGCAAAATAAAGTGCAGGAAAGTAAAAAGGCACAGAGGTTTGTTAACCCAGTTCGGAGTAAACACCTCCTACTCTGGGGGATACCAATCCAGGAAGGAATTTCACTATTGGAATTAACCCTTAAGACTCAGACACTGACTCCCAGCTCCTATCCCAAGCAATTAATCTCCACCTAGTCAGACTTCTACCCAACTCTTGAGTATTAGAATCCTCTAACTTCCTATTCAAGCAACTAAACCCAGCCACTTGAACAACCCTTAACAATACCCTGTTTTTGAACAACACTTCAAAGACAAAACTTCATTCGTACCTAAAGGCTTAGAATGAATTACAACTCAATCAAAACACCTAAACCAACTCTAACTGAGTGGTGCACAATAAAGCTAAAAGCTTAAAATACTAAGACTCAATTCTCTGATCTTAAACTCTATTAATTCGTGTGTCTTGAATAGCAGCAGCCCTCCTCTATTTATAGCCTTCAACAAGTCTCTTAATTATGTAGCCAATCTTCTGAATTGGATATGTTTCTGAATTATGAATAATCCAATAAGGAAACAAATAAACCAGGAATGTATCTTTTAAAGATTCTGCAGAAATAATACGATCTTCATAATTTAATACCAAATCTTCATTAAATCTTCTCCAATTCAACAGCAATCTAGAAGCAATAATCCTGGAACAAATCCTTGCCAAATTTTGCTAAGATTCGCATAAAAATAACTTGAAAAATATCAGCTTCTGATGAAGTCAACAAAAGTCAACAAGGGCATCAGAACCTGAAAACAGCTTCTGAAGTGCTACAGTGCTTCTGATGAGCATTCAGCTTCTGATGTAATTTTGAGCTTCTGAACAGCTTCAAATGAGAAAACTTCCAACTGAAGAAATGTTCTAATCATGGAGATGCTTCTATTCAACACTTTGGTTTTGCCAAAATATGCAGCCAACACCAAAAGACTCAACAACAGCCACTACTGTTGATAACTCAGTTTTCTTATCCTCTCATGATGATGCTTCTGCATTGGCTGGTAATAATCGCAACAACAACAACAGTCACGGCAGCAACCCTCGGGGTGGTAGAAATAATGGCCGCAGAGGTCGTGGCCGTGGAATGAAACAATGATAGAGGTGGAGGTCGCTCTCAGTCGCAACAACCACCGTGGTTTCCATCTCTCTATCAGCAGCAGCCTGTGGGCATATCCATGGCAAGCCATGGGCAACTCCACCATGTCCATATCCGACAGCAGGTGCACCACCAAAACAGTCTGGCATACTTGGTCCTAGGCCTTATCAAGCCAATCTTGTCACTGCTCCATCGGTCTCCACCAGTCAGCAACCACCACAATACTATGCTCCGACTGGACATTTGGGCTGCTATGCATACTTTCTCCATCTCCCCCTGATGATCAATGGTATATGGACAGTGGAGCGACCTCTCATATGACGGGCAATGGAGGTAACCTCACATCTTATTTTAATATGAGTAATAATATTATTGTTTGCAATGGTCATCATATTCCTGTTATAGGTTGTGATCATACATCTTTACCTCATTCCCTAACTTTAAACAATGTTTTACATGCACCAAAACTTATCAAAAACCTTGTTTCTGTCAGAAAGTTTACAATTGATAATGATGTCTCTGTTGAATTTGATCCCTTTGGTTTTTCTGTGAAGGATTTTCAGATAGGAACACTTTTAATGAGACGTAACAGTTCTGGTGACCTTTACCATATTCCCACAAGCCAACACACAGCCACAGCCACATCACCACCATCTGCCTTTGTCGCTTCATCTCCCGAGTTATGGCATTGTCGTCTAAGACATCCAGGCGTTCATATTTTAAATTCTCTTCATTGAAACAAACTTTTGTTATGTAATAAGTTTCGTAATGATTTCTTTTGTCAGTCTTGTCCACTTGGGAAACAACTAAAACTTTCTTTTTATAATTCTTTGTCACTTACTTGTATGCCTACTGACATCGTTCATAGTGATCTTTGGACTTCTCCGGTGTTAAGTTCCGGAAGGCATCATTATTATGTATTATTTCTTGATGACTTCACTGATTTTTTGTGGACTTTTCCAATCAGTAACAAATCACAAGTCTATTTCAGTTTTTTCACAATTTCGTGCTCACATTCAAACGCAATTTGAACGCCCATTAAAATATTTTCAATGTGACAATGGCAAAGAATATGATAACAATCTTTTTCAAAAATCTTGTGAACAAAATGGAATGTCCTTTAGATTTTCTTGTCCTCACATCTCCTCAAAATGGAAAAGCCGAAAGAAAAATTTGTACACTAAATAACATCATCTGCACCCTTCTTGCTCATGCTTCTATTCCTCCAATGTTTTGGCACCATGCTCTTCAAATGGCCACTTACTTACACAACATAATTCCAAATAAGAAACTTAATCTTCAATCACCCACAAAAATTCTCTACCAAAAAGACCCAACTTATTCACACCTTCGAGTATTCAGTTGTCTTTGTTATCCCCTCATTCCATCCATCACTAGAAATAAACTCCAACCTCGGTCTACACCATGTGTTTTTCTAGGTTATCTGCCTAATCATAGATGTTATAAGTGTTATGAATTGTCGAGTCGTAAAGTCATTATCTCTAGGCACGTTCTGTATGAGGAAAATACTCTTCTGTTTTCTACCTTGAATGCTCCTACAGTGTTAAACTACAACTTCTTAGATGACGACATACTCCCTCTTGCTCACTCACAATTATATACTACACCTCAAACGACCCTTTCTCCCCACATAACTACTTCTCCACCTTCACCCACGACCCGACACATCTCTACTTTTCCACCTTCACAAATGGCCTAACAATCCTCTCCCTCTCAATCATCACCTACGAACCAAGACATCTCTACCTCTCAAACTACACCCACATCCCATATAAATTCTCCCTCCCCAACACCGGCCTCCAAAACACAAACTTCTCCTACCTCTCCACCTCAACATACCATCACACATGTCTCCCCACCTGCACCTCCTTCTCCTCAAATGAAAACCCGCGCCCAACATGGTATTTTTAAACCTCGTTAACTTTTCAACCTACACACATCAACCCCTTAATCCATTTCTCCTTTACCCATAAATCCAATTGATGCATTAAAAGATCACAATTGGAAGATGGTCATGAAAGACAAATATGATGCTCTTATTAATAATAAGATGTGGGACTTAGTTCCTCGTCCCTCTAATGCTAATGTTATTCGAAGTTTGTGGATTTTCAACCACAAGAAGAAATTTGATGGTTCTTTTGAGCGTTACAAAGCTCGTCTTGTAGGTAATGATGCAAATCAACAATCTGGTATTGATTGTGGTGAAACATTCAGCCCCGTTGTTAAACCGGCCACTATTCGCATGGTTCTTAATATTGCATTATCCAAGTCGTGGTGTCTTCATCAACTGATGTCAAGAACACTTTCTTGCATGGAAATCTTGATGAAACTGTATATATGAACCATCCTCCTGGCTTTCGTGACTCCCAACATCCTGAGCATGTTTGTCTCCTCAAAAAGTCACTTTATGGTCTCAAACTAGCACCTCGTGTCTGGTACCAAAGATTCAATGACTACGTTGCCACATTGGGTTTCTCTCATAGCATCTCTGATCATTCTTTATTTATTTACCATCACAGTAATGATACAACTTATATTCTCCTTTATGTGGATTACATCATTCTCACTGCTTATTCTGATGCTCTACGTAACTCTATTATGTCTAAACTTAGTGTTGAGTTTGCCATGAAGGATTTGGGTCCTCTGAGTTATTTTCTAGGAATATCTGTAACTAAACATACAAGTGGTCTTTTCTTATTCCAAAAGAAATATGCAGAGGAGATTGTAGAACGAGCTGACATGTCCTCTTGCAAGTCATCACCTACACCGGTCGACACCAAGACAAAACTCAGTGCTTCTTCTGGGAATCCATATCACGACCCGACAGAATATCGGAGTCTTGTAGGTGCTTTGCAATACTTAACATTCACAAGACCTGATATCTCCTATCATGTTCAACAAGCATGCTTATTCATGCATGATCCTAAAACACAACATATGTCGGCTTTAAAGCGTATCATCAAGTATATTCACGGCACTCTTGATTTCGGCCTTCATTTGTATCCCTCTTCTGTGAGCAAACTAATGTCTTACACTGATGCCGATTGGGCTGACTGTCCAGACACCAGAAGATCCACTTCTGGCTACCGTATCTACCTTGGTGATAATCTAATCTCCTGGTTTGACAAGCGCCAACCCACACTTTCTCGGTCTAGTGCAGAAGCTGAATACCACGGAGTCGCGAATGTAGTATCTGAATCTTGTTGGATTAGAAACTTATTATTGGAACTACATTACCCCATAACACCAACTACTTTGGTTTATTGTGATAATGTGAGTGCGGTTTACCTTTCTGGCAACCTTGTTCAACATCAGCGCATCAAACACATCGAGATAGATATTCATTTTATGCGTGAAAAGGTGGCTCGTGGACAAGTAAGAGTTATGCATGTTCCATCACGTTATCAAATTGCTAACATCTTCACCAAAGGTCTTCCGTTGCAACTCTTTCACGACTTTCGTGCTAGTCTCAACATTCGTCAACCTCCAATTTCGACTACGGGGGTGTATTAGACTATATACCCGTTGGGGTATATATTATGTGAATATCTCTATATTTACGAATATCATTATTGTAAATTAAGTGTAAATTGATTAGTCTTTTTGATTAATCATGAATGTATAGGATTTGGTCAAAACTCTGATCGTATATATACAAACCAAAAATGAATGGAAAGGCAATGCCTATTATTCTAGCAGTTGTCTGTGTCACTATCCAATTCATTCACATCATCATCATCATCGACATCACCGATTTCTGATTGTAGTTGTTCTTGTGCCAGCTTCTCAAACAATTGCGACAGCTTCAGAGTTTCCAAACATCATTTCTTCATTCGATACAAAACCATCCCTTTCATGATGATCATGTTCAATGACACTCATTTGTCTAAAATCTTTGTTATCAAATTCAACCAAAGACAGTCTCCAAAACCTGATCAAAATTTAACATCACAAAAAACCATTATTACACAGCACTAAACTACTCATTCAAAGAAACACAAACACTAACTGTTGGAAAAGTTAGGTCTTAAATCAAATAACAGATTTCATAACACATGTTCAATATAATTTAATTATGAATAGCGGAAGCAAATATTGAACATGAATATGATTGGAATCTTCGACATGTTTGATTTATCAAGGATACAAATTAGGGATTAGGAATACCTGAAAGCTTTGATGACTGCCCTCTCAACAACGATAACATAGAGAGAGGAGGTGATCTGAAACAAACAGGGTTAGCGGCGGCTGATTTGGTTCTTCCTCAACCGGTACCTTTATGCCTCAATTCTCTTCAGATGGGGAGAAGAGAGAGTTTGCTGTGTACGATGTATTGGGGACCATAGCCTCTTTTATATTGGATGGCCATTAGGGTTTCCCATTATTCCGTTAATGGGTCATCCAGACATCCACTCATATTGAGTCCATATCAACTAATTAAATATTTAATTAATTATCCAATTAGAAATCTAATAGCCTTATTACTTAATTTGATCACTAATCAATTAAAGCTCTAAATTGATAAATAGCTAATATAATTATTATTACGATATTTACCCACATAATGATATCGGAATATAATTCTATATATTTTGGGTCTCCAAAATTTGGGGGGCCCAAAGTATATATATATATATATATATATATATATATATATATATATATATATATATATATATATATATATATATATATATATTTTTATATAATGCGTGTAAAGACTGAATATATAGAATTACGTGGTAATATCTTCATACTTGTTAACTCGACCTAGCGGTGGCATGCGCTGGTATTTATGCAATGGTCCACGATTCAACTCTTAGGTTCTACTTTTTTCTTCTTAAATTAATTTCTTTTTTTGGACTAAATATATTTACAAATAAAAATACAATATAATTATTATCTTTTCTTCTAATTTTTTTTAGACCACTTGTTGTAATTTTTGGCCCTTATTATTTCTTAGAACACTAACAAACATCATAAGTTTTCTCTCAAAATAAAATAAAACAAACATTACAAACTTTTTATTTTTGCTCTCTTAAAAAAATTGCATTTTTTTAGGCCTATCATTAGTATGAGAGCCGAACCTCCATTTTCAAAGGAACGGCCCTTGCTAAGGATATGACCACTCTACCGAAAACATGAGCAATCTCGCTTGCCTCCATACAAACTCAATACGAGAACTCTTACAAAAATAATTAAGGACATCTACATTCTGTAATGATGTCTTTGAGCTTTGTATCGTCTTGTTGCAGCTTATTCAAATAATCAACAACTAACTTGGAAACCATTTCAAAATCAACAAGGTCAAGTTGTAATTTGTGCATCAAGTCCAACGCTAATAAGAGGCTGTGGGCTTCCCCATGTCAGCAGAACAAATAGGTGCAATTCGAAAAGTTTTTGCATTGACAAAGTGACCAAATTCGTCTCGAATACAAATTCCAATCCCAACTCTATTGGTGTAAATTGAGAATGATGTCATCGATGTTACATTTGTAGCGCCTTGCTACAGGTTTTTTCCGCTGCACAATGGTAGCAGCTGCTGTCCGGTTTTGTGCTGCAGGATATTCGCGATATTTCGCGCTTCATTTGCAGCCAACCAGCCCTCTAGAAGGTCGAACCCTGTCTCGCAAACCTGCCTGCTGGTTTCCGTAACATTATTCCACACCTCGTTATTACGTTGTTGCCAAATGCTCCAAATTAGAGTTGCAAAACAAGCAGCCTTCGCATGTCGAAGACATTCAGAGTTTCAGACTAGTGAAAATAACGGTATGCATGCGAATTAGATTTTGATATTAAATGAGATTAATTTGAAAAAATCTTCCTACACATTAACTCTTGTATCTTCTTTTTTGTGGCACATCTTATGCTGTAGTAAAGTAGTTTTCATGAATGCAATTTTTTATTCTTTCAAAAAAATATAGTTATATTACGAGTAAACCACTAAATTGGTTTCTGTCTTTGTAAGTCATTCTCAAATTAGTCTCTAACACTATTAATATTTCAAATTAGTATATGTCTTTGTCAAAAGTTTCTCAATTAGGTCCTTGTCTTTATGTTTTTGTCATATGACGAAAGACCTAATTGAGAAACTTTTGACAAAGACATAGACTAGTTTGAAATATTAATAGAGTCGGAGACTAATTTGAGAGTGACTTACAAAAACAAGGACCAATTTGATAGGTTTCCTCGTTACATTAATTTTATTCCCACCTTCATGAGACTTTTTCTCCACCTCTTTCATTGAGAATATAAAACATGGGAAAGTTGGTGGTTATTTATTCCTTGAATTTTTTCTACCTCAAATAAATATTATACCCTTGAACTATGCTTATTTTAGGCTACATTTGACGTCAAACCTATTTTATGATCCTACTACTTTCTTTATTGGGTTAATAGTGTTTTACCCCCTGTAATATTGGCAATTTTCGGTTTTCCCCCCTGTAATTATTTTTTTTAGATTCCGTCCTTGTAATTTGAAGATTTTTGGTTTTGGACCTTGATGATTTTTGACTGTAAAAAATCGATGATATGACAGGGGGGTAAACTGAAATTTGCTCAAATTACAGGGGACAAAGTTTTCCATGAAGGTCCAAAACCAAAAAATCTACAAAATACAAGGATGGAATCTAAAAAAAAAATTACAGGAGAAAAAACCGGAAATTGCCAATATTACAGAGGTAAAGCCCTATTAACCCTTCTTTATTTAGTACAATTTTATATGCCACCACTTAGTCCAAACACTTGATAAGTGAAAAATCATAAACATAATATACCTTGGTCGTTCAATAAATGCCCCTAAAGCAAAAGCTCTATCATGGCCTTCTGGACTTGCTACAACCTGTTTCTCACAAGCTAAACAAACATGATCCAAACAAACCATCATGTCTTCTGATAGTTCTAACCTCTCCATAGTACCAAATAGTACAAAGAAATGGTCATACAATAATAATCTCACCTATCACTCACCTCACCTCACCTACAAGGCTAGAAAGGATCACATTGGCGATAACATTTGATATAAATCACTTCATTTTACATTTACTTGTTTTGTTTTGCAACCACCCTAACATATCCCTACCACACATAACCTATACCTATACATATGGGATTGTACACTGACACAATGAAACATCAGCAAGATATATCTGAGGTTGCTGCTGGTTGGTGATTTGTTTCATGATATGTATAGACAAACAGATCCATGCAGTCTACAGCATCACCATTTCTTTGAATTTTTTCAAGGTTGTTTATCAGATTGTGCAAGATCATTTCTATCAGAATTGAGATTGATATTGGAATGTGAATTGTCAGCTGATCCAACCTCATCTTGTTGATTCTCATCTTTCTTTGAATTCAGAAACCGGCCTCCACATCCTCTTGCTCTTTTCAGAGCGTGCAAATGTCGTGATTCATGCAAGTATGGCTGAAATATTTGTTTAAAGATCAAGTACATTCATAGATGATGCATGGAATCATGTGAGTCAAATAAATTCACGAGAAAGAAAGGGATTATGGCATACCTTCCGATTCCGTGTAACTTTCTTTTCTGATTCAGCTTTAGCACGAGACTGCCTGCGTCTTAAAATACCATGATACTGTTTTGCATTGACAAACACAGGCTCCTCAACTGCATCAGTTGGCAAAGGAACTCCTGCATGCTGAATTCCCATTAACTGAAGATTGGCCTGGCAGAGTATGTGAGGGTCAGAAAATAGCTTTGACAAGAAACCACCGTATTACAAAAAATCAACAGCAAGAAATTAGAATGAACCATTGGATGTCCACCGTAGGGTTGCGGCGGATAAGGTTGTGCATCATAAGGAGCAAAGATGCTTCTGTAGTAGGGATCCGGATATGGATAAGCAGGTGGTGCCTTTAATAAAATGCAAAAAGCAACAGAAATCATTAACAAAGTTTACATTTTAAAATAGGATAGAATAGAAAAACAACAGAAATGTAGCAAAAACATCAAACTTCCAGGAACTAGTAATTTAATCGCTCAACCAAGTCTGAGCAGCCACTTCTTACTTCTATAACACTACATCAAGATAACAACTGGCAGTCTGGCACCAACTTACTGAACAAACACTTGGTAACCTTCAATTGTAAGGTTAAAAAAAAACTCTGGTTAATTCAAGAAATCAATCTCAATTCGCCAAATGCTACTTCTAAGTAATGTTAATTTATCTTGTAAAAAAAAAAAGTAATGTTAATTTACATCAGAACTTTAGACAGTTTGCAACGTAATTCAGCATTATGTCAGATCAATATTCACCAAGTCATCCTACAGTGCGGAGAAGAAAAACAGTTTCTAAAACCATTGAGAACATCCTAGCATCAGGTAACATAGTTCTTTTTATAAGAAACAATTATGTTTTTTGTTCTAACTATAAGAAACATTGCTAAAAGTTAACGTATATATGTAATGTCAATTGAGTGGTTTGGTTCTTCCCCCTCAATAGTTAACTTTTAGGCTTTGTTTGGGAGTAACGAGGGAAAGGGAAGACTTTAGGAGAAAGGAAGAAGGGAAAAAAAAAGTGGAAGGGATGATAGCCCCCCAACTTGTGAGTTTTTTTCCTTCAAAAAACTAAAATTGTCTAATATGAAAGAACTCAAAAATGTATTGGGGGGAGATATTCAAAGGTTTGGAGGGCTTTATCAAATTCTTCAAATCATTTTTCAATTTTTATAGTACCAAAAAAATAAAATAAAAATAACATAAGTGTTATTTGGTGCGACATATATATTGACGAAAATCAACAAACAATAACGTGCCTTGGTTGTATTGGTTGGTCAAACAAAATTTCCCCTTTTAGTAGAATTCATGGGGGAGGTGGTGACATTGGGTTGAAATTTGAAAACATTTGCACTTCGTTACTTGCTCGTCCAATACTTATTCGCACCATACATCATTTCCCGAATTATAATCATAAGCATTCTCCTTCCTTTCCGTCTACTCTCCACTCTCCAAGTCCTTTCCCTCTTTTCCCTTCTAACTCTCAAACAAACCCTTAATGGAGGATTCCCCAGGTTCTTAGATTCTTATCACAGTTCAGAAGAGTGCCAATAGCTAACTCATTTAAAAATTAAAGGAACAACAAATTTCATCATGACTTCAGAACCAATTTTCTCCAATGACAAAACAAAATAGCCACAATGTGTATCTGTGATAGCTACAACGAGACGGAGGGCATCGAATGGCTGTGGCCTAAACCAAAAACATCCTAAAGATTTTGTGAAGTAATTAAACATTAAGATGCCATGTCCAATAAGAGAGCCAAGGATAGCAAACAAGTGAAGAAACATGTTTTGTTTTTTAAAGACAAAACAAAAGAACGCAAATAAAATGTGAAGTTCATACCATAGCATGCCCCGTGCCAAGCTGTGGAGGTGCTGCATACTGAACAATCTGAGCATTATCAATACCGGCGTGAGAAATTCCGTTTGCAGATATAGGCTGCATCTGTGATTCTGAATGCTGCTGTCCATCAGCCTCGTTATCTGGACAACAATTTGTTTGATAACTAACTTCAGGCTTCAGATATTACATTTTGCACGTTTTTGGGGCCAGGGAATAGGACTAGTCAAAGGCATCGGTTTAAGAAACACATAAAACTTCAGATAGCATGGCAAAGAAGCTCAACACAAAAACTAATAACATAATAATGGAAAAGTCAACCTAGAGAATCTTGTTTATAGATAAACAACTAAATTAAGCGTTAATCATAAAAGTGTTTATGTATAAGCTATTTTTTTAACAAAGATAAAATAAAGTCAAACTATTTTCATATATAAGCTATAAGTTGTCTTCATAAGCTATCTTGGAGAGCTAATGAAAATAAGCAGAAAACAGCTTATGGACAAGTCATAACTGGTTTCCATAAGCTCTAAAAACATTGTTGCAAGTGCACAAGCTCAAATAAGTCAATCCAAACAGGCCCTAAATGAGTGAAGAAGCTAAGCAAAGAGCATGCACCGCAACCAGAATGCAGAAACATCTATTACACTTGAAACACAAAAGTCCCACATTTTTGTTTAGTTTTAAATAAATAGAGGTTGCTGTTTATATTCAGTTTGAAAGAAACTGAAGGAGTAGAATAGATATTCTTTGAATGGGACTTCTCTCCCAAATCTCTCAACTTTTTTAATAAGGTGAACTTTTATGATTTAATTTCGTTCTAATTCTTTCTAAAATCTATTTTTAGTTTGGTCTGAAGTGGGCTTTTTTTGGAGAAGGGGTATGGGTTGGTAGTCTACAAACTTGAAGGTCTTTTTTTAATGCATCATATTTCGGTCAAAAGATAACATTGTTGGCTGCACAACAGGAGTGTGTTGCTTCGAATCAAACACCTTCAATCTTAAACTTAAGAGTTTCAGAATCACTGAGGGCTATTATATTCATTAAATAATTCAAGAAAACAAAGATACCTAAATAAAAGATGAATAAGCCATTTATAAATTTCACTAAAAGAAACAGACAAACTGTAAAACTGAGACATAAAATGTTTTTGATAGCGGAAGAATCCCAACAAATCATCCAGTAAGAATTCTAAACTGTAAGTTTGTGAAATATGTGCCATTAAATATATACGAAGTCATAAATACAAGGATTTATAATTTTCTAGAATCTGTAATAAAATAATTATCCTATTTACAATCATTCTATCAGTACTTCTATATATTAGGAGTTTACAGTTGTATTTATAATTCGACAACCATGGTTTGAAGCAGTAATTCTTCTAGAATTTATGTTATGTACTTCTCCTGAATGATTTTGTTTTATCAATGACCACATCAGAAAATTATAAAAAATGCCCAAGAGATTTTCCTGTAAATACCTGTGGGATCATGTGTGGAAGAAGTCATGGTTTCCTGATTCACATGCACTCTGTTCAAATCTGGAAGCAGAACAAACAGAATTCAAGATTACAGCAGCTACATCATCATATGACATGTGCAGGAAAAAAACAGAATCCGGGAAAAGGAAATTAAGCAAATTTAAGAAGCCAGTAGTCTATTCAATTATAGATTATTCTATTATAGTCTATACAGAAGCTAGTAGTCTATGCAAAGTGACCATGATTCACTGCAATATCAAGAACTGCGACACGACTGCGCTTTAAAAATTTGGTTATAAGTTCCTACAACTAGAAACAAAAAAAAACTAGAGACAGAACTAATATCTAGGACAAAATGAAGCCCACAAATGGCAGATAGAGCTGTGCAGGATTATAATGATGCAATAAATATTGTTTTTAATTGACAAAGTCACCAAGTTGTTAGGATTGTTATCAAGTGTTCACTAGTTCCCTGAGCACAAGTGCAAGGGATAATAAGAAAAGCCAGCTCAAGTTCAGATTTCACAAATCAAAGAAAGGAACAAAAGCCAAAGGGCCCATATAGCACACATATTTGTATGCTAGTTTTAAACTAGTAGTTTAGTATACCTAGTTAACCAATCATTTAATGCAGCAACGTAACTGTTATTGCAGCTAAGGGAGCATAGACTATAGCAAGTTTACTCAGCATAAGTCAATCTCAATCATTAGCATACAGTCAAATTGTACAAGGGCCCTCTATTAAGTATGCCATGGATCATATGGATTGTGGATTGGATTATGATGAATGACTTAAAATAAACCATCAATCCATTTAAGTTCTGTCAAAATTCTCAATCCAACAAAACAAGTAATGGAAAAATGTCATAATATCCCATGTTCAAAATAAAAACTGAAACTCATTCATTCCTCATAATAAGCTTTAACTAATATAAAAACAAGTGTCAAATAGCCTATGGATACTATTTCAAATATGCACAGTCATAATCAATATATTAATTAACCTTGTTACCAAGATGACAATTCTAAATTTTCAAGCAGTGTCATGGATAAAATTCACACTTGGTGTCTAATTCCAACATGTCAAATCTCAATCTCATGTCATCATATTCAAAATCAAAGACTCATAATAAGCATAATAATCACAATAAGCCCAAAAATTGCAATTTTTTCACACAAAAATCATGAAAATAAAAAATCCAAAATAGAAAATTGAGATGGGGGTGTTCAAGAAGGACATGCAACATAAATCAATAAAAAAAAAAATCCCCTTTTCGACCCAATTTTTTAAGGCACAAAGATAAATCATAATTAAGTGATGTAAACAAAACCCAGAAAGAAAAATCCAAAAAGATTCAAAATTTGGAATGAAAAGTCTTTGTCGAGACCAGTTACAGTTCATAGCACTAAAAAAATTGAAAAGAAAAGAAATAGAAGAAATAACCTTAGTATTGTGAATTGAAACTGATAGAAGGTTGAAGTGAATTGAAGTGTTTGGGACAGTGGAGAGGAGAAGAGAAGAGAAAAAGAAGTGTTGTGTTACAAGTACCGTACTGTGTTCTGTTCTGTTTGTGTTGTAGTTGGAGCTGCTGCCACCAATCCACACGACACCCACCCAAATCACACAAATAATAGGAAAGAAAAATTTAATTCAATTTATTAATTTATATTTTCAACATTTTTTTTGTTACCAGTATATTTTAAAGACTCTTAATAAAGACAAAATAAAATAAAATGGAAATTCAAAATAACACATTTGATTGGTTGATGATTTGAGTTTGGGTTTGTTTGGCAAGACACATTTTTTTAGCTTGTATCTTATAAATTATGTCTTATAAACTCATTTGATTAAAAAAATTGTTTGATAATCGTCGTATTTTCACGAGTTTATAACATATCTTTTTATTAACTTATAGTGTTTTTTGATAAGTTAATTCTAGTACATTAAAGTTTACAGCTTATCGTTTTTTATTTCAATTTTACACTTGCAATCTTAATTGAAAAAATAAATATTAAATGAATATTTTTTTTTTTGTTTTTCCATATTTATAAGCTAGTTTAACCGTTAATTTTATCAAATACTACAAATTTAATCGGCTAGTTTATCCTCTATCAAATATAAGTTAGCTTATCAGTTATATGCTATAAGTTAGCTATAAACTAACTTATCAAATATTCACTATTTTTTTACCAAACAAATCTTTGTCTTTTTAATTGGTCTAATGTCTTGATGATGCATTTAGTAAATGGTGCGTGCTTTTAGGTCAAAGATTAACATATTTATATGGCGTGTTTAGGAACATGTAATTGAGAAAGTGAATCTCAATAAGTTCATGAACTACTAAGAGTACCTCTAATAGGAGGTGTTTTGAGAAGTAGTGTTATTTAGATGCAAGGTTTGTATGTTTATATCATTGATGGAGATTGGCTACTTGGATTGGGTTGATACCTTTTTATCATACCCTTAAAGAAGACAACAGATGAGATGCACATGGTTGGTTAAGACAGATGCTACCTTTGATGTCTTCAAGAAGATATGACATATTTATCCGCCACAGTTTAGTCATGTTTTATAAGTTGATGCTTTAGGCGTTGCTCCTCGTTTTGGGACATTAGTTTTCATTAAACAGTTAACTCCTTACAGCAACATCATGTACTCTATCTCCTAAGGTAAAAAAGTACACCAAATAAGGAGGATTTTTTTTTTCCAACATCCTGGATTTTGGTTCAAATTCTTAATTAAAATCTATTTATTTTGTTAGAAAAATGTGACTATGTGTGTCTATATATATTGAAGAAATGGTTTGTTCACCATATATATATATATATATATATATATATATATATATATATATATATATATATATATATATATATATATATCAAATTTGATCATTTGATTGTATGTCTATATCATATAGATCATTTACGTAAATTTTTATGAAAATCTAAAATCATGTGATATGTTATTTAGATACAACAAGATTAACTGTGTTCTAGAAAAGTACATAAATCGTTAATCTTGATGTATCTCAATAACATATCAAATGATTTTAGATTTTTGTAAAAATTTACGTGAATGATCTATGTGATATAAACTTACAATTCAATGGTCAAATTTGACAAATATGCATAGAGTAAAACAATATTGAGTGGTGTAATATTGATGTAACATCATGTCGGTGTAATTTAATCACTCCTCCTATATGTGTGTGTGTGTGGGGTGGGGTGGGGTGGGGTTCTGGTAATTAGTTTTTTACTAGAAAATATAAATTCATTCGGTAACCAAATAATTTGAAAAAAAAAATGAAATTTTACTAACTTACTAGTATAAGAAAACTTTCTTTTTTCTACATTTTATTATAAAATGAAATAATTAGCCATGTATTATAGATTCCTAAACGAAATTTAAGAGGAAATTCTTGAAATAAAATAATTAAAAGGTTATTGTTTGAAATTGATTATTTTCTAGAAGAAGAAAAACTCACCTCCGCATTTCTAATTCGTCGCTAATAAAAATAAAATTCCAATTGTATTTTAGAATTACAAATCCAACAAAAACTCAATGTTTTACCACGCGATCGTGTGCAATCATTTCATCATTTTTGTTTCACATCTTCAAACACATTGGTACCTAAAATGTTGGTTGTAACAGTCAGTCTTCCATTAGTCACATCCACAACGTATAATACCAAACATATAATACTGTCGTGTCGAATTTCGGATGTCAAGCTATTGGGAAGCTTTGAATCACTATTGTTAAATCACGACTGAACTTTTAATTTTCCGCGGAGAAAAGGAAAAAAGTTCGAAATTACCTTGAAAAAGATTTTAGGTTCGAAAGTCGATTATGCGAGGGGAAGGTATTAGCACCCCTCACATCCGTTGTACTCAACGGGAACCTCTTAGTCGGCTTAGGCTTAAAATGTTTCGAGAATTTTACTTGCGTGTTTAAACATATGAGGAAAAGGAAATATAAAAACATAATGTGAAGTGAAGAAAGAGATAAAGACAAACGAAAAGGAAAAAAAAGTTTTTTATTAATGGGCTTGACAAGATGTCGATCTTGCTCCTACGTATCTCCCGGTAGTCGGAGAATTCAAAGCGTACGTAGTTCTTTGGGTAAAAAAAATTTGTATGTTGGTTCGTTTTAGTTAAAAAAGATTTGATCGCGTCCGAGCGAAAAAGTTTGAAAAAGAAAAAGGAGAAAGTAATGAAAGTAAATGTCAACTGTTCGGGTTGTTGCTGAACTAGCCATTGACGACAATTCATAAAGGTAAATGATTTGATAAAAAGGATTTGCACTCGGACTTGAACAAATGTTTTAAAACGCACGAAAGCGTAAAAGGTTTTTAATGGTGAAAGACGAACGCTAAGGCGATAAACTCGCGCAAGGCGTAAATATTTTAAGAAGACAAACGCACAGAGGCGTAAAATGGTTGAAAATAAACGCGCAAAGGCACGAAAGGTTCGGATTGACCACGAGGGCCAAGAAAAGGGTAAAAATGGCCACAAGGGGGCCAAGGGAAGATTGAGCGTGCGAGACGCATCAAGGGTGGAATGACGGTTGCCCGAGCGACGAGACATACGTCACGCATTCGTACAACCGAGGTTTGGGGAGACATACGTCAAGCCATTCCCGTTTCATTCAAGTTTGGTTTTGTCGGGACTCTAAGGAATCTCAAAGGGAACAAAAATGCTTTAAAAGGAAAGTTAAAAAGAATCACGAACAAGTTTGTTCGAGTTTATTAAAATCATGAACATTGCTTGTTACTTAAGCTATCGAAACTCAAGAACAAGCGTAGTTCAAGTTTGAATGATGAACAAAATCATAAGATATGCACAAAATTGGAAAGTTCACAAGTTCGACTCAATTTCGAGCTTGGTTAAAAAAGAATGAGCAAGTTCGGCTTAAGTTCGCGTTTGGATTGAAAATCATGAACAACATGGTTGTTCAAGTTTGTTTTGAGAATAAACGAACTTTAGCTTATTGCTCAACCCTGGTTTTGAAAATTGAAGAACATAACTTGTTTCACAAGTTACTCAAAATTTATCGCACGAACTTGTGAAATTTTCAAAGTTGTGCATGATTATGAATTGGGTTTGGATAAAAATGGTTTTAAACCTCTTTAGGTTCTGAATCAAAGGCTGGAACCCTAAAAATTTGACATTTGGATGCCTGATTCATGTTCTGAGTTTCACATACTTCGCAGAGCAACCAGAACTTGGCTCTGCGAAGTCAGGTTCTGATGTGTTCGCAGTGCGAGCAATACTTTGCTCTGCGAAGTATGCGAAATTTTGAACTCAGAAGCTGTTTCTGAACAGAAGTTCAGAAACTGCTTCTAAGAAAGCTTGAGAACCTAAAGGGGGTTAAAAAGCTTTGCAAAAATTGAAAGAAGGGAGTGTAAAAACTCAGTTTTAAGGCTTGGCCCCTTTGAGATCCTTCTTGAGTTTCAAAAGGGGTTTTTGTGCACCAAACAAAATTGAACAAAGCAAATGATGGAAACAGCAAACACAATGAAAAATAAAGATTAAAGGAGACTTACAGAACTCCTAGCAATGCTTGAGCAATAGGTGGGAAGTGGTTTGCTTGATTGGTTAGAGGCTATGAACAATGCTCTAATTGGTTTTTTTGCTTTGTGGATGAACTGATTTGGTGCTGCAATGCAAGGGATCTTGGTGTGAATTTCGTGTGTGTAAGGCTGTTTTTTTGGTCTATTGATTGTGTGTGCAACTGGTTTTATCCTTATGCCTTGCCATTCCTTTTATAGGCAAAAAATGCAATCCTTGTAATGATGAACAAAATCTTAGAACCTAGCTGATTTGGGGCTAAATTCAGGCTAGAACACTTTGCATTTAATGCTAATGGATAGAAGTTGCTTTGCCTTGTGCCAAGGGGCAAGACCTTGACTGATCTCAGCCACAAATGCAGCTGATTCTAGAAGGTAATGATGAGAAAAACTAAAAAACAGGGCAACTGCAAAAAGGGGTGATTCTTGGGATCAATCCTTGCAATCTTGGAAGGCCAAGCAATGAAAACGTGTACTGCCATGTACAGGGAGATTGGGGGAAGCAAAATGAGCATGTGGGCTGGTGTATGGGAGGAGAAATCCAGCTCAAAACAGGGCAGCACAAACAGCTTTTTGCAAGCAAAAACCACTTAAGTTTGACTGGTTTTGGTAGAGAAAAAGGGAAGGAAAGGTATCAAGTAGCTGGCTGGCAAGCTCAGGTTGGATGATGGGTCAATTTGGAGGGACAAGAGCTGACCAAGGGCAACCAATTTGATTGAGCACATGTAACGTTGGAAGAAAATCCTTCTTTCCTTTTACCTTTAATGTCACACTTTGATTCTTGCCTTGCTGCACCATTTCAGTCAAAAATAGCAATAATAATAATAATAATAATAATACTAATAATAATAACAATTGCAAATGAAAATAAAAAGGATAAATCAAGAAATAAAATTCTGCAGAAAAATTCGCAGAGGTCGCAGTGCGAAGGTAACTTCGCACTGCGAACTTCCATTTTTTTGGATTTTTTTGTATTTTAAAATGAAAGGTGGAAATGAATAATAAATAATAATAATAATGATAATGAAAATGGTAATAATAAAAATGCAAATAAAAATAAAAAGTAATGAGAATGAAAATGATGATAATAATAATAAAAATGATGAAAAGTTTAATATTATTAATTAATAAAATCTTAATAATAATAATAGATAATAATGATATTATTAATGAATAGAATAACAATAATATTAATAATATTAAGGATAATGATGATGATAATAGTAATGCTAATAATGATAAAATGCAAATAGAATACTATGATAAGAATGAAATAATAAAAGGTAATAATAAGTAATGAAATAATAAAAGATAAAACAAGTAAAAAAACATAAGTCAAAAAATGGGGTATGACAAATACAATATTATAAATAATTTTTACAAGACATAAACGTCCAAATAAAAAGAAACATACATAAATCAATTTTTATAAATGTTTTTATGCAATATGATTATGCATGTTCAAAACACTAAATGATCTGGTTGCTTATAAGTGGGAAAATTAGGCATGACAACAAAACTCATACCCGCAAACATTCGCCCGAACCAAACCCAATTTGACAGGTTTTTCCCGCTTTGACTGGGTTTGGGTATGAGATTGGATTTTTCTATTTCAAAACACGGGTATGGGACGGGTAATTGAGATATAGGTACTCACCCCGAACCCATACCCAAACCCGTCCTAAATATAGAAAATCAATTGATTACCCCTTTTATATGAATAGAAACACAAACCCTAAATTATTTCGCTCACACAGTCAAAGT
This sequence comes from Medicago ruthenica, assembly GCA_018208015.1. Lineage (NCBI taxonomy): Eukaryota > Viridiplantae > Streptophyta > Magnoliopsida > Fabales > Fabaceae > Medicago > Medicago ruthenica. The sequence continues at coordinate 21,681,207 of CM031372.1, forward strand.
CTAAGTCTCTAGATGACACTCACTACTCAAATGTCTCTCTATTCTCTTCACACAGTCAGAGTCTCAGTCTCTCAAATGACACTCACTTCTCAGTCTCGGTCTCTCTCTTCTCCATCACCATAGCCATCGATCTTCATCGTCTCTTTGTAGGATAATGCATTACAACATTGCGTCTGGACAAAAAAATACTTCTTTTTTATTAAAAAAATTATCCACTGCAGGGGATGAGGATGGGTCGAGGATACCTGAACCCGTCAGGGACGGGGATGAGATTCGATTTATCATCCCCGTTGGGTATCGGTAGGATAACTGGTAAGTATATGAGAGTAGGGTATGTTCATGGGGATGGTAAAACCCGTCCTCACCCCGCCTCATTGCCATGCCTAGGGAAAATACATACATACTAAGGGAGATAATATTTGACACTAAGAAAACTTCTACACACATGCATATGGGAAGAACAAACCTCAATATTATGGACAACGTGTAGATTGAAAGAATAGATGGAAAAATGGTGGAGAGGGGAAAACAAAATTGTTTATATGAACAAGGATTATAGTGATGATGAAAGTGGTGTGAGTTTAAGAGTGTGTGGATAAGAGTATGTGAGTGATATAGTTGTGATGACAAAGTTATTCCAGACCGGAGAAGTCCAGAGAAAACGGCCCAAAAAGCCAAAGCCCAAGAGAACACACAAGACCTATGCGGACTAACGCATAGGAGCGCGCTCCAAACCAATCTCTGCCATCCAACGCATCTCTAATTGCCCCCTTCGATCGCGTCGCATCTCACGGGGGCAGTTAGAGCCATCTGCGTCTATATAAGGGTGACTCAGCATCACCCTTAAGGTACAATTTCATTTCACCACTTTTCGCACATAACCACCTCTCTCGAATACTGACTTAAGCGTTGAAGTGTTAATGTGCATGCATGCACCTTTCTCATCAGTTGTGGAAGCTCAACCTTCTCCACACCGGAGCACCGTGAACCACTACTCCACATCTTTGATCTTCACCAAACATATCAAAAGTCATTCATAAACTGCATCTTGTGTAAGAGAGAGGGAGAGGTGAAGTGGTGTGGCCGATGAGAAGAAGGGATAAATTTTCATAGCTATACAAAAATTATATTCACATTCTCTAATTCTCTAAAATTTACAGCCTCTAAAATTTTATAATCATGGACATACTTCAAGACCTAAACTTTTGCATTAGCTCATACAAAAGTTATATTTACATCCTCAAATATTACAAGTAAAATTTTAACATTTAAAGATTAGTTATATAAATAAAAATAAACAACTAAGCCCACTTTGACCACACAAAATTAAAATAAACAAATCATGTACCACACTCAAGAATAATTAGAATATACATACTCCACAAATTAACAACAAAATTAACTTAGTGTTTTATTCCCTACACTGACAAATAATGGTTATTACAAAACTTAACTAGATATTACATTTGTGGAAGTGCAAGCTACTTAAAAAAAATGAAAATTCCTGCTTTAGCTAAATTTATCCTCAATTCAATGTCAACATATTACATCCAATTGAGGTAACTTCCTACAAGTATATGTCGCCAATCTAACAAAACTACAGAGGATTTATATAGATATTCACTTGTTGGGTTTGGATCAAAATCATCAACGAAAACAAAGTAATGTTAGATTGACAATGAAGACAAACATGACTTTGTTAGAGAAACCTATGTAGCAATTGCATCAAAAGTATGACATGTCTTGGGTTCAGATAAAACACATAACTCTCATTTTGGAACTCAATTTCCAAATCAAGGTCTAGTTTAAAGACTTGTTTCTTCTCTATTATTAGCGATTCGAGCATTTTGTCAAGGGTGTGGTAAGCTCAAACATGCACAATTAAGACTTGTGCACAATTTCCAAATAATAGTTTAAAGACTCGTTCTTCCATTATAATGGGAAAAAAAAATACAATCACAATGTCAAACTATGCACAATAGTTTACTCGTGTGCACATATGCACGACCAGGGTTAGCCTTGAGAATTTTGGTGTCCGAAGCCAACTTAAATAATGATGTCACATCTTAATCGTATTGTTAGAATTATTTCGTTTGTGTAGAATGACGGGGCTTGAACAAAAAAATAGTGGTGTCAATGTGAAGATAAATTAAGTTAAAAATTTACCAAAAATAAATAAATCAAAAGGAAAATTCAGAACACTAGTGGGGCCATATGTACCATCAATCAAAATAAAGAAACACATGTTAGTGCATAGGAGACAAATAAATTTAAGAAATATCACAACAAGCAACACAAGATAGCACATCCAACTATTGTTTTCTCAAAATTGGCCAGGTTTCAGTCTCAATACACAACTAAATTTATTATTTATTTTGATATGGAATGTCCTAAAAAGCAAACAACTTAACTCATGCTAAGAACATCTTCAATAGACCCCGTATGGGCACTAAAGTAGACTCTGCATGTATACATTACTCATTTTATAATTTTTTTAAATGTTACAACTAATAAGCACTCAGTCTCTTCATTGTTGCACATAAAAAAATTATTAAATGAATCTTAACAATAGTTCTATGTCATTATATTTCATCAATATTTTTTTAATGCTAAATTAAAATTATAATTGAAAAGATGATGTATTTTGGTGCATGTGTGACCCAAAAATGATAGGAGAGAGTGTCTATAAAAGCACTCACTTTATAAACACTCATTTTATTATGTCACAATTAGAGTCTCTATTTGAAACAAGGTCACATTTAGCATACACAAGTGATAGTTTTTGTGTATCATACACAAAGTTGCTTATTACCATTGATTTAATATTAAAAAACCCAATGGCTTGGATGCTATATTTATATGGTGCACCCTTCTGCACTCAAATTTGTTTTCTTCTCTTCTCTTACCATATATCTGTCATCTCCTTCCTTTCCCACTTTTTTCTTGCCTCTGCTATTCACATGTCAAGTTCTTCAATAAGATTATGAACATTTTAATTTTTACAAAACCTTCAATTCCCTCTCATAATTTAATTCCACTCTTCAAAATTGCTCTCTTTCTCTCTATATATCTCTCTCTCTCTTGCACTCTCTCCCTCTTTCCACCTCTCGTCGAACGTTTAACCGCCGGGCGCACATAATCTTTAGCTTCAGCCGTGAAGAAATTCAGAAACTAAGAGCAAAAAAATTTGAGTGCAGAAGGGTGCACCATATAAATATAGCATCCAAGCCATTGGGTTTTTTAATATTAAATCAATGGTAATAAGCAACATTGTGTATGATACACAAAAACTATCACTTGTGTATGCTAAATGTCACCTTGAAACAATGTTTAATAGCGGAAGGACATCCCCTTGTAGATGTTTTAAGAATATAGTCGGAAGTCACTGCAACAATTAATGTTGTTGTGAATTGATTTACAAATTTCTTGAATCGGTTAACGATGAAAAACATTTTAAAAACATATTGCACCTTGACAAATACATGCTTTATTAATTAAAGAAAATATAAAACACAACTAATATATCATTAATTTTAAATTAAAAAATCAATTTTGAATATTAGATAAATCACACACAATTAATCTCTCTCATTGTCATAAATTAAACACGATTCTTGAAGTCATGCATTTCAATCACAAACAACAAAACCAACTACTTGCACGAACCACAACTATATCTTGCAAATAAATCTTTCGTTCTTCTTCATGTATTAAATATGACTATTTGAGTCAAGAATGTCTTGAATTTCAAATGTGAGTGGTTAAATAGGTGAGTGATTAAGCCCTTCATCGCCAACAAGTGAGTAAAATGTTGGATATATAAGATAAGTGACCTCCATAATAAAAAAAGAGTAATGACCCATTAACCTAATGTCTTAAGGTTTTAGGTGGAGATGTGGCATCTCTATCTCTTGCGGTCCGAAAGCATTGGGTCGTTGTTGTTCCTGCATTCCCTAGACTCCAAAATAGAATGTCATGTGAGAATAATTAATGTATGTATATTAGAAATAGAAAGTAATTGTAATTTTAACCTCTATTGTATTTATGTATTATATGTCTATCATGTATCAAATAACTATTTTTTTAAGTATTCACATAAAATTTCTACCGTTCTATTATTTATGGTCAAATTATAATTTATATTAGTTACCCCTTTGAAATTAAACAAGAAACATCAACAATGTTAATTATTTCTTTGATCTTTCGTTTGTTTTCATATATTCTTTTGTATTTTCTTCTTTTCACTTCTTCATTCTTTTTGCACGCATGCGTAAAATAAAAGACACTTTTACACATGTACGAGTACCAAACGTTCGCACGGGTAAATGTATATGATATTGAACAATATAATTTGAATTAGACTGAATAAATGATGAGACCAAAATAACAAAGCAAGTAAACATACAAAATACAATAGATATTAAAACACAGGTCATACAACTTACAAAATAAGTGTTATAAATTACACTACACCATCGATATGAAATCAAGAAATTCGAAGTCTTTCAACATGAAGATTTAAAGGCTATTGATCAAGAGTGAAAATCAACATGGTACCAATTTAGCATCGATTCATAACAACAATACCATTTTTCAATTGAAAACATAAACAACACGACTACCTGACTAATGATATGTTTCACTCCGACACCAACCAAGGCAATTCAAATCATATCTTCTATAAGGTTCACACTCTAAGACATTAGACAAATAATGTAGATTGGAAAATAAACATTAGTAATAGATACATGTAGTAGTGATTACACATGTTAGTTCAGTGGTAAGAGTCTATCACTTCAAGACAATAAGTTCAAATTCTCTAGAGATGCCACTTGTATTAATAATTAAAAAAACTTCTTCCCCATTTTTTTAAATGTAGTAGTGATTAATAGTAATAATTTTCATCATGGAAACCGTAAAAATAAATCATCAAAAAATTAGGGATCACAATTTAGAGATTGTGTTCATGACTCAATCAAGGAATGATAGCATCTATCAAATTTATTAATTAACTATAATAATTAGACTATGCAATGAAGAAGAGACACACACGGTATAATTTTGCAGAAATGGCATCCCAGGCTCCCAACAAATTTGTACAACCTTTAAACTGCCTAGTAATTATCGTATTGCTCCTAAACCCTTTGATTCAATATTGAGATGACAATGCTATACAATTGCACTATGTATCGATTTCTATATTAAACACCAATATGTTGGTTACACATATTTATAATACCTTTTTTCAACAAAAAAAAAATTACAACATCTTTTGATTCAACAGTGGAACAACACTGCTATATAATTGCTTTATTTTTCAATTACTATACTAAAGAAGAGAAAAGGCAATGTTGGTAACAAACCTAAGACGACAATGTTCGAAATATTTTAATATACAAACAAACACAAAGGCTGCACCAAAAAAAAACTGAAAAGCCCCAAACAGAACTCCCAAAACATCAGCACCAATCAAAACACCTCCAAAGAATAGAATATCAGACCCAAATTGCTCAAAACCAAAGCCATCACCACCCGAAAAAAGTTCCAGTCAGACCCGCAAAACTGAAATCAGAGACCACCAAAACCATCAACAACATACAACAGCAGAAAATAACTATCATATGAGAAAACAAATCACCTATGCTCAACTTTTAGACAACTCATTATTTTATCACTTATATACACTAATAAATATGAAATTCAAAATACATGATGTGGATTAGTTATGCCAAAATGAGTTCTCTCAACACAAACAGGCAGAGGACAAAATCTGTGAATTCCCTTTGATTTTTTACTAATCCCAACCTCGATTTCTATCTCATGTTATTCAAACTCGTTGTATAGAAGTTAGAAAATGAAAATAAAGATATAATAAGTCTCCTTGAAATTTAGTGCCAGTTAAAAATTAGGCTTAACAGGTCATTTGGTCCCCTAATTAATTTACAGTTTTTATTTTGGTCTCATAATTAATAAAATCCACGTTTTGGTCCCTCATGTTTGCCTCTATTTGCCAAATAAATCCATGACTGTTAAATGTCTATGATGGACCAACATTATATGTGGTCTACCGTATACCTTATTAATTTATTTAATTTTAGCCATTTGATCATTTTGAAACAAAATGGACCACAAACACATGATTTTTCTTTCATTTTCTTCATCTTTTTCTTTATATTTCTTCTTCATCACCTTCATCAATCTTCATACTCATTTAAACCCAGAAAAATAATAAAAAATTAAAACTAAAAAACACAAGATCATCTCTTCTTTTCCCATAAAAAAAATTAAACCCATCTTCATTCATCTCATATTCTCCCAGATTAATCTAATCACTACATCACAATCATAACCAACAACAACAATTCTTTAACTAAAAAAATCCTTAAATCCATGAAGCACAACATCATAATCATCATAATTTTCTATTTCTCTCAAATTTTCCATTTCTCTCCAATTCCCATTGCTGATGAAAAAACTCCAATTTTTTCTCCAAAAATTTGTTTTTTTCCTTCTTCATTTTCTGCAAACACTGCAACATACAACATTGTTATTCGTGGCTTCTGCAAATTGGGTAGATGAATCGAAGCCACCAAAGTTCTTTTTGAAATGACTGAAAATGGGATTTTCCCTGACTGTATAACCTATTCAACTATAATTTATGAGCATTGCAGAAGTGGTGATGTAGGAGCTGCAGTTGAACTGTGGGATACCATGTTAAGAAAAGGTGTTGAGCCATATTCAGTTGCATTTAACTTGCTAATCCCTAACCCTTTTCCCCAATTTCAATTTCCCCCAAATTCCTTAAACCCAGAAATTGTGAAATCATTTTTAGATCTAGTTCGTACAAAAAAAACGTAAGATTTAAGAAGAGGAAGACTCATTAATCTAAATTTCCCAATTTCAGTTTCCCCCAATTTCAAGTTCGACAGCGAGCCCCTCTCTCTCTGATTCTGTTTTTTTTCTCTTTTATTAACTGTGTTTTGATGAGTAAGATATGATGAGGGAATTGACAGAGATAGGATGTGCTGTTGTTGAGGGAAGTGATTGATGTTTCTGGGATTTTTTTGGCATTTTGATGAATATGATATGATGATGGGAGACGAGGAAGATGAAGAATTGGAAAAAAGATTTAACTATTGATGGTACATCGTAAGATATAATGGATCTACATGATCCAATGGTCCCCTTTATGATAAAAAGATCAAAGGGCTAAAATTAAATAAATTAATAAGGTCTACGGTGGACCATCTATAATGTTGGTCAACAATAGACATTTGAGGTTAAAGTTGACAGAAAGGATTTTTTTTTTTGGCAAACAGAGGGAAAATTGAGGGACACAGAAGTGAATTTTATTAATTATGAGACCAAAATGAAAACTGAAAATTAATTAAGGGACAAATGACCTGTTAAGCCTATAAATTATACAAAAATAGATAAATCAAATAAGTTGAAGGCATATTGTACGCAGGCAGCGGTTAATTCAAAAAGAAGATAACAAACTTGAGATCATAGTATGTCAAACAGAAAAAAAAGAGTACATGCCAAAAACAACATATGCATACTTGGTCATTGGAGCGACTTCAACTCACTAAAAAAGCATCAAAACTTATAATTTAGGACAAAAACAACAATATCAACATCAAATGCATACTTGACTTTTCTCACACTTCAAATTTGAGTCCACATGCATACTTGATGTCATACCTTTGTGGGTTTTCTGTTCAGCGTCCTTGTTGATGCATACTGAGGATTTGTCATGCTTACAGAAGAACATGTAGTCCTCACTGAAAATTCATAAACTCAAGGTGATGTGAATTGAATAAAGATAAGTACATAGTCAAAGAGCAAGACTAAACTCTTCATGATAAATCAAAAGTAATCAACAAATTGAAGGTTATCTTAGTAATTTAATTTATAATTAGTTGTCTTAGATAGATAGTTGATAAGTAATGACACTACGTACAAAGGATCTTATACATTAATTAAACATATTTTGAACAATGTAATTGATGTTTAAATAAACTTTAAAAGATAAAGCCTCAAGTTGTACAAATTTGGTGGACTGGTGGTTACCAATTAAAATTTAACGGTTCTTTTTTAAATTGACAAATAATTACAAATGACATAACCCAAAAAAGTATTATGGTATGTGTGTTGAATGTGTTATCAAGACAATGAAAGTGAATTGATAGCACTTAAATCATACAAAAGGATGTAATTTAACATTTTCCCTTGAAATTACTAAAAATGCCTAACCTCTGCCATCCCTTCCATTATAAGAGAAAATGAAGAAACATGACAAAAATAGGATAAGCAGCTCATTGAATCACCATGTCTTAGAAAGAAATGGAACTTTATTAAAACTTTGACTTCATGTACATTTAAAAAATATAAGATCAAAATATATAAAATAAAGCTTTTGGGTTATAGCATCTATGAACACTTAATAATAATAGCTTCACATATATGTTCATACAGATGGAAATTTCAATTCTTTTAATCTGGCTTTTTACATAACTTGAGAAGCATAAACATATTTTAATTGGGAAACAACATAATTTGCATACTAATCAAAATTGGATCATACCTATTGATTGTAAAGTGAAGCCCTGTTATGAGAGTTGCTCCCTAATTTGTCCCAGAATCATTCGAAGTCGTTGCTGCTGAGCATAAAGAGTTCCATTAGTTCTCAATTGAGAGGCTATATTGGACAAACCCATCATCCCGGTGTCTTATTGCATTCCTTGCAATGATGGTCCAAAAGAACACGACAAAGAAAACTGTGAGGATTGCACCAACCCACTTCTCTACCTCACCTACACCATACATTCAATCTCATAATCACATTCACACCAATGACCAAACACAAAATCTTGAAGAAAATATTACAAATTACTTAATTACAACACCAAATGACCAAACAAAATAAATCCAAAATCATATCTCATAAACTAACAATTTCTAAAAGAAAAAAAGATCAATTAATGTATGTTTTTTAGAAATAGAAAGTAATTGTAATTTTAACCTCTATTGTATTTATGTATTATATGTCTATTATGCATCAAATAACTATTTTTTTTTAGGTAATCGCATAAAATTTCTACCGTTCTAATTATTTATGGTCAAATTATAATTTATATTAGTTACCCCTTTAAAATTAGACAAGAAAATCAACAATGTTAATTATTTCTTTGATATTTCGTTTGTTTTCCCACCCCTAGATACTATTACAAAAAAAAATAGTTTCTCTCTAAATATTTATATACTGTCTTCTATTTTCCCATTATTTAATAAAATATTTATCATTAGAAACAAAAATAAGCTGTTATTTCCAGTAAAATAAAATCAACATGGTGTTCTACGGTGAGAGCTTTGTTAGCTTTGTTTCTATGCTTTGTTATCCTTGTTTTCCGGTTATAAGTTTTTAAGGTTGTTTGGTTTGTCCTCTGTCCTGCTAGTTCAGTGGACCAATGGTATCCTCTTATCTCTAATTCATAACACGTTTTTTTTACTACAAGTGACCAATAAAATAATGTTATTTTAATGAAAACATGAATACACTTTCCCTTATAATTAGAAGGCCTCGACAAGCAAGAAAAACTAAGAGTTTCAAGCACATTCATGCTACCTTGAATTTTTCAAGAAATAGCAAAAACTATTTTTTCATCAATCACAATCTTCGATTTCAAATGCTAAGATCAAAAACAAGTTGCTCATTTTAATCTTGATTTTTCATCTCAAAATGTTGCACAATAACATCAATCAGGACAAGGGAGTGTTGGTACCAAAATCTCTTGATTCCACATCCTAACCCATGGTGGAGACATTTTTGACTTCTATACGGCGTCCATCTCACTTTGGATTTTTCCTCTAATAGAGTTCAATGAACTCCTCCAGAAACATCATCAACAATAATTTCTATCGACTTACATTATGGCAATAACATCCTATATGTAATGTTGTCACCTCTAAATCTTTTCATAGAGACGTTTCAAAAAACAGAAACAAAAAATAAAACTTTAAATGGTTGAAAGAATCACGATCCTAAAGATGTAAGGTGATTTAAGAAAACAAAGTTTGTTCAACTTGAAAAAAAAAATAGTTTGTTGTGGTTATTAGTTTTTTTTTTTTACAAAAGATAAATATGAGTAAGCAATTAACTTTAAATTTTATAGACTTCATAATAAAACATGTAACTCTGATTTAGAACTCAATTTCTAAATCAAGGCCACGTTAAAAGAATTTTGTCAAGGGTGTGATAAGATAAACCACGATTCTGCCTAATCTATGCACATTTGTCCTTTGGGGAAAAAAAAAATCCAATCACAGTATAAAACTATGCACAGTAATTTACTCTTGTGCACATATGCATGACCATAGTTATCTTTGAGAATTTTGGTGCCCTAAACCCAAGGTACTCAAAACCGGACCGAACTGGCCGGTTTAACCATGACCGGTCCGACCTGACCTGAAAACCGCTGGGGTATGAAACCGGAAAATGAGCAGGTAAACCGGCGCAGAACTGGTCAAACCGGCGGTTCATCCGGTTAACCTGGCCATGTTTTAGCTATTGTGAATTTTTCTACTTCGTTTAATACAACACAGTAGGGAGAAGAGTTATTAACAGAAAGAAAGGAGAAGAAGATGAATGAGTTGTACACTTGAGCTTATATTAAAAAATAAGTGGAGATACTCTTCTTTCTCCACTAACCATTGAAACCATCGATAAGAATAAAACTCAAATCTTTGAAAACCTTCTTAGAATTGATGCAATGAAGCTAACAAAAGAAGTTGATGCCGGTGAAATGAAAGGAATAGTAGAATAAGACAAATAATATCTTATAATTTTCATAGGAAAAAAGAAACAGAAATGAATTTTGGAGTTTATTTAAAAACAAGTTTATTTTTTTCTTTTATGTCTAGTTCAACCGTGTACCGAAATATTTTGCTCCGTTCAATTTAATAATAATAATAATATATACCATATATAAAGAAAATAGCCCCTTTCGACACTTTTGGGATGCCTTTTTCTTATTCTAAAATTACAATTAACTTTCAATACAAATAACACATGCAACAAATAGATAAAAATAAATTTAAATATTAAAACAAAATGTAACAAATTGTATATGTCCGATTTTTTTTCTTATCGTTTAAAAAAGATAATGGATGAGAGTGAATTCAAATATTAAAAAAAATGTACCAAACACAATATTTTTTTGTTACCACACAAAATATATCGTATAACATACACGATATGAGTATATGTCCAGTTTTTTCTTTTATACTTAAAAAAAGTGTAACAAACTAGATCAAATATATATCACTATAAATATAATCAATAAGAAAATGATCAGTTATTTTATTTTTATTTTATATACAGACAAACCAAAATATGCCGAGTTGATAAATAATTTTGTTATATGCTTTGACAATAATTTATAGATAAATCGATGTACGAATAATTTCCATTAATATTTAAAACTTTAAAAATTATAATCAAAATTATACAAACAAACATAATAAAATATACAAACATGTTAGCGCGGTAAAAAGAACGGACAGACAGACACGGTAGTGCCCGACTTTCCGCTAGTAATAATAATAATAATTCTACCTGCTCTTCCTTTGCCAAACAATTACTTGTATCCACACATATTTTTATAAAAAATAAAATTATTTCACACAAATGTTTAAATATAATAATTAAAACAAATAATTGTCTGTCATTTATAAGTAAATCTATGATTTAAAATTTTAAGATTTTAAGACTACAGAAGCGTTATAAATATTTCCACAAAAAAGTTATAATTATTATAAAGTATTTTAATTTTAATATTTGTTTTTTATTAAAAAATATATCAAAACATTAAAAATATATGATTTAATTACTACCGGTCCGACCCCGGGCCAACCTTAAAACCCTAAACCCATACACATACCAGTTCTATGTCCTGTCCGGTTCTGATTACCTTGCCTAAACCAACTTATATAATGTTGCCTCATCTTAATCATATTATTAGAATTGTTTTGTCATGACGGGGCTTGAACAATAAATTTGAGGTGCCAAAACAAAGATAAAAAATTAAGTTGAAATTTTACAACAAAAAATAAATAAATCAAAAGGTAGATTCATTAATGTATAATAACACTAGTAGTAGGGCTATATGTACAACCAATAAAATAAATAAATACACCGGACTATCCTACGGACAAATAAATCTAAAATATCACAACAAACAATACAAGATAACACAAACAATTTTGCTATAAAAAAACACAACCGATTATTTTTTTTATAAACAACCTAATTTATTCTATATCAAAAGGACAAAAATAACATAAAAAAAAACGTAATTGTTATTTAAAATTAAGTTAATAACTACAAAGTATAAATTTTGATTTAATATAGTTTTGGAGAATTGATGTTAAAGAATTCCAAGTTGAAAGACATAGATAGGTTGGCGAAGAAAAGTGACACTCCGAGAAGCCAAAGGAAAAAACGCGACCTTTCCCTCTCTCCAAAGGATCATTCATCCTTCAATCAATCAAATTAACAAACCAAATTGTTATTTGAATTGTCTTGTTACTATTATACTATAATATATACTATATATTCATCAGTCAACTTCTCTTCTTCCTCTTCAGATCACACCATGTCTCACTTGTCTGCGTCTCAGGTAATCAATCTCACTTCCCTTTCTCCACTTTTTTGCGCTCTATCTTCAAATGGGTCACTCAATCTACAATCAAAATTTCACCTTTTTTATTTTTCCTCGCTATTTTCTAAATGGGTTTTTCGGTGGCTTCTTGTAATTTCCACCGTTTTGTTATTGTTCTTGTTGTTGCAGATGGCTGTAACTGTTCCTGTTAGCACTGATTTCTCCGCCAAAAGATCTGTGTTTAAGGTTTGATATTTTCTACTTCACTTTGCTAACATGCTCGGTTATATCAATGATCCTGCTTGTTTTCTCATGTTAAATTCATACACCCCAACCTATGTTGTACTCACACTTATGATGTGTTTTGTGTTTGATACGTTGCGGTGGTTACTTTAAACCACTTTCATTTTCTTAAATTATTATCCGTGTCTATGTCTCAGTGTGTGTTAGTGTCGTGTTTTGTGTCTCAAGGATTTGTACTTATGTTACATTTATATGACTACTTTGATTTGGTAAATTGTGTATGGTTTTTGAAAAACCTTGAGGGAGCTATTATTGAGTTTGATGGATGTTTGTTTCTGAATGAGTTTGGAAGACACCATACTTTTCTATACACCCTTTTTAAGTTACTTTTGTATCTCCAATACTTTGATGGGATTAAGTATTATTATGGAGCAAAGATGATTTAAAATTTTTTTCTTCCAAGAGAAGTGAATGATTGTTGGTGTGGATGATCTTCCACTTTGATTTGATGCAAATGAATATTATTATGTTAGGCATGTCGTACTTTAGGGGGAGCCTTGGCGCAACTGTAAAGTTGTTGTCATGTGACTGAAAAGTCACGGGTTCAAGTCCGGAAAACAGCCTCTTGTGTAAAAAACTGGGTAAGGATGCATACAATACACCAAAATGGTGGGACCCCTTTCCAGACCCTGCGTATGCGGGAGCTTTAGTGCATTGGGCTTCCCTTTAGGCATGTAGTACTTTGTTACATGTTATTTTGATTTTGCAAGAGCTGTGGTTATCAAAGTCCGTGTCTAGTTGTCAAACATGTGTAGCTTTGATACATTTGTCTCTGGTTTTGTTATATAGGAACTTGTTTTAATATATGTTAATTGATCTATAAGTGTGTAGTGTCTGATAACGATGTTGCAGTCACTAAAATAAGAGATTGTATTAATATTGATATGTTTTGTAATTTCTATTCCTATAAGGTTTTATGATGTGATTGTTTAAAAGAAAATTGAACTTGATGTTGCAGGCATCTAACATAAACTTTCGGGATAAATCATGGGCACCGGTGTTTGCTTTGGACATGAAAGCAAAGAACTGTGGTTGGAGGAGAAATCAGAATGTGATTTGCATGTCAGTGCAACAAGCAATTGTGCCCAAAGTTGCTGTCTCCCCTTTAGAATTGGAAAATGCCGCTGAGCCTCCATTGAACTTACACAAGCCTAAAGAACCCTATACAGCAACGATTGTTTCCGTTGAAAGATTAGTGGGCCCAAAAGCTCCTGGGGAAACTTGTCATGTTGTGATCAATCATGATGGAAATGTTCCCTACTGGGAGGGACAGAGTTATGGTGTTATTCCACCAGTAAGTGACTTGTTAATGATACTCATTTTATGCTTTTTCTATCTGAATACTGAATGTGAATTCCTAATGGCATCTGAAATAATTTCACTACTCATTAATACTATTGTACATGGGTGGCAGGGTGAAAATCCAAAAAAACCGGGTGCTCCGCATAATGTTCGACTATATTCGATTGCTTCCACAAGGTATGGAGACTTTTTTGATGGGAAAACAGCCAGCTTGTGTGTGCGCCGTGCTGTTTATTATGATCCCGAAACAGGAAAGGAAGATCCTTCCAAGAATGGTGTCTGTAGCAATTTTTTGTGTGACTCAAAGCCTGGAGACAAAATTAAGATCACAGGTAAGACAAAACACTTTTTACTTAGGAAAAGGTAGAAAGGTTTTCCAATTTCCTTTTCAACTTCTCAAAAATTAATTATATTCCAATCCCAACTTCCCATTTTCCAACAAAGTAATGCATTGGAGGATCTTGCTCAGTTGAGAAAATTTCTAGCATTTTTTTGTACATGTTGTCATATACTCGGTTGTTTCTTGTTATTCTTGATGTCATAAGTATGCCCTACACACCTTATTAGAAAGTTTGATGTGACCGGTTTGCAAAAGTTTTCTCCTAAAAGCAATGCATGAATGAGTCGTGCTTTAGATCTAGTTTACTGTGTTGATTGTTATTTGTTGGCTGGTTTATCCATTGGAATTCTTACTGTGAATGATGGACTCTGTATCAATGTTGTTAAATAGTGGCTATTGAGTCGCCAAATTTTAACATATTGCCATTGTCTCGCAATATGCTATTTAGTACAAAGTGTTCTCAAACAGAGGCTACAGTGCACTATAGCATTGTTGCATAGCGGGCATTGAACAAACTGCTATTTTCCGCGATCCACGATTGACAACAATGCTCTCTATGTGAAAATGCTCACTTGCTTAAATGATGAATGGGAACAATTGAGGGTATTTGATGAAGTTTCCTAAATTTGAAAACTTGCTTGTTGTTGGGTAGGAATTAAGTTATATCTATATCCTACAAATTTTTGGCAGGCCCCTCAGGGAAGATAATGCTTTTGCCAGAGGACGACCCAAATGCTACCCATATAATGATTGCCACCTGGTACCTGGTGTTGCTCCATATAGAGGCTATCTTCGTCGAATGTTCATGGAATCAGTCCCTACATTCAAGTTCGGAGGACTAGCATGGCTCTTCCTTGGTGTTGCAAATTCCGATAGTCTTCTCTATGACGACGAGTTCACCAAATACCTTAAGGATTATCCAGAGAACTTCCGGTACGACCGGGCCCTCAGCAGAGAGGAAAAGAACAGGAACGGTGGCAAAATGTATGTTCAGGATAAGATCGAGGAATATAGCGATGAAATCTTTAAGCTCTTGGATAATGGAGCTCACATCTATTTCTGTGGTCTGAAAGGAATGATGCCTGGGATCCAAGAAACACTGAAAAGGGTTGCTGAGAACAGAGGAGAAAGTTGGGAAGAGAAGCTTTCACAACTCAAGAAGAACAAACAATGGCATGTTGAAGTCTACTGATATGTGTTTGTTTTGTCTTGCTGAAGAAAAAGACAAAATTGTTAGCCTTTTCATTAGAAATTATTTTGATTAATAAACTTTCATTAAGCAGCTTGAGTAGCTGTATCTGTTCTGTATTAGTAGATTATAATGATGTATTATTTTCTTGATGGATGCAACATTTGAAAATTTAAGTCATTAGCAGTGCTAGAGACATGTTCGGGGTCATTTTTTTTTATTAAGGGAAGCATCATGTTTTCTGTTGCCACATCTTGAATTGTCTTGTTAAACAATAAGGCTTGTTGTCCAGTAGAATTTGAGCATGACCTAGAATGATATCAAAAAGTGTGAAACTGTGAGGCTTGAGAACTCGAATGATGAAAGCATGTTTGAGCTTCTTGGTGATGTTGGACTTCAAGACTATTTTCTGTTTCTAAGTTATTCTTTTAAAAAGAATTTCCAAGTTACTTTTTCCAAGTGCATTGATGGTTAAAATTAATAAAAATAAAATAAAGTTAAGTACAAGTGTGTATTAGCAAATTTTGTTGGAGCATGCTGACTGAATTAAAAGAATCAATTTGACCGTAATTTTATTTTGACAATAAAATTAGGATTTAGTATTTTCTTTTTGATCAAATATCCTAGTGGTAAGATTCATACATTTTAAATGTGGAGAGGTGGGAGATCCGAGGTTTGAACACCGGTTCTTGGAAATAATATCTCTAACAAATTAGAAATTAATTTATACAATATCAATGTAATTTTTTTCTTTCATGTCCATTTAATTACATCTCATTATATAGATATAGCATTTGTGAAGATATTAAGAATGAACATAATAAAATTAAAGTATAATGTATATTTGATTAATTTTTTTTTTTCTATTGGCCTAAGTGGGGAACATATAATCGTTTACTTATATACGTCGCTCCCGTGACCGAACACTAAATAGATGATAATAAATTAAGTAATTTTGGACTCTAAATTAACGTATACACGGGAAGAAGAAAATGTGATGACTTGAATTTGAACTCGAGATTCCACATAAAATGTCTTCACATATAAACTAGACTGTAACCCGAGATTCCACTATAAAATAGTTTTACGTACATACTACTTTTGTTCTTATATATATATATATATAACCCGAGATTCCTCTGAGTCATCGAATCGATGTAAACCTCGATCAAATTTGTGGCTCTTGCCTCGGCATTCTCTGTATCCAACTCTATCACAGTTTCGTTGTTCTTTGGAACCCTTCCATAAGAAAATTTGCAAAGTTGCCCTCTTTCAAAATTCAAGGGGGGAGGAACACAAGATATAGTGGTTGACTTTTCTTGCAACAGGGATAAAGGGGTTTACCAAGTCCAAACTCATGGAGTATGGAAATTTAGAATCTTGGACTAAATTGCTCCATGTTTCTCACATAAAAGGAGGTGGTTGTGGTATTTATACTAGGGCACTTTATGTTTATGAGGATGACCAAGTGCTGTTAGAGTATGTTCATAAGTTGGTTGTTTACAATTCTAGAGATGGTACTTTTAAGGCTCTTAAAGTTAAAAAACGCCATGGTTGGATGCTTCCGGACGTCTACCAAGAGAGTTTAATATCACCTTGTTCTTGTCAGTAGACTTTATGTAGAAACGTACTAGATGTTATGTTATGCAACATGTGCAAACACATCTTTTTTTTTTTTTAAAGCAGCATATATTGAACAAAGACCCTGGCACAAGAAGTACCTAACAGGGAGAAATAGCAATACAACAGGCCAGCCAAAACCAGCAAGTTACATAAACCCAAAAGAGCAATAGAACTCCCCAAAAACAAGACAAGCAGCGCTGCCTATATACCCCAAAACCAGCCAACACAGTTCTGGTCATTGCTGTCACAACACCAAAACACCAACAGCCATGACAGCCCGCGCACATCCTATCCTACTGATCACAAAACCAAGACATCAGCCCCTAAATCACATACAGCCACCACTGCCCAGCAGAAGCCTACCTCTTAAGGCACTCTCTCAGGTTCCAACACCACTCGTAAAATAGACATGATGCAATCTTTAGTCTACTTAACGACCAATGCCATGACACTACCTTGATTTCTTCCACAACCTCATCGATATCCTTCACCTTATTATTAAAAATACGCCCGTTTCTTTGTCTCCAAATCGCCCAAATCACGGCATGCCAAATCAACAAATACCCTTTCTTAAGCTTATTCAAACTCACTCCATTCCTCCAATACTCGAAATGCAAAAATAAATCATTTGGAGTAGTAAATTTCAAATCAAGCCACCAACAAATCTTTCGCCACACAACTTTTACCACCTCACAATGCAAGAAGAGATGATTTGATGATTCCACACCAACACCGCACCACACGCACATAGTAGACCCATCCGGTGGCAACACATTACAGATCGCAAGATTGACCCGTG
Source organism: Medicago ruthenica (assembly GCA_018208015.1). Lineage (NCBI taxonomy): Eukaryota > Viridiplantae > Streptophyta > Magnoliopsida > Fabales > Fabaceae > Medicago > Medicago ruthenica. The sequence goes on from CM031372.1 coordinate 21,699,425, forward strand.
TGGGGATTCTATCCAATAAGAGAGACCAAGAGAAAGCAATAACTTTTGATAGTGCGCCGCTTTTCCATAGATGCTCAAAAACCCCTTCTTCCAACACATTCGTCTCCTCCCCTAACACCAACCTCTCCAATAACACTTTGTAAGAAGATCTAACCGAAAACACCCCACCCTCCTCCGGATTCCACCACCACACATCCGCCGCCTCTACCCCTCTAAAACCATGTAACATCCCCAACAAATCATTAATCAATCCCACTTCCCAATTAAAAGGAATCCTCCTCCAAGATAACCACCATCCCTCAACACCATCTCTCACCCCAAAAATATCCCCCACCTTCGCCTCTTTTGATTAGAGATAGAAAAAAGACGAGGGAACACATCACAAAGGGGAGAATCACCCACCCATTTATCTAACCAAAAACTCGTCATTCTACCATTTCCAACCTTTCTCCGCATACCATCTTTAAACCAATTTGTCTCAATTCCCTCCTCTAAACCAATTAAACCTTTCCACCACTTCGACACCACCCTCGTACTCACCACATCCGTCAACCCCAACCTACCATCCCTCCCCGTACCATATTTATCTAAAAGCACCCTTTTCCAAAGTGGTTGTTCATCATGAATCAACCTCCATTTCCACTTTGCTAAGAGACTCACATTAAACGATCTCACATCCTTAACTCCCAAGCCTCCTTTATTTCTAAGATGACATACCTTCGACCACTTCACCCAACAAATCTTACGCCCACCTCTCACCCCACCCCAAAGGAACTCCCGTTGGATACGAACAATCATCCTAAGGACCTTCGGCGAGACTTTCAAGAAGGAAAGATAAAAGATTGGGATCGAATACATCACCGAATTCAAAAGAACAATACGGCCACCTAAACTCACATATTTGTTCCCCCATGAATGTAATCTATTCCTCAATTGATCTAACAACGGTTCCCAAGTAGCCACCCTACTCGAATTAGCTCCCACCGGAAGCCCCAAATACTTAAAAGGCAACATCTCTTGTCTACAATTCATGAAATCGCACGCCATCTCCATAAACACCGGCGACACATTCACACCAATCAACGAGCTCTTCAAGAAATTCACTTTTAGACCCGACGCCATTTCAAATCCTCTTAATATTGCCTTCAAAGTCCAAAGATTTTGAATCAACGCTTCACCTATGCAAAGAGTGTCATCCGCATATTGAAGATGCGAAATAATCGTACCCCCTCTTTTCACCTCAAAACCTTTAAAAAGATTTCTATCCACCGCATCTTAATTGCAACTTTTCTGTTAATTTCCATTATGTTTATGTTTGAAATATTGTATTCATAGATGTTATGAGGTTTAGGAAGAACCGATCCACTGGATTCTTCGTTTCTTATATGTTAATTTCCATTTCAATTTAAATTTTCTGCTATGTATTTTATGCTTACTCATTACTTCATGGATTGTTGTTAACTATTGTTTGAGGAAATTCCCAGCATGAGAAAATGGTGTGTTAGATTTGACTTATTCGATGGTTAAAGTTTTTTGTTTGTTCTTTCATCATGCATTTCAATATATATATAGTACATTTCTATTTAAATTCAATATATATAGTAGTTTGGTTTTCCAAGATTGGCATAAGATTTATGCCTAGTCACTTGTATGTTTGTTAAAATGTATGCCGTTTGCCACAAAAATTTAATTACTGTGCTGCAAAACCACATTGTCGCTAGAATGTTTAAAGCAATGTGAAGTTTCTTTGGTAGTGAGAGTGATATATTCTCCCAAAAGCAAAGAATTGCTATTCTGGACAATTCTTTTCTTTTTTTGACAGCAAATTATATTGAAAACCTCAAACAAGAGCACAAACTGTGCACTGCCTGCAAAATCACAAAGGTTACAAAGTGTGAACAGCGACACTCGTAACAGAGCAGAAAACTGTCCCACTGCCAAGCACTATAAACAATACACGCAACACCCGAAATCCAGATTACAAACAGCCGAAATGCAGGCACATATCTTCGTGTATCCGAACCACCAACTGCAGACCGAAACTAACTCGCGGAACTGTGATGGAAACCAGTTTTCGCAGCAGCAGCAGCGCACTCAGACCTCAACTGCAACGCTGTAACCAAAAAACAGAATCTGTACCAACCTTGTGGCAGCAGACATCACCAAACAGCAGTCCATAAAAACACCAAAAAACAGACAGCCACCTACGGTAATACGTTTCCTCTCTCTCTCTCTCTAAATGTTTTCTTTTATTATTTTCAATTATTTCATAATGTTTTTCTATGTTCAGGTTGCATTTCATCTTTATCGTGCTGCTTTCATTCCAAATTTGAAGCCTGTCGGAGGAAGAGCAATGTTCAATAGCCAAAACTGTAATGGATTCACTCAAGGTTTTACGTTTACCTCAACTCGTGATCATGTAAACTCAACTCGTAAGCTTGTACCTAAAATTAAAATTATATAAAATTTATTATATACATGAGATATGTTAAGCTAACATCATATTACAAAAATGTCAATAGTGCAAAATATGACATAATTATAAAGACAAAGTATACATAATCACTATGATAATGATTTATGTTCAACCGAGCATCAAAATAGAAAATTAACATGCAAAATCATAAGTTTCATAAGACTCTAAACGATCCAAAAAAGCAAGTCTCACATCTAAAGTTGTTAATAAAACTATACAAAAAATAAACTAGTTAATTTCTTCAAAAGTTCAATCCTTCTAAAATTTCATAATATCATTATTATCGGTGTCTTCATCTCCAACTTCAACAAATTCTTCTTCGGATGATAAAAGATTTTCAATATTAGAACCAAATACATGACTTGAACTCACTTCAAGATTAATTTCAGTATGTTGGACTTGAAAAAAGAATTGGGTTTTGAAAAAAAATGAGCAAAAAAAAATAGCCCAAAATAAAAAAAAAAAAGTGTTTTTTAAACGTAAACTCGGTCGACTTTACACCAAGTTTACACGAGTTTGCCGAGTTTAACATGTGTTAACTCGGTCAAACTCGTCAAACATTCTGATTTTACCAAAAATCGAGTTTACCTCCGAGTTAACACGTTTTTTGCACCTAAAAACGTAAATTCAGACGAGTTTACGAGTTAACACTCGATTGTGGAACACCGATGATGACCTCTACAAAAACCCTATATTTATTTCATAATCAAAGCAACTTCACCGGCGGGACCACCATGCCGGAAATCGCTGCAACCGCGCCGGAAAACTTTTCAGCCACCGTTGTTGTGAATATTCATTTGTTTCCTTCCATTTTCATCCCTTAACTCTTTCCACAAAGTTGAAGGGTGAAGTGTCTGGGATTTGTGGTCATATTGTTTCGGTTAGATCAGTACAACTTTCGTTCTAAGTTAGTGTTTTTCCTTCTGTGATCTTGTTGGAGTTTCTTTACCTCCCGGAGTTCCTTTTGTGATCTCTTCCCTTCTGTGATTGTAATTTATAGAGATAGAGTTTTTGTTGTTTATAGGTTGATGAATTTTCGTGATTAGATTGTGTTGTTGTTCATGGTGATGAAAGTGTAGTGATGAGATGATGGCGGTGATATAAAGGTTGTTGTTTATGTGTTGTTGTTTCTGGAATCTTTCTTGAGGTTTTACTTCTTTATGGATTTTTGGGTTTTTCTTGATTTTTTATTATGATTGATGATGAAGATGGTAGGAAGATGAGGTAGAAGATGAAGAAATGGGCAAAATATACCATAAGATACAATGGACATTCTTGATTCAACAGTCACTTTTCGATAAAAAAAGATCGAACAATTAAAATTAGGCTTAAATGCATTTTTCACCCCCTATGTTTTAAAAAGTTGCGATTTTGGCCCCCTTTAAAAAAAAATGGATTATTAGACCCTCAACTTTGGCCCCTTTTGCAAAAGTGGCCCCATCCCTCAATTTTGACCAAGTCAACGTATATGTGGCAGCTGACTTAGTTGAGTCAGATGCCACGTGTGTATTTATTTAATTAAAAAAAATAAAAAAGCCAAATAATCCATCGCTTCTTGTGAAATTCATCACTGCACACCATCGTATTCTTCCCCTTCATGATATTCATCATTCTTCAACTAAAAAATCCAGTAACACAACACAATCCATAAACTGTAACAAAAAAAAATCCATAAACATAACATAGTTATCTCCTCTCTCTTCTCCATTTTTTGTACTCATCTTTGTGTTATAGGCTTCAATGGCTAACAGAAATTCCAGCAATTAGCCATTTCTTAGCTTCAGATTCCAAACTCTTCTCCATTTGTGTTTTCTTCGAATTCTTTGAAAAAACCCATTTTTTATCTAAGCAAAATTGTGATAAAAATTGAACCTTTTTCTTGTGGGTGTATCAGAATCAAAGAGAATCAAATTGGGGTTTGAGAAAATTGTGAAAAGATTGGATTTTTAGTGTGAGAAACTCAAAGGGTTGTTGAAAAGATTGATTTTTGAGAGAGAATCGGAATAAATTTGAAGAATGAAAAAAAAAATTGATGCTTAGAGAATACTAATGAAGAAAAACAAGAAGTTTTGTCGAGGAGAGGAGATCCGTCCTTGGCGCAAGTTGTGGATGGCCGTGGGTGCCATGGATCTGGAAAATTTTCGTGACTGTAAGCATCACAGTTTCAGCAACGCGAGTGAATGAAGAAGAAACATTAAGGGCCCTTCAAACTTTGGCTTTTCCCACAATCTCCCTTGCGCTTCACTGAGTTTTCATTCTTTGGCTTTTTTATTTTTTTTAATTAAATAAATACACACGTGGCATCTGACTCAACTAAGTCAGCTGCCACATATACATTGACTTGGTCAAAATTGAGGGATGGGGCCACTTTTGCAAAAGGGGCCAAAGTTGGGGGTCTAATAATCCATTTTTTTTAAAGGGGGCCAAAATCGCAACTTTTTAAAACATAGGGGGTGAAAAGTGCATTTAAGCCTTAAAATTAAAAGAATTAATAAGATCTATGTTGGACCAACATTGTTTGTGTTTCACTTTAGACATTTGAAGTTAAAGTTAACAGTTAGTGATTTAGTTGAATAACAGAGACAATGTGCCAAAACGTATGTTTTATTAGTTATGAGACCAAAATGAAAACTGAAAATTAATTAGGGGGCCAATAGACCAAATAAGTTATAAGAATACTTCTTCATATCAAGATTCGAATTATGGTATATTAAGTTGTGGAAGTTTAGGGGGGTGTATTAGATTGAGATTTTAAAAGACTATTTTTGTAAAAAAAGTCTTTAGGATTTTAAAAGACTTTATAGGATTGTATTGATTATGTGAGATTTTAAAAGACTTTTCTTAAAAGACTTTTACACTCAAGATTTATAACACAGATTTTAATGGATTTATAACACAGATTTCAATGGATTTATAACACTGGCTTTTTTTTTGTGTAAATCGAGTATCTTCCGCGCGCAACTTCAGAGGCTAATCCCTCGAGCATAACACTGACTTGTACACTAAAAACTTTTAAGATTTTTTTAATTTGAATAAAGAAAAATAAAACCTAAGTGATTATTAAAAAAAGAAAACAAAGTGATTATTGCGTAAAAATCCACTCTACATTTTGTTTGCTAAGTGATCCATTGGTATCACACATTTCCCTATTTATAGGGTCCACAAGGAGGTGCAACAACTCAGTAGTTTCATCTATGGTCCAACCTACACAACTATCTTTGTCTTTACCCTTTTCTCGGTTATTTTCTTGTTGTAAATCCCCCATTCAATCACTAATATGTATAAGGAAAAAACTAGTTATTTCACTAGAATAATTGTTGTTTCCTAATTGTCAAAATATGGTGACTATATACCAAATAATATATATTCAATAAAAATAAAGAAAAAAACTACCTAATAGTAAAAATAACACTCACTTATTATATCAATGAAAAGAAAATAATTAATCAATATAAGCAAATAATATCAGTGAAACAATTGTCAAATTAATCAATATAAGCAAATAATATCAGTGAAACATTGTCAAAAGAAAAAATAACAACAAATCATAAAATAAAATAAAAACAATGAATTGTTATAAAAATAAAACAAATTGGAGAAAAGAAAAAGACGCTAAAAACAAGAAATTGGAATGAAAAAAACATGGCATAGAAAGAATCGGACAAAAAAATAACAACAAATCAGACAAAAAAGAGCAACAAATCATTAAAAAAAATCGGTAAAATAATCAAGAAATCGGAATATAAAAACATGGCATACAAAATGACAAGAAATCATACCAAAAGAAAAGAAAAAACAATCGGTTAGAAAAACAAGAAATCATAACAAATATCTATAGATTTTTGAAGAATTTGACAGAGAAAAAGAAGAAGAAGAAAAATTGGCATAGAGCATATGACGACAAACAAGGGTTTGAAACAGAGTGACAAAATCTCAAGGGTTTGTGTGAGATTGTTTGATGAGAGAAGTATTTATATTTTAACTAAAAAGTCTCACAAAATCCATTTCATCCAAAAATCCATCAAAATCTATGGACTTTTGAATACCAATAGACAATTTATAAGTCATGAGAAATCTTAATTGAATACCAACAGATTTCGTTGCCCTAAAAAGAAAATCATGATTGTCTTAATTGAATACCACAAGATTTCTTTATATTTTATAAAAGTCTTGATTGAATACTTAAAATCCTTTGAAATCACAATTCAATACACCCCCTTAATCTTTTCTCCAAGATTCACCTCTTGGTCAATTATTATTATATTCCCTTTGGTGTTATTTTTTTATAACTTCGACAAAACAAATAAATCATGAAGATCAAATTAACATATTGAAAATATTATTTTTAAATTTAAATTTATCAACCGAACAAATTGAGGGTCTATGGCCTTGATTTATCGCAACAGTGTGGTCACTTTAGAAACATACTTTCCAAAAAAAACTAAGTTTTCCCTCACAACATATTTCTGGACAGAAACATATTTTTTCCTCTATCTGAAAGTATATAATTCCAAACATTTGTGTAGTTTTTTAGAAAACAGGATGGGAAAAAGAAACTTCCTTCAGAGATTACTATGCAAAGATTGTAGCTCAGACAGAACCTCCTTTCGGACTTGGTCTCTTCTTATTTTTCCTGTAGTAGTGAGTGGAAAAGGCTTTCTCCATTCAATGAATATCTTTGGTATCTTAAACCTGAAGGGAGAAAAAAAATATATAGGCATCATCCTTAACTTATTTTAATTGAAAAGCTCTAGTAAACTAAAAGTTATTTCAATATGGAACTAGCTTAACAAACATGAGTTTTTGGATACAAACCTGCTTAAATTATTTTTCAGACAGTATTGTTGAAGATTCTTTATGGATAAGTGACACTCTTCATTTGAAGTAGAATGCTCTAACCATTGCCAATTTTCTCTTGGTTGGATACATGCTGTTACCATCTCTGTGAAACGTGCATCTGGTATTCCCACAATAACAACTCTTGCAATCCCTGGATGTTCTAGTAGAATTGATTCAACCTACAAACAAATAACATGTTCACGTTTACCTGAAACTTTTAACCAAGACTAGACAAGCCCTTAACTATGTTAAAAAAAAATAAGAAATGATGAACTCCTCCTGAACATATTTAGTCGAAATGTGGATTCGGGTGCCTCACGTTAAATGCATAACTAATTAATCTTAGTCATCCAATCTCAAATCAAAGGTGTAGATTGTTTAAAGATATTTTGGTGAAGGTGGAGTATGAGCCAACCGATCTCAAATCAATGGTCGGAATCAATTAATGCGTACAAATACGTGTATATTCTACTGTCAAAAGGGATTAAACATTGTAATAAAACATCATATTCTTTCACCAGCACAAAAAATCTTTTAAGTGTTTTACTGCGTATATAGTCTTATTCAACTTTAGCTATTAGTCTATGCAGTTGCGCATGTTTATTACCTCTTCAGGGTAAATATTCTCCCCACCACTCTTGATGCGGCCATTTGTACGTCCAAGGAGCCACAAGTTACCATGACAATCCATTGATCCATTGTCCCCTGTATCAAACCAGACTTCATTCCTCTGATTTGATGTGTTTGTGAGGGTTTGATCCCAATACCTGAGCATTAAATGTGGCCCTCTAGTTAAAATTCTTCCTGCGTCACCGTCTTTGCATATCTTCAGTTCTACATGAGGTGCAGCCTTGCCAACACAAACACCTTGTGGTCGATGAATGATATGTTTGGATTCTTCTTCACCATATGTTTGAAAAGGATGGCTAATGGTTTTTTGCATTGGATCATATAGTGTCAAGAATGTCAATGAGGAGCATGCTTCTGTCATCCCTTTGATAAATAAAAAAATTGTTACAAATAATGAGACCAAAAGCATGGCGATTTAAATTTGCTATTGTACGTATGTTTTTTCCATTTAAAGTATGGCCATGTTTGGATAAATGGCTTGATGAAGTGCTTATCATACAAGTTTTATGTATAAGGTATTGCTATAACAAAGTATAAGATCAGGTCAAACTGTTTATATATACGCTAGCTGCTTTCATAAGCGAACTTGGAGAGTTTTTGAAAATAGCTGAAAACAATTTATGGACATGTCCTAAGTTGTTTCCATAAGATCTCTCAAAGAGTTTCACAAGTGCTTATGCCAGTAGATTAGCTCAATTAATCTAATCCAAACAGACCCTTGGGCAATAAATTTTCTTATAGGCAACATTGGGTCAAGGATGACTTACCGTAAGCTGAAATAAGCTTAGCTTTATAGAAGAACAAGCTAGTGTCTTTGATAAGCTCAAGTGAGAGGCTTCCACCACCATTGAGTATTTTCTTGACAGTTTCTCCCCCTTTCCATGTTTCTTTATGCCTAAAAATATGAAAACATAAAATCAAGACTCGGACCTTATTTGTATAAGCAACTTAATTAAACGCTCATAGCATAAGTGTTTATCAAATAAGCGCTTATGTATAAGTTACTTATATAATAAACAATAAAGTCAAATTGTTTTAGTATAAGCTATAAGCTATTTTTATAAGCTATCTTAGAAAGTTTATGAACATAAGCTGAAAATGTCATAAGCTCTTCCAAAAGGGACAAATTTTTACTCCTATTTTAAACTTGAACATACCTAACAATAGAAATCAAACTGGCCATAATTGCTGGAACTGTGATAAAAGATGTCACATTATATTGTTCTATGGCCCTAACAGATGATTTTGCATCAAACTTTGGCATGAATACATGACAGCCTCCAACCATGAGCATGGCCATAGCTGATGACAACCCACCAATGTGGCATAATGGAGCAGTATGCAGATATACCTGTCATAGAACAATTGTAAAAACAAGGTGGTCTCAATCACCAATCAGATGTTTGAATGTTTCAGCTGGAATTATTACGTAACGTCCAAGTATGTAAAATCTTAGTAGTTAATATTGACAACTTCGTGTTATGAGTAAGTTGTCATAACCAATAAAATATACCGGATGTAACAGGGAATGTCATACATCATCATCGCTATATCCAACGATGGCAATCTTAGCTAGGGACTGTATGATCAAAGCTTCATGGCTTATTGTGACTCCCTTGGGTTTTCCGGTAGTTCCTAAGAGCCAAGCACACAACAATTTCAGAAATTCGGAAAGGTCTTCCTTAGGGTAATATTTGATCACTAGCATGTACACTATTCAAAAAGTCATATGGCAGCACTAACACTTGTGTCTCATGTTTGACCCATGTCAGTGTCCGAGGCCGAAACAACACCGGTACATGTGGTTTCATTGAAATATACCACTTTCTCAAATTATTATCGGTGTCGACGTATCAGTGTTAGTTTCATGTCTGATATCCATGTTTGTGTTAGTGATTCATAGCCTACTAATTATCTGCAACTAGCTTGTAAATAGAAATTTTGGAACTGTCTCTGGATTGAATATTTCACATTCCTAATCTCATTGAACAAACTTTAATCTCCAAATTCTTACCGTTCTCTTAAAATTAGTTTCAATCACCACCAATCATTCATTCAAACATAAATGATAGTACAAAAATTGCTTTTACTGAAGTTCACTTTTGTTATATACCTTAAGAACTATATAATTTTAATTCCAAATCCTCTGAATTTCATTTGCAGTTGCCCCTTGCAACTACCCACTAGCAGCATTTTTAATCTTTAATTTCCTAAAAATAGTTTTGGTGTTCCATTTCATTCATCATATAATTTCCTTCCTTGCTTCTCCACAAACCAAAAGTAACTAAGTGAGAAATTTCATTTTAAAGTTATCAAGGGAGAATGTTGAACCTGAAGTGAAGCATACAATGGCAGCTCCTTCAGGTGCCCAGGAGTAATTTAATTCTATAGGCTTTACAATATGCTTCATAAGTATTCCTGGAGTCAACACTACAAAACAATAAGAGCTATAAGTTATGAAAGTTACTCAACCCTATAAAAGTTTTTATTCATAAATTTTATTTTGGTATAGTGGTGAGTTTCCGGGACCCAACTCGCCTAAATTCTTATATGTAAAAAAAAAGTCACTTTGGTATTCAAATAAATACTAAAAAACTCTTACCATTCCAATTGTTTGTAAAATCTGAAGAAGGGGAATCCAACAAAACATACCACCTCAAAAATGGAACATCATTTTGTTGGAATTTGAAGTACCATGAATAGCAGCTCTCATCAATCACTAACATCACTGGCCTCACTGCTTTCATTGCTAACTTTGCCTCTTCAAAACTCTTTAGGAGAAGAAAAATGTTTCAAATCACAACATAATGAAATAGATTATGTGAAAGGACAGAGCCTATAGGAAATTAGGCTGAAAATATAGTAACTTTTTGAGGTAAAAGTACAAAGTAGTGTGTGTCTGTGTGATGAGCTTTGTTATGCATGTACCCTTTGCTCTTACTTCACAAAAATACAAAGTTAGGGAATCATATGCACATCAAATTTACTTACCCAACGATAGTTTAAAGGAGCAGCAATTCCTCCAACAAATGCAATGGCTAATAACCATTCTAGATACAAATCACTGAAATGAAAAATAAAATGCATCTATCATTCATAAAATCATTTAAGTATCATCTAGCAATAGCTAGACATTTTGCTTATATATAATTAAAGAAACTAGACATTCCATATGATAGATTAGGATTTAAGATATGTTTATAAATTAAAACGACAGCTACCGATTCTCATCTCAATAGGTTGGAATTATTGCCCATACCATCTTAAAAATCGTGGTTGGGCCTAACACAACGCCACAAAACCGGCTTGTGAGGTGAGGATTACCCCCACTTATAAACACATTGTCAGGTCATCTCATATCCGATGTGGGACTCTTAACATCTATCTATTCGAAAAAAGAAAGAAAAAAAAAACTAGCACTCCACCAAAAATAACTTTAAAAAACCTAGTTAGAAAATAAAACACATGACTAAACTCATAAGGCAAAAAAGACCTTTTATTTTTATTTTATTTTATTTTAAATAGCATAACGGTGAAAAGATGGAATTGTTTATATAAACTCGCAAAGTGTCCCAACATGGCACATGTCAGTGAAACATTTTATCATATGAGTTGTACTTAAGAGATAAAAAGGCTTCCTTTTCATTTGACAATACTTTTACTTTAAAGTTTTCTCCATTAAGTAAAAGTTTATGACCAAATTTTTATTTGATAAGAATAACCTGGCCTACTTTCTATTAGTGTGACTACAGTATAATTTAGTTTATTACTCCCTCCGGTCTTAATTATAAGAAAATTTTTAAAAAAATCTTTGGTCCTATTTATAAGAAAATGTCACAACTTTTAAGGTGTAATTATTATTTAAAATAATTTTTTACCCTTCATTTAATATTTGTCTTTTTAATATTAGTGGATGTATTTAATGTTTCACAACTTTCTATAAGGATATATTTGTAAAAATATTTAAAAAGTTACAACAATTAATTATTGCATTGGTTTTGATGTTTTTTTTATTTTTTTTTCTTATAATAAGGACCAGAGAGGGTATTAGATAAAAAAACCAGTTTACACATAGATACAATTTATAATATGCACCAAATTCTTCTTATCATAATATGCACCAAATTCTGATTTTTTTTATCAAGTTCAAGCTAGTATTTTGTTACAGATTTATTGCTTTGTTCGATTTTGCTAATAATGTAGTAGTACATGTGAGTAATAATATATATGAACCATCCTAGTGACCCCACATTAATAACATTATTAGATACTTCACTAAAAAAAATTATTAGATACTGGCTTTGTCCACTTTTTATTATCGTGCAAACGTGAAAATTATTATGAATAATGATTTTTTTTTAATTTTGATTTTGATTAAAATTATAAGTATAGATTATTATGATTAAATAGAACTATTTGGTCTTTTTTTTGTCCCCGTGGGCTTAGTTTAGTTATTAGAGAACATTATATAACATGTAGTGATCGAGGTTCAAACCCCAAATACCCCACTTATTTATCTTAAAAAGATAAATTTCTAACTATTAAACTACTAGACTAAAAAATAAAAATAGAACTATTCAGTAACAATTTTTTTGTTTGCACGTATAACATTTTTTACTTATTATTACCCTGATTTTTCACTTTATAACTTAACATTTTTTTTGTCATTTTTATACTTATTATTACCCTGATTGAAAAAATTCATTATTTTATGACATTTCATATTTATCCCCTAACATAGTATGTTCAATTCACTGGTTTATCTGGTGTCAACTAAGTTATCGACTAGAATCTCATCCTTGGACCAAAAACAAGCAAAAGGTGGAAATCTTCTATGAGTTGATAAATTACCAGCTAACTTATTAGTTCTCTACTGCTTTTTACCAGACGGTGCATAAATTCATCTTAAAAGATTGTAGCCAAGAAAATCTCTCACATAAATAATTTTTACATAATATAATATTATCTCTAATATGAGTCTCTTTCAATGGTGAATAGTCGATAAAAACTGCCATAAATGAATTTAATTTAATAATGTACCTGTTGTAAGCAGAGATGGCTACAACATCACCTGGTGTGACTCCCAGCTGGAGAAGACCATGTGCTAGTGACACCACTTCCTCCACCAACTTTTGCCCTGTCTTGCGGTTGTTTCCGGCAATGGTCGCCGGAAAATCTCGCCGGAAAGTTAACAATCGACTCAGACATTGACAAATATGAGCCATAATAATTAAGCAAAGACACCAAAGTGATAGCACAGCTTTCTTATTGCTGTCATTAACGAACTTATCTCCATGTTGTTATCATACGTGTCACTGTTTTATTGGTTCTTCCAAAATTTCTCTATCTTTTTGTCTTGCATCATGTGTTTGAATTGAATCTCACTTGTTTGTCTGCTGAAGGATGAAATTATTGGAGTATATTTTCAATTTGATCAACGTTTCATATAAATAAAAGACCAAAATTGTTAACATTTTGTTACTTGTAAAAAAAACCGAATGGAATAATATTTTGAGAAGAATAAAATATTAAATGTTAGTTCCCGGTCTCGAACTGTAAAAAACAAAACAAAAAAACGTATGATCTTAAATGTAAAAATAAAATATACAAAGTCATCCTATTATGGTACCGTTTGACCCGACTTTTTATTCTACTTTTCTACAATTTTAAGGAGAAGGTAGGTCAAACACAAAATCTATTAATTACTTACTAAAAAATATTTTAAACATTTTTTCCCTTCAAAAAATATTTTAACAATTTTTTATTTATTATATATTTGTACAATATTTTGTCAAACAACTTTTAACTTAAAAATAGCTTTAAAACTAAAAAAATAATAAAGTAACCAAACAACTTTAACTTCTTTCTTAAAGTCCTTAATTTTAACTTTGTTTTAAAGTAGCTTTTGAACCTGTAAAAAAGTCAGGTCAAACGATGTCTAAATGTCATTATTCCAATTTCACAACCTTATCCAATTTGTTTCACATTTCCATGCTTAACACTTTCTAAAGATTTTCTATAGATGTGAGTTCAAAAGTCATGTTTCCTTATAAAATGTTTTTATAATTAATGTCTGACTGTACTACTAGAAAATGATTCCAAGACAAGGATAAAATTGGAAAAATAGTATTTTTATAATGACTTAAATGTAGTCAATCTACTTTCTTAATAGATGTTTTTTTTTTCTTATATTCAAAGCCGGAAGGAGTAAATTAAAGTTTTTTTTTATTTTTATTTTTTTGGTCAAGAAAGTTTTTTTATTAATTAAATGAAAGTTTTATTTTGACTAATTAAATGAAAGTTGATGTATACTTGAACACATTTATTGATAATGTCAAAAACAAAATAGATTTATTTATTGAATACTAGTATGTTTGAAAAATGAATGTAATGTAATAAATCAAAGTCATCAAAATCATCACCACCATCCTGGTTCGTCGCAATCGTGTCTCTCTCTCTCTCTCTCTGCCATTCCGCTTTCTTCCTTTTTCCTTCTCACTGGTAACTCATTCTGATCTAAATTCCACAATTTTCCATTTTCTAACCAATTATTCATCTTTTCTAATATTTCATTTTCGATCCAAATCCTATAAACCTTATGCACTAAATGCGCGTAATTGTAATTATTCTATTCATTGCATGATTATATTATTATTATTATTATTATTTAAATCTTGTATTTTCCATGCTTTGTAAGAATTAATAATGTAGTACATATATTCTGCAATTACAGGATTCTTTCTAGTTTTTGTTTTGTTGGAATAACTCTGCTTAGAAAAATATTTATATGTTTTTTATTTCTTAGGTTATTGTTGCTCGAATATTAGTTAAAGAGGTTGCATACCGGATGATTGTGGACTTTTAACATGTCATCAGTCAATAATCTTCGAATGGATCTTGGAAGGCCTGCGTCAGGTATTGGACATGCATTGTCACTGTAAACTAGTTTTAAAAAAAATTATCGCTAGGAAAATGTTAGTAATTAGCTTGTTAGGTGGAGAATGCCGAAATTGTTAGGCCGGACGCTGTGACCGGGGTTTGAACTCCAGCACCTCCACTTGTGTGTGAGTTTTCAATGGCTATTGTCATTTTTTCTCTCTACCAAAAAAAAATACTAGTATATCATTAGTTCCTTTAATGCAACTTATTTCTAAACTCCATGCTTCCTGATGAGTTTTGTTTTGAGTAATGCTAGGTAGCCAAAATAATAAATAGAATGAACCATAATTTTGAAGAATTCTGCAAGTTGTAAGGGTGATTGTTATATTAAGATTAAAAGGCTGGGATCAGTCATCTCTTCAACAGGGGGATGGGTAGCTCACTTGGTTGAGCTAAGGGATTAAAGGAGTTAAAGAGTTAAAGTCCAAGGTTCAAATCCTAGCAAGGGAGAGAATACTAACATAACAATTAAGATGGTTTTACTGACAATCATATTAGGTTATATCATTTCCTATAGCTTTCTGATATTGGTTTATCATATATGCTTTAGACGCGTGTAAATTTTCTAGGTGTTGCAGCAAATAACTTAAGTCCTGAAGCTTTAAGATTATTTAGTATAGATAAAATAGGTTGAGGCCTATTTCAAAGCTATGTTCATTTGTTTTTTTGAGAAGTTGAATGATTGGAACTGGAAGTCTTTTACAGGTAGAAGAAGATTGAAAGATTTATTGCATCAGAAGGATAATCGTGTTTGTTCGGATTGTAATGCTCCAGATCCTAAATGGGCGTAGGTTTTTCGTTCCTGCACTCATGATTTTTGTTGTTTATATTAATGTGTGGCCATTTTCATCCGTTTTTTGGGTGAACTTCAATGAATATGCCCTTAAACTATAGGAAAATAACTAAATGTAAAAATAAAATAAAGAAATATGACATGATCATTGCTACTGTGAATTCAAATTTTAAGTTGTTTTTTTTTTGAAGTAATGAATTCAAATTTTACGTTAATTTTCAGGTCTGCCAATATTGGGGTGTTTATATGCTTAAAATGTTGTGGTGTGCACAGAAGCCTTGGTACTCATATATCAAAGGTAAACCATTAATATGTACCATAATAAAAATGAAAACTATTTACTGGTTTTCTCATTGTTGTGGAAGCATTGTTTCCTTAGTTCACTTTAATCAGGACTTTTTATTCTTTTTAATGTGCAATATTTGAAGTTTGAACCAAGTATCTTTTCCATTTTTGTCTTCAACAAATTTAAAAAGTTGATTGATAACTCATGTTTCGGTTGTTCATTTTCCAGAACTTGTGTAAGAAATGCATCATGTGATATGGAGGAAAAGAAAAAGAGTTACTTACTTTCATGATTTACAAAACATGTTTGTCTTTCAATCTGACATTCACGAGACATGTTTAAGTACATTAAATTGCAGTTACACGTATTAGATGCATGATAGTTCATTAGTTTGTGTTGGAAATCCCGCCTTCATTGCGTCCGTCCCTAGCCACCTAATTGCTGCATTGGGTTGCCTTTATTGCGGCCTCCAACACCTTCATTGTGTTGGGTGCGAAAGGGTGGATTTAGTCCCACACTGCCTAGAGATAGGCCTGTGTAGTGTACTAGTGTTTATAAAGCTTGGGCAGCTCTCACCTTACAAGTTGGTTTTGTAAGTTTAGTTAGGTTAGGCCCAACCCAAATTCTAAGAGTTTAGCATTAGTTATTTATGAAAAATATGTCTAAGTTAAACTCTCGGTTCTTACTAGGCAATAGGTATTATTCCTCATTTTAGTTCTGTTTATAATTAATTGTATTCATCGAGGTTTTAACACCCTAGGTCTAAAGAAGGAAGCAAACTAACTATCTTGACCAAAGTCATTGAGTTCAAACTCGATATTAAAAGCATGATGATCATTTTGAGAAAATAAATAAATTAGTAAGCCATGTCGTTTGTCACTCAGCTTCAGTTCAGTTCTCATTTTTTTTACTTAAGGTTGTTTTTCTGAAGCATAAATAGCCTAGACTGTTAATTTTTTCATTCAAAATTATTTCTATCCTTAAAGTTTAGCATGCAATTAAGCCAAGCTAATATTTGCATGTTACCAGAATGACCTAGGATTAGGGTTGTTCTTCCTGTTTCATTCACCCACTCTTCCTTTTATTTTTATTACTATTTGGTGTGTGTGTGTGAGTGTGCGCGCGCGTGTTAAATAGGATCTTATGCTATGACCTTGTTTTTTCTATTACTCAAACATGATGTTGGACCATAAAATGTGACCTATTTTTGTTTGTAATAGGATGTGTCTATCAAGTTGATGGTGCAAATGCTGAATTTAATGTATTTGTTTGACAGCATTATTTTTTACTTACAGGTTTTGTCTGTGACATTGGATGAATGGTCAGATGATGAAGTAGATGCAATGATAGAAGTCGGGGGAAATGCTTCTGCTAATTCAATTTATGAGGCTTATATTCCTGAAGGATATACAAAACCCGGACCAGATGCCAGTCATGAGCAGCGTGCAAAGTTTATACGGTTAAACATGCTTTCATATACACAGTGAATTATTTGTAGTCTGCATTATTTAGTTCCTCTTGAAAATCTTATATCTTTTATCACCATGAAGTAGACAATGATTAAGATTGTTTTTCCTCCCCCTCTCTTGCTCTCTGGCGCTGATTCATTTATTTTCTTCACATTCTGCTGTTCTTTCAACCGGTCATGTGAATCTTTTAGTTAACTACCATTTTAACCGTGGTTATTTCGACTGCAGGTCAAAGTATGAGTTGCAAGAATTTTTGAAGCCTAGTTTGCGCATTGTGTCCGGAAAAAGCAATCTATCAAGTTCTTCCAATAGTTTTATGGATAGTTTTAAAAGCGCTAATTCACAGAGAATGGTAACTTTGATTATGTGTTAGTCTTTTGTTTTTCTAACTGCTTTTATGAGTGACAGAGACCAATTTTTGTATGCATCTTTTTGGGAACTAGATTTTCACTGGGTTGAATCATTGTTGTACCAGATGAAGCCTACAAGTTTATTGTGAGAAATAATTTAATATAGATAACATGAAGCATGTTTTATTGTCCAACACTGCTATATCTGTAGTAATAGAACTGCAGCTACTTTCGTTAGTGATTTTGTTGGGCAGTGACTGATATTGGTGGTGACAACAGGAAGGTATGGTAGAATTCATTGGAATGTTGAAGGTGAAAGTGATTAAAGGCACAGATTTAGCTGTCCGGGATATAAAGTCAAGTGACCCATATGTTGTTTTGAACCTTGGCACACAGGTTGGTTGCTTTTCTTGCCATATATTTCCTTGGGGAACTGCTGCTTTTTATTTTTATTTAAAGTTGAAAAATCATAAATTTGATTTGGTGCTATGGCGTACAGACTGTCCAGACAAGTGTAATGAAGAGTAATTTGAATCCAGTCTGGAATGAGGAACATATGCTGTCTGTTCCCGAGCATTATGGACAGCTGAAATTGGTATGATTGAATTTTATGTTTTGAATGATAGACACTAAATTCTGTTTTGTATCCTGAAATAATGGACACCATGATTGCAGAAAAATGAGTTCATCCTTATTTCTCAACATCTGACACCTTGTAAAGCCAGTTCCATTTATTGCAAGCAACCTAATCCAATTAAAAGTTACCTTCTCTTACACAGTTACACCCATTCTCACCATTGGAAATAAATAAAGATGTCTTCCAATACAGTTCCTTATTGGTTATAACTTGCAATAACTTGAAGGAAAAACATAAGTATGAATCTGTGAGAAGAGTGAACTAAGTATACAAACAATATTTGATTTCTAGGCATTCCTCACTTACCCTCCTTATCTTGGTATTCAGCAATTAGATTAGCTCCTTCCGTGAGGGATAGAACTAGAGGATCAGCCTCTTCCTCTTTTTATTCTTTGTTCCCTTCCCAATTTTATCTTCAGTCAGTGACCTGTTTATCTCAAATCTAATCAGAATTGAATGACATTCACTGTTCAGCGTAATATGAAAACAAAAATTGAAATTGGTTGCATGCTGCTGCCGTCTCGAAATTGGTTGCATATGCCGGATGCTTAATATATTCTTTGGAGATGGATGTTTGGATGTATATATTTATATTGCCCCTTGCTGTATATTTGTTCTTTTTCTTCCTTCCTTTGTTTGTGTGTGTGTGGGAGTGTGAGTGTACATGATAACATATAGAAAAGAAGATATTTGATTTCTGGTTTAAGAACATGACACTTAATTTATAAACTGGCTATGATTGCAGAAAGTATTTGATCATGACACTTTTTCTGCTGATGATATAATGGGAGAAGCGGACATTGATCTTCAGTCACTGATAACATCTGCCATGGCATTTGGAGATGCTGGAATGTTTGGCGATATGCAGATCGGAAAATGGTTGAAATCTGACGACAATGCACTTATTGAGGATAGTGCAGTCAAAATTATTGATGGAAAAGTTAAACAAATGATGACACTCAAGCTCCAGAACGTTGAATCTGGAGAAATAGAGTTAGAACTTGAATGGATTTCTCTTGATCACTAGCTAGTTGAATGTTGTTAGCCTATGAAGAGACCTGTGTAATTTTTCTCTTCTGATTTTGGCTCATCATCCTAGAGGAACAAATAAATATGCATATTTGTGTTTATTATATCTATTAATTTATTGGACCAAATATTGAGTGCATTTTCTACACAGAAAAGTGCGAGAGAAAAGCATAGTTTTGCCAACATGTTCATAATCACATATTTACTTCCATGTGCAAATGTGAATTTGCCGGTGTGCATGTCAATTGGTTTATGTAAAACTATATGCATTAGGCGGAAAAATATTTGTTGCCAATTTTAATAATGTCCCGAAGCTGTTGGTGCTTTTTTAATACTTTATATATTTGATTTTTTTTATCGATTTATATTTTATTTTATGAACACTTCAATATAAATTTTATAACAAAAAAATAAAATAAAGTTTTAAATAACATTTTTATTGACTTTAATTTTGTTCAAAATTATCATTTTTACCTTTTATTGTATAATAATTAGATAGTAAGTAACCAAAAAATAATAATAATTAGATAGTAAAGGTTTAAAACTACAGTAGAAAAGGGAGTATTCAACTGGAAATATTTCATCAAGAAAATGGTGATCTTTGTTAGTCTTTGTCAGCTGGGAAATACCTTGGCCAACCCAAAAAAAAAGTATCTTATCCATCTTGTTTAACTCTAAAAATCCATTAAATAAAGAGTCTTATTAACGAGTACTTTCGGGACGTTTTTTAAGAATCTTAAATGTAGAAATCATTTTTTTAAAAAGTCAACTATTACAATTTTCAATGCATTGAATATACAAATTTTCATACAAATTTATCATTGAAGATCTTTAAAGAGTAATTTCAAAACATTCGTTAACATTTCTCTTAAATAAATTTTAGCATTAACTTTACATCCTTATATTTTATCACTAAATTTCATATACGAATCCCACAAAAACAAGGGTGCGGTGTTTGGCCTCAATTCTTAACGGGCAAGCATCATTTAACCAAAACGAATCTTAGTTCAATGAAAACGATATCCTATCTTTGTGAAAGGTCACAATTGAGGGCATTTCTAAGTGTGAGACCATCACTTTATAGCAAGCCCCACATTGAGACATACATAGAACCCTCTCATTTGCAACTTCAAAGTATCAAATAAAGCACGAAGGATGAAGCTTCATTTGTAACCTCTTCTCAACCCAAACTTTTACGGCTTTGTGTGCTTCCTTACTTCCACAATTATCATGCATTTCAATAATAAAAGCTTTATCTGAAAACTACTTGTCATATCTCAAATTATAAATCATTTTTATCATTTCACACAAATTAAGAAATGTAATTAATCTTATATGAAAAAGAGAAACTATGAATTATTTTACAAAAATATTTTCATATATGGTATGAGAGATATAATAAAAGAATTGGACGAAAAAGTAATAAATAATTAATTGTATAAAAGTAGCGTTAATGTCCCCGTGAACATACCTCAGATGGTAGAGACATCGCACTTTATATGCAACAGTCGGAGTTCAAACCCAGGATTTCTCTCTTATTTACCTTAAGGGTGAATTTCTAGTCACTGGGTCACTTGACAAAAAAAAAGACATTAATAATCTAAAACAACTAATAATTTAAGTCCCTAAAAAAAAACTAATAATTTAAGATTTTGTTTTAAGAGAGAGGAAATACACATTTATTCATGGATTTAATTTATACACAGCGTCAGAGTAGAGATTTTTTACACCGTCAATCTATCATCACAGATCATAATTAATAACCGACTAGCTTTTTTTTGGGCCAGGTAGCCTAGTGATTGAAGCTCGCACATTTTAAATGTGAAGAATTGGAGTGTCCGTGATTAAAACCCCAGCCCTCTGTATATATTATGCAATGTCCCTATCAATTAAATCGGACATAACCGACTAACTTTAATAGTGACTATATGTGAAGTCACGGATATCAAAACTACATTCGTTATTCATTTGCTTTTTTTAACATTTCAAAAAACTTAGAACAACAAAAAAAAAATTTGAGAAGAACTTAGAACAACAATTATTTAGCAACAAATAAAGTAATATATCAACTGCTATTATTGATGGTTAGTCATACTCAGTGCCCATTTTCTATTGACGCATTTTATACGTAACCTTATTTTATTTATGAATGATATAATCCCTTAATCTAACAAACAGGTCAACTCCAACTAAGTATGACATCTTATCGGCAAAAGAAGAAATAAACATCACTACCCATCAACAACCACAACTTTTGAAACACGTAGTCTCAATAATGTAATCCCGTAATAATTATAATAAAATATACAAAGAAGCATTAGCAGTATATCAATATCAATGAATTTACACAATGACCTTTCACCTCTACATAAAAACACAACGTCAATATAAAAAGAGTTTAATGGTGATAGGTTGATATTCTAAAATAACTTTAGACACATAGTCGATTAAAACATTTAGAATTGTCACATAAATTAAAAATATTAATTAACATGGACAATTTCAAATATTTTAATTAGTTATGTGTGTAAAATTGTTTTGGACCTGTCAATTCAGCACCATTAAACTCATATAAAAAAACAACAACCTTAAAATGGAACATAAATAAAAACAGCAAAAAAGAAAAAATTCACGAATTTCTCACTAACTCAACTTTATTAGCATTAACATTATTATTAAAATTATAATTATCTTCATCGTTTCGTTCTGAATTTTTTCTTCTATGCTTATTAAACAAACAAAGCAAAATAGAAACCACTAATAAAACGCCACCTGTGATTCCACAAACCAAGCTCGCCATTACTAAAGCTTTTCTCAACTTTCCTCCGCCGTTGCCGGTGGTGCTCCAATACGCGGGCGGAAGGGAATCAGTGACATTCCGAGACGCGTCGGAGGAGGATGAGCTGGAGTTAGTGTTGAAGAAGGATCTCATGTCCGGTGGAGAATTTGCTGGCGGTGGGGATTGGAAGCTGAGGCCGTGATCAGAGGGACGGAGGTCTCTGCCGGAGGAGTCTCCGGCGAGTAAGAGAATTATCATGAATGCGGTGGTGATGAATCGCGGGAGCGACGGCATTGATGAGTAAAGAGGAAAAGAAATAAAATGATTAGTGTTGTTGTGTATGAACATATATATAATGTGACAAAAAAACTTTGCTTTATATTTATTGTGATTTGAAATTTAACTAACTACTTTTACTTTTATGTGACTTCATTAAATTAAAAAAATATATATTGTGTAAATGATATTAGGGGTTTGATAAAGTGTTGTTTTTCAAGGGTAATGGAGAGTATGTGGTATGGACTATTTTTGTTGCTTTGCTTTTAAGTATTTGTTTTTTGTGACTTGGTGGTATAAAACATAGATTAAGGGAGATAAGCTTCATGTAAGCAAGACAATATAGAATCACTCAATTCAACAAAAGTTTATAATTAAATTTAGGAAAATGCTAACTAATGTCTCCGGACACTAGTTAATCAATTATAAAAGGAAATATTTTTTTAGAAATTGTGTATTTTATTTTTTGTAAGTTGAAAAAGTGTTCATTTTAACGTTAACTTTGTCTTTCCTTTTTATTTGCTTAACTAGTGTCTCGGAGGTACTGTTTAGCATGAAAATGTTAATGTAGATAGAACTATAATGTAATTTCAACTCAGTTGATAGTTGTAAAGACATTAATATATAGGAAAAAGAGTTCGAAGAATGAATTCCTCAATTCAGCACATTTAAGGTTTGTAAATTCAGTCGCTAAACTACTTCACAAAATAAGAAAACTTAAAAGGACCGATCATACGTGTCTTTTTTGACGGTACAAAAGGTCTAACTAACTACATGTGTTTATTAGTGTTTGTAGTTGTAATCATTTTTTCGTTTTTGAGAAAAATTAAGTTGAGTAATGCTAAAATAATACTTACAAAAATACATTTTGCATATTCTTTCATCAACAATTGAGATGAGCAATGGACAAAGCCGATCTAAAGGTAAGACTAACAAAGCACTAACTTTAAACCCACAAAGAAAATTCATTTGTCATTAGTTTTTATCAACAGAAAAGGCTCATATAAAGACGAAAGGCATTATATATTAAACCTTGTTTTAGACCTCAATAACCATTGAAAATTATTTTGTTGGCCTTAACAATGGATTTTAGTTGGAACTAGTTATATACTTGTCTAACCCGACCATAACTTTTGACAGTGTTTCCGTATGCAGCCAAACTCAATATTGTTTTCGCAATAGTATTTTACTACAAGGTTACTATCTAAACTAACATAAATTCTACCTTGAATATTTGTTTGTAAAAATCTCATCACCAATATAACTTGTTCCTAAAGTACTCCTCCATAATAAGAAGTTATACACACCAACTCATTCCTAAAGTTTAAGTAAGGCCCATTTTTACACCATTATAACTCAAACAAATTCAATGATTTGCCTACCAAAAGTGACGCATCTATATCATTAGACAAAGTAGTAACTCAAACAGGAGAGAAGCTCCTATGACAGCCACTGTCAAGTTCAACAAACATATAATATCTGCCATCCCAAAAGATGATTCTGACAAGAAAAAATCTCCGGTAGGCACTCTACTTAGGGTAATATCTAGGCTAACCTGCTCAACATAGTATTGGACATTGTTAATATTAGTCTTTTCTGAAAAGTTATGTTACTTATTCCATTCGCTATATCTAATAAGATGATCAGTAGCAACTGAAAATTTAATCAAACTATTATCTTATTCTTGTTCCAATGTAGTATGTACCTCAGAATTATTAAAACCAGGATAAATTTGATCTTTGTGCCTTCATTAATTTCTTAAATGAACGTCCTATTGACAGATAAACCAGTTATAGTTATCTTTTTCTAGTCCATTCTCTTTCACATAAACAATCCAGCATCATCCAAATCCAAATCTCTCGCAACATGGCAGAGAGCTACAGTCAGTTATCCAGATCCTTTAGAACACTGCTTGTTAAAAGATGTTAACATGTCATTCATTTTAATAAATAATCAACCGTTCAAAGAAAAAGTAAATAATCATCAATAAAATTAAAAGGTAAGAAAAAAAATATATTGTTATTAAATTACAACCAAAATAGACTTCTCCGGTGCTCAGCCATATGAACAAGTGCCACTGCTCAAAAATCTCTACCAATGCTATTTTACTTTATTTTCCTTGTAATGACACATTTTTCTTGCATGGTAGTTTTAGTTTTAATGGAAGATATAACTTTGGAACAATTAAATCAAGCTATTTATAGAAGGAAAAAAAAAAACTTATATATGAACAGGCACCAGCTAGCTCGAAGCATAAATTAGCATTAAGAATGAGAAAAACTACGTCCAAAATAATGAAATCAGAGGATAAGAAAAACAACAAAAAAACTGATGATCAAAATCAAAATGGTGAATCAGATGATAAGCCGAATAATCCTTGTTACCAATGTTAATCAAGTAAACAGCTCTGGCCAGCAGAGTTGTGGTTTCTTCATCTCCTAGTTTCTGCCTCAGTACCTTTTTGACATTCTTGAAATAAAACAATCGAGTCTTTGGATCTCTCACCTGAATATATCAAAATATCACATCATCAAACTCTCTTAAACACAACTGTCATATATAATCATTCAATAATTTTTTACCTTGTGTGTCAGCTCGGCGGTAAGAGTTTTACTTGGTAAATTCAATGGGCATAGTTCAAATACCACAATATCTCCCTCTTAATTGTTAGTCTCTTTAATTAATAATAATTTCTTTATTCCCCAATAGCTCCCTCTTCAACAAAATCTAACTTACATTTAGAGGGAGAGCTCTTTCCAATCAAGAGAGTGCATACAAGATTACAAGTGCACCAATATGTCCGGACAAACGCTATAACAAGTGCAACCAGCCTAAACAAACTCTATATAAGTTTAACCTCAACAAACTCAAGTTGCATAGAGATTAAAGGGATTAAGATAAACGAACTCATCAACTACCACTAATTCAAGAAGTCAACACAATTTGCAGAAGCCATAGACCTAATTCCTATTTTCTACGATTACATAAGATAAAAGTGAATCCATATTCATTTGAAAAAAATTACAGTTTTGGCTATTGAACATTGCACTTCCTCGGATAGGCTTCAAATTTGGAATGAAAGCACCACGATAAAGATGAAATGCAACCTGAACATAGGAAAAAATTATGAAATAATTGAAAATAGTAATAGAAAACATTTAGTGAGAGAGAGGAAACATATTACCGTAGGTGGCTGTCTGTCTTGGTGGCTGTCTGTCTTTTGGTGTTTTTATGGACTGCTGTTTGGTGCCGCAAGGTTGGTACAGATTCTGTTTTTTGGTGACAGCTGATGGAAACCGTATAATCAACAACTGAAAATGTATATTATTTAACGGAAAATGATGAGCTCAAGGCTCTACAACGGTGAAAAATAGTAAATGAGAGATAAACCAGAGTCAAAGACTCCTAACCAGAGAGAAACTCTCCTAACAACTTTCTCACAATATTCATCCATGAGTTACACAATACCCTCCCCTCTCTTTTAGAATAGAAATATCCCTAAAATCAAGAAAATATCTTAACTAACTTCTAGAATGTGCCTTATCTTAGTGTTCTATCAACAGCCTTGCAGTTAAGGTCTGAGTGTGCTTCTGCTGCAAAAACTGGTTTCCATCACAGTTCCGCAAGTTAGTTTCTGGCTTCAGTTTCAGTCTGCAGTTGGCAGTAATCTGGATTGCACGTTCATATCTGCTGCGTGTATTGTTTTTTCTTTTGGCGTTTATAGTGCTTAGCAGTGGGTCAGTTTTCTGCTCTGTTATGAGCGTTGCTGTTCACACTTTGTAACCTTTGTGATTTTGCAGACAGTGTACAGTTTGTGGCTTTCAATATATTTGCTGTTAAATAAAAATAAAAAAGAATTGTCCAGAATAGCAATTCTTTGCTTTTGGGAGAATATATCACTCTCACTGCCAAAGAAACTTCACACTGCTTCAAACATTCCAGCGACAATGTGGTTTTGCAGCACAGTAATTAAATTTTTGAGGCAAACAAACGGCATACATTTTAACAAACATACAAGTGACTAGGCATAAATCTTATGCCAATCTTGGAAAACCAAACTACTATATATATTGAATTGAAATTGAAATGTACTATATATATTGAAATGCATGATGAAAGAACAAGGTGATATCAAACTCTCTTGATAGACGTCTGGAAACATGGAACCAAGGCGATTTTGAACTTTAAGAGCCTTAAAAGTACCAACTTTAGAATTGTTTAAACAACCAACTTATGAAGATACTCTAGCAGCACTTGATCATCCTCGTAAACATAAAGTGCCCTGGTGAACCACCTCCATTTATGTGAGGACCGGACCATGGAAGAATCTAGTCCAAGATTCTGTATTTCCATACTCCTTCATAAGCCAAACCTGAAAATGACCACCAGTATGAGAAGAAAATGTGCACAAACACTCCCTATTTGAATTGAAGGAGGGATTTGAGTGGAAGCCTATAGTATAGAGAATTTCTAACACGAGAACGAATGGAAGAGTCGGTATTGGAGGAGAAGTGGAGTTCAAACGCCGCCTCCTCCTCCTCCTCCTCCTCTTTGTTGCTGTTGTTTTCGACGCCATTTAGAAATAGATTAGGGCTTGAGTCCAAATCAAAATAACAAACCATCTCCAAATAAGTTTGTTTTTTCCAACTCAACTCAACTCTTTTAGCGTACGTAACGTATGGGGACGATGTCGCTCGTAAACAAACCTCTCATTCGGTTCACTGACTCACACTACCCACCTAACCTAACCTTCTTTCTCTCACATTCACTTTCAATCAACAATTCTAATTCTCTGTTCATTCATAACAATGTTTCATCTAATCCTCTCTCTTCTAACCTATTACCTCATTTTTCTACTGTCGTTAATTACTCACAGATTATGAATAATTCTCGTTGTAAAGTAAAATTCATTTTAATTGAAATTATTTCTTGTGTTTGATGATCCGATGACTTCAGTGATGTTAAAATGGAATTATGTTTTTTGGTGTGAAAACTGAAGTTGAGATAAGAAAGGGAGTAATTTGGACGGTTGAGAGAAATTAAACAACGGAGAAGATGTGTTTGTAGAAAGAACAGATCGAAGGAGAGAGCTGAAGAGAAACAATAAAGTGGTGATGGTACATGATAAGTCTATGTGGAACATTGCTTCCCAATCGTTAATCAAGCTCGTGCACTGTAGCTTTCACCTTGATTGAGAGGTAAATATATACTAGGACTGATATTTATACAACCAATTTTAAACAACTTGTGTGATAACCACTTTTTTTTCTTCTTTTTTATTGGACAACGATGATTATTTTAAAAGTTATCAAAAAGTTAGTATCATTTCTCAATAAATATATTAGTTTTAGGTGTGACTAGAATTATTCCTTATCAAGCCTTCCTTTCTTGCTTATCAAACTTTATCTTTTTTTTAGAGGATTTGTTTTTCTTCGTTATGAAGTTGGGTGGCATTTAGCCTGGGAATAGGAAGTTTTTTCCCACCATGGGAAAAAAAGTTTCAACCTATGAAGCCCGGATACTTTAAAATGGTGCCGTACCCGTGTCGGATACGTATCGGATACCGATACGCCGCAGATACGCCCGGATACGTATCCCAGAAGTATCCGAATGATTTAATTTAAGTTTTATTTAAAAAAATATGGGATACGTTACGGATACGTTCGAGATACGGAGAAATAATTCGGGATACGGCTTAATAGGTAGGATACGGACGAGATACGTGTGTTAAAAATACAACATGAGTTTATTTTTTTTTGTGAACCATTTGTTGTACTAGTTTTATAGTTTTATTATACATGTGAATTATAAATTATAATATAGGGGTCAAAACATATTTTGATTTAGACAAAACTCTAATTTGTATTTTGATCACATATTTTTTTGTAAATGCGATCATTATACTGTCCATATGAAAAGGGGGAATTTTCATACTACCTTGGTATTTCATAGTGCAAGTGTTATATGGTTTTTTGGTTAAAATATACTTTTTAGTCGGTGAATCGTGATACCATTGTAGTTTGACTTGGTGTAAGTATAGTAAGATCGCATTTATTTTTATGTGTGTTTTTCTAAATACTTAAAAAATAACGTATCGAGCCGTATCGTAAAAGTTGAATTTTGACGTATCGCGTACCCGGACGTATCGTACCCGGACCGTATCCGTATCTGGGCTCCAGGTTTCAACCAAGATTAAGGAGAACAGAATCTATCATGGACACCTACACATATTTTTCCTATATGTATTTGTATAGAGGTGTCTGCAAAAAACCAGCTCAAAATTCGTTTTCTATGTGCATGTTTTGTTGTTTCGCGTTTTTGAGTTTTTGGCGTGTAAAAATTCATATTTAATCTGTCCCTTGTCGGAAAATTCTTGTTTTTTGTGGGCGATGTTGTTTTTATGTCCTAAACATGCATGCAAAAAATCGTGAAAAAATTCAACCTCTAAGTCACTCTTAATAATACGGGCAGGCGCGCGCGCTGCTTGGGCGCGAGAAAATCCCCAATTGTTTCTAGATCAAGGAAAGAAAAAAATTTCAAATCTAAACAAAAATATAAGAGTGTAAAAGAGAAAGGAAAAAAATATGGTGTAGGCAGTCCATAATAAGATTAATGTTCCTCATTAATCTAATGGTTGAAAAATTTTTCCCATGAAGAAAAAAAACTTCCCATTCCCAGGCTAAACCCCACCGTGAAGTTGTATTATTTTCCATTATCTATTTAGGGCGCGGCGCAACCTTTCATGCATTCTTCGGTCCACTTTATTTTAATCTCATGATAATAATAATAATAATAATAATAATAATAATAATAATAATAATAATAATAATCAATATCAAACCCATTTTACAGCATGAAAGAGACTGAATTGGCTCTTGAATCTCAATGATGAGTTTTAGGACAATCCTCTAAGCTTTGTAATGAACTGAAGATCATATCAATCAGCCATTTGGAGCTCGAGATATTGCCAAAACAAGATATAATTCCTCACCTAATTATTCAATAATATCATTACAAATGAGAAAGTTCAAAGTAAAGGGTACATCAAAGTCTATTTATTTGCATCTACTAACTACTAACTAACACTCTTAATTACTCACTCTAACTAACTTTATATTTGACTCTTAACCCACAATTAAACTAATCATTGTCTATCATTATTTTTAACAATACAAAAACACCAAACTATGTAAATTTGGGCTGGGAAAGCATGGATAATGAGCGGTCTATGCTCCATAGTTAGTTTTTTTTTTTTTTTTATAATAATGCTCCATAGTTAGTTAAAAAGACTCAACAGATAAAAATGCATTAAAGGTTGAACCTAATTAGAATAAGAATAATTATTCAATTTGATTTCTCACAATTTTTACAATATTTTAGCAGCTTAATTTAATCTCTGATGAAAATAAAATTCAATTTAGTCATTTACATTTTATACGGATGACAAATCAGTCTATGTTTTTTTATAATAGAAGGACTATATTTATCCGATATGAAAATGTCGTAGACTATCTTATAGTATTTTTTGCCAATAACTAAATTTGATCGCAACAAAATTGTAAATGACTAAACTGAAACTTCTCTCTTAGTTCGGTTTTCATTTTATTTTTTATTTATTTCAACTCACAAATTTTATTATTAAAAAGAATGATTAATTTTTACATAGACACAATTCCAAATAAATTTTATTTGAGCACAACATAAATTATAAAATCTAAAAGAGAAATAATTTAGTGACATCATTTATTATTATTACTCTTTTAAATTTTACTCTTTCAGATCACAGTTATAAACAACTTTTATTTTTTCAGATTCATTAAATAACTGTTGTATCTTGATAATCTAAAAAAATAAAAATTATTTATAAAAGTGACCGGAAAGAATATGTTTTATGTATGTACCCAAATAAATTTATTTGAGTATGTGGCGATAGAAAAGTCGGTAAAAAAAGACTCGCAAAACTTTAATCCAAATTCTGAAAAGTTGGAATTTGCCAAACCGAAAGAAAGAAGAGTCAACGGGTTGAAGAACAAAAAAAGCATACCGATCACGATTGTAACACCCTAATTCCCAACGTCGATTTAATAAATAATACTATCAAATTTAAACAAAAAGGATGTTACACATACTCATTAATCATTCATCCAAATAATAAATAACACGTCATATTTCAGAGTGCGGAAAATACTTCAAAAAAATATTTCATAAAATAAACAAGTCTGATTCTCAACCGTCATTGTGGAAAATATCATAAGGATTTCAAATACTTAAACTTCATAAATTAAATATTCAACGTCTGAACTCAACCCTAGTGTTACAGATCAGAGCACGTGATTATTCGACTACGTAAATAATTATACAATAGCTACGAAAGTATATCTCCGTCGCCACCTTCTAAACGTCCCGCAATCTAGAGCTCCTCGTCCTTGAGTGTCTGTACCCCAAGAGTACAGACACCATAATACACAACAACAACAACAATAAAGGGGTGAGAATATTCGTACATAACATATATTAGGATACATGAATAATGCATAAATGGACATAACATCATTGGTCATCATCTACAACATATTCACAATTCTTCGTTAGGTTATATAACATCTTCACACATCGTCATTATTATAACTCATCAGTTTCAACACATTAAAGAAATGCCACATAACACTCGCGATACGTCAACATTAACACATATCACATATACCACATATACATCAAATACACCTAACGTTATCCATATGCAAATGCACTTCGTTCCTAGACCTATATGCATCTCAGTACCAGGTTCCTAATCAACATTTGTATGTTAGAGTTGTGTTACTAAACATACATACAACATAGTCAACATTTGTATGTAAGAGTTGTGTTACTGAACATACATACATCATTCGTCATTCAACATGGTTCTAAATATGATATGATGCATGAGGGAAGACTCTCTAAATACTACATATAGCACATCATCAACAACTCACAATTACAACAAAATTCATCTATCAGACTCATCAGTTATGGACAAGGTATGTTTTGCCACTACTTTTCTTCATAGGCAACATTTACGTCATTATTATTCAACATTATACAACATTGTTTTTACTTCATCATTCAACAACGTCTCTCGACATTGTCATTTATAACTCCAATCATCCTCGTCGTCTTTACCTCATTCTAACTTTGGTCTTTATTCCTCTAGCGATTTATTATCTTGTCTCATCACTAATTTTTAACCCTGACATCATTCATTAAATAACACACAACTTTCTATTCCCGTTCTATTTGGTCTTATCAGTCTCTCAACATCGTCTGTCATCTTAAATCGACCACACTCTATTCATTTTAACTTAAGGACGTTACTTCACCATTATCATCTTTTCTAACATTATCCCTAACTTTAAGTTGGGCCTTTCTATTTTCAATTACATTCGGCTTATCTCTTCACCTAGCATCTTCATTACCTTAAACCACTTCACCATTCTAATTGCTCGTTTTGGCTTGCACTTTTCTATCTACTAACTTGAGTTTTTTTTACTATTCTAAGAATCTACCTACATCATCATCCACTATTCTAAACACATGACACAAATTAAAGATGAAAAGTTAAACAATGATGCACTGACACGACAAATCACAAGAGAGATGAGGGGATAACAAAATAGATAATTGACACACACACACACCACGTGTGTGAAAGCCACTTATTTAGATTTAAAAAGATCGTTTAGTGATTTCAGGTCAAAAAATTATAAAAAATCATCCCTTTCTGGTGAAGGGAGAAGAAGATAAACTTTTTTTTTTTATTTGGTGTGTGTTAACCATCTGATTTTCAGGAGAATATGCTCTAATAATATCCGTAGTTCGACGATGAGTTAAGTATAGCCTCACCAAGAAGAATAAAAAGTTAAAGAGAACGTAAAACTTATTTCTCAAAAAAATTAGGGATGACATTTTATTAGTTTTATTTGTTAACAAAGAATAAACATGCTATTTATGTGAATCATTGTTTGGTGAATCATTGTTATGGAAAAGGATAAAATGTTAGTTATGATTGATGCAATTCAAGAAATGGTAAAAATAACTCTTTAGACATTTTTATTGTTTTCAAAAATATAAAATAATTTTTTTATTCATGATTTTTTTTCTTGTTAACAAGTAAACTAACACAAATTTAAGACTGAATATAGATTATTTTAAAAAATAAATGATTACTCATAGTGTATTTGAATGAAAAAATGTTTTCAGGTATGTAATTTTTTTAGAGAATTCAAATTTTTTTTAAGTAAATTTCATTGTTTTGATGATTAGTTTGGAGAATTTTTAAAATGATGAAAAATTATAAAATATTTTGTTTAAGTTAAATGTAGAGAATTTTAAATGACATCTCAAAACTAGGAATTTCAGTTTGGTCACCGTATTTTTTTAAATTTTAAATTGACCCATATATTTTTTCAACAAATTATGAAATGGCCCCTAATTATTTTTAAAAAAAGGTTAAAAAATGATAACAATCATTTTTGTATTACTTTATCCAAACAAAAATATCTAAAAATGAAGACATTTCAGTTGAATTGCTTAGAATTTTAATTTCTCTAAAAATTTTACTAAAAAAAAGTTCTCTAGTTTATCCATTTTATTAAAGTCAATAGGTCACTTTCAAAATAAAGTAAAGACAAATTTTTTTAGACAAATATTTAAGCCAACTGTTTTTTAATTAAATATTTACTAGTACTTTTTTAGAGGAAATATATAATAGTACTTACTTTTTTTTAGGGGATACTAGTACTTACTTGTTAATCAAGGGAAAATGATGATACTTATACTAATATGGTGACATTTCACGTGGAAAGTATAAAGCTCCTACTGATATATACAATGGAGGATTAGATGGTCGTTGTGCCGAATTCATTCACCAACCAACTATCACTTTCGCTTTTTCTAAAAATTATATATATTTTTTTCATAGAATCTGATCCTAACATATCACAAAGAACCGATATGATCCCAACGTTAGTCAACAGCCATATACAAACAAATTAAAGTAGAGAGTACATACCACTTTCACTTTTATTATATTAATATAATAATAATAATAATAATAATAATAATAATAATAATAATAATAATAATAATAATAAGGGGTATTTAAGGATTCCAACATTTACATTATTTTATTATATTCCAATGTCATTATATGTGTAAATATCTTTATAATAATTATATTAACTATTTATCAATTTGGATGCTTAATTGATTAATGATCAAATTAAGTAATAAGTCTAATTAGATTTCTATTTGGATAATTAATTATTTAATTAATTGATACGAACTTAATGTGAGTGGATGTCTGAATGACACATTGACGGAATAATGGGAACCTTAATTAACCTTCACACTATAAGAGTCATCTGAAGAGAACTAGAGGCATAAAAGTACCAGTTGAGAGATGACCAAATCAGCAATCACTAACCCTTTGTTGTGTTTCAGATTAGATCACCTCCTCTCTTTGTTTCAGATCATTGTTGTTGAAATGATTGTCATCAAAGCTTCATCCATGTATTTCTAATACCTATTTTTGATATCCTTGAGAAATCAAATATGTTGTAGATTTAATCATATTCATGTTCAATATTTTGTTTGCTTCAGCTATTGATTCATAAATATTGAACATGTTTTATGAAATCTGATTTTATTTAGACCTAAAATTCCAACACAACATACTTCTCAAAAAAAGGATTACAACATAAAAAATTATTTTATAAAGAGGTTAAATATTTCAATTTTTAATGTATTGATTATACAAATTTTCATAGAAAACTACCATTTAAAAAACCTTAAAGAGTTTTCCATATGCATTTGTTAGCCTTTCTCTAATAATAACTAGTTACTAATTGTCCACAAGATTTTAATCGGACGTCGTGATCAAAGTTTGAATCTCAATTCTTTCACTTACGTGTATAAGTTTTTAGTTTGTATTGTCATTTTGTTTATTAAAAAAATAGTCACTAATTGATCAAAAATAATATATATCATTAGTTCAATCAAATTTTTGCGATTCATAGTTAATATAGACCTTCATAAAAGTTGTAGATTTTTTTATAGTTTGATATTTATTTATTTTTGATAGAATTTATATTTATTTTTGAAACTGAAATATATTTTAAATCATTTTTTTTATGTAAAAAGAAATAAAGTCATGAAATGAAACGAGGCAAACTATCACCTCTTACCTCGTCTTATCCTCAATCCTTGTATTATATGTTAAACATGTTTTCACTCTTTAACACACTTTTTTTTTTTTAGAAAAGACCCAAATATATTAATAAAATCCCTCAAAGCACAAACTGTGTCAAGAGCAAACACAAAATACAAGAGTCATAACAAAGTTTAAGATTACAACACAAAATCAACTAGGTACGACAATATTGAGGGGGCATGTTTTACCTTTTCTATCTCTGTCTCTGAATCAATATATTTATCCATTAGCCTACTCGATGTCTGATGGAGATGAGAAATTGAACATCGTCTCTGTTCCCGACGTGTTAGGGTATCCCTACCCGTCCCCATTCCTGCATTGAAATAATTTTTTTAATAAAAAAACAAGTTTTTCCTGCTCTAAACCCAAACCCAAAATTTTCTGCAAAATCGAACTTACTACCAGAAATTAATTTCCACCATTTTCCTATTAATCTAATCTATTTGGGGCAGGAAAACACCACGTGTATTTGCTAGTTGCAATATAGGAGTTCACAATGATTAAAAGTTCAAAAATATATCAAAAGTATGAGTGACATTTAGAGGCTTACACATTACATATCAATAATTATTAGGTTTTTTACATTTGATATGAGTTCGAGGTAGATACTTTTATTTATGTTACCCGCCCCGTACTCGTATTTTGAAATTGAGAAAAATGCAAAATTACACCCAAACCCAATCAAAACAAAGAAAACTCATCAAATCAAAGTGGGTTAGAGAAAACTCGTCAAATCAAGGTGGCTTAGAATGGATACCCGTGGGTACGAGTTTTGCTGATATGCCTACAACCATCATAAGGACAAATAAAAAGATCATATTCAACCAAAACAACTTAAATTAATTCAAATCCCCTCTCTTTTCATTTTAAACCACCACCAAAATTATTCTTTTACGTGATCAACAATATCACTTTCCTTTTGATTAACAAGAAACATGGTATAACTAACTCAAACTCACTAACACGCCCCTTAAAAAAAATTAATACTACTACATGTAGTTGTTCCCAATGGCTAGAGACTTGTACTCTATTAATCTCCCTACATGTGTAATGTAACTACCTATTAATCTTTCTTTAAAGTTCTTGCGAATATTATAATACTAATCAAACATATTTTTTTTAAATATCTTATCCACGTTTTTATAATACTAATCAAACATATTTTTTTTAAATATCTTATCACGTTTTTATATTTCAATGAATGTAATTCATAGGAATATATTCACTAAACTTGAAACACGCACACCTTAGTTATTATAGTTGGATACTTCAAATATCAAATAAGTGGGAGAATATATTGTTTAAAGAACAAATTGAAGGTTTTATTAGGGTTAAAAAGCATTGGATACCGTAAGTAAAAAACAACATTGGATACTTTGTAGATCTATGCTTACAACAAAAAACCAACTCCAAGCATTAAAAAAATATAAGTTATTTTTTTCTTACAATCATCAAATTTCTCAAGTCAAGTCAAGTCAAGTCAATGCTTTGAGATTTTTGTATTTTTTTTATAGTACAAGTACTAGTACATGGTTGCATATTTTTAGTTTACCTTTCTCTCTCACTTCCGCTCTAACCAAAATCTCTGTCGATGCAATGTTTACAATCGAATTCGAACCTACTATCCTTTTCTCACTCTCATTTATTATTATTGCTAAACCCTAAAAACGCCACCACCGCATCACAATAATTTCACACCCCCCTTTCCCAACTATTCACACCTCCCAATTCTTTTTCATTCTTCTCACCGTTCCAGATTCTCTCTTTCCATTTTTGAAGCTTCAACCTGCGTTGGAGCTTCAACATAACTCACACAGAAACTTGATTTTCTATTATCTCCCACAATTTTCAGCTCCAGTGTTCATTTTCACTCCTAAAAACAGGTAAAAGGGTTTTTGTTTCATAGATTTTTTTTAGTTAAAAAGCCATAACATGATTAAAGTTTGGATTTTTAGCTATCTGGGTCAAACCCCTTTTGTTTATTTTTATTATGCATTTTTTTCTGGGTTCTGTTTGTTAAGTTTAAGTATTTCTAAATTTTCATGTTTTTTTTTGTTATGACAGTGTTCTGTGTTTGGATTGTTTTGAATGGTTCAAAATTGGTGAATCTTGTTTAGGGAAGTGGAAATGATGAAGGAGGGGTTTGTTATGAATGGTGGTGAAAGGGTTTTTGAGAATGGTGTTAAGGATGATGATGAGAGTCCTTGTGAGCACATACTTGAGGAAATGGAGTCATTTTGGTTGATATCAATGAACGGTTGATTATTTCGAGGATGGTGAGTGATTCTGTTATAAAGGGTATGGTTAATGCTGTTGAGGAACAGGCGGCTGAGAGAATTGCACAAAAAGAATCGGAGGTCGTTGGGTTGAAGAAAAAGCTAAGTAGTTTATGTGTTGGTTCGGATGAAGCTAAAATGATGTGGTCTTCAGGTGTGTTGTAATGAAACCCATGAAGGTGGTACACGTCGTTTTTTAGATGGTGTTATGGAGAAAGATAGAGTTATGAAGCCTGTGGGTAGTCTTAAATTTGAGATACATGAGCTGTTGAGTCAGCTCAAAAAGGAAATAAATAAAGTTAGAGGACTTAGTTCCACGAGAAGATTTAGTTCGGGTTCGGATTTGGTTGGCTTTAGGTGGTATTCTGCAGGAGAATGTGCCGGAAAGATGGATTTATGTCGATAAAGCTTTTGAAAGTCTGAAAGATGCTATGGACTCTTTCTGCAAAAGGATAGGAATTAGGGATAGGGTATCAAAGGCAACAACGCTTTCTGAGTGGCAGGAGGAGCAGGAGTTTCAGGTTGGAAATTGAGCGGATGGTAATTCGCAATTGTATCCGGAGTTTGCAGCAGGAGATTGAACGAAAATTATGTGACGTTTGTGAATCTGAAAGTAGAAATAGTTTTAACCAATATAAAGAGATCTCCAGTTTGCGTCAGGATTTGGATTCAATTTTTAGAACACTGTCTGTTTTTGAAACTGGGACGCTTATTTCTCATGGATCCTTGGAGCATACTGATGATTGGTCTCATAATAAAAGGGCAGACCATGTCCACTTGAAGCTTTCGACAGATCATTCGACGGCTTCAACTTTGGAAGAAAATGGGAAACATGGGGATTCAAAGATTAGCGAGCCTGATAATTTGGATTCTGGCTCACTAAAGGACATGTACTAAAGATGATTTGATTACTTATATAACTAATATGAGAAGAAACCATGAATCTCAAGTGCACAAGAAGACCGAAGAAAACTTTCGTCTTAGGCGGGAACTATTGAATCTGAAAGAAAGAGGTTCTTCCTTTTCATTGAAGAAAGACAAGGACTTTGATTTGTTGAAGAAAAAAATCCCCTGATGCCATCTCAAAATTGAATGAAATCCTTGATGGAAATGAGAAACTGCGTCAATTCAGTGAGAGCATTGAATCTCTTTGCAGTTTCAAAGATAGATTGGATTTCTTACAATCTGAGAATCATCAACTGAAGGACATGCTAACTGATAAGAATAAGGAACTTAAGAGTCTATCTTCCCAGCTTTCTATTTCTATGGAAAAATTGTTACAGCAACAACTGACTGAGGAAAATTTGTTACGAACTGTTCAGAAGCTTGAGGATGATATTGAGGATGCACATGTTGAAGTTTCAGTTATTCAGGACGTATATAAATGTTTCGTTGAAGATATCGAAAGTGAATGTAGATTCATTACCGAAGACTTGCGTCTCAAGTATGATTTCATGCAAGAAATATATGAAGTAATGTTGAAAGTTACTGTTGACAGTGCTCAAGCTTCTAATGGATTGGAAATAGAAGAAGCAAATTTCGAGTCAATTATGATGCAAGGGCTACTGGATATTAATCAAATTATATTCAAAGGAGCTTTGGTAGGTGCGGACGAAGCATTAAAATCTGAAGCTTGCCGAGAAAAATAAACTAAAATATGAAATATTTATGCTGAAATCAACAGTGGAAGAAAAGGAGAATTTATTACAAGGGGCGACAGATGCTTTGGAACAAGAAAAGCGAAAGATGGAAGCTGCCTCTGAACAGTTTGACAGTTTAAGAACTAAGACAGATCAATGGATGGTGGAGAACAGTAAAGAGTTGGATGTTACTAAGGGTAACCTGATTGCAGCAACAAAGGAAATTGAACAATACAAGGAACAGATGCAGAAGTTACATCAAAATCTTGAACAAGGAGTGAATGAGCTTAGAGAAGTTGATAAAGAAAGAAGAGAGCTTTGTGCTGTTACAAAAAAGCAACAAGATGCATTGAAGTGTATTGAGGCAAAGGAAAGGGAAACCAGGAAACAAATGGATTCAACCATTAATCTCATCCATAAATTGTTGACAATGGTTAACGATGTAGAAGCTAGTGTAAATGAAGATATTTCAAGAAATTGTATGAGGTATGCAATAATTGTTAAGATCCTTTTCTAATTTAACGTCTCATGAATTTATGATAAGCTACTGTTTCTCTGATTTCTTTTCTGTTTTTTAAGCCATTTTATGTCGTCATCCATCAATAATGAAGTGTTTAAGTTTATTTTAACCAGCAAGTACATAAGGTGTGCGATTACATTACATTTGAATTATTCGGAATGTGACGTGCTTCCAATTTTTTGAAGGATAATTTGGGGAATTAAGTTGGTTTTTTTGTTTTTGTTTTTCCTCTCTAATAACTGTAATAATTGTAATGCGAGCATAAAAATATATCTATGAGTTCATATTTGTGTTCAACTTGGTCTTGTTGACAAACAGCCTGAAAATTTTGTGGATAGAAATGATTTTACTTCATCCTTATATCAAGAAAACGGTTTTAAATCAGATTTTATTATCTTAAACTCGAAT
Source organism: Medicago ruthenica (assembly GCA_018208015.1). Classification (NCBI taxonomy): domain Eukaryota; kingdom Viridiplantae; phylum Streptophyta; class Magnoliopsida; order Fabales; family Fabaceae; genus Medicago; species Medicago ruthenica. The sequence continues at coordinate 21,739,022 of CM031372.1, forward strand.
TCATATTATTGTAACGATTATGGTCAGAACCAAGTCATATATGGAACCATCTTTTCAGGCTTGAAAGCATGAGTTCCGAGTTCTCCTTCCTCAAGAACAAAGCCAGTGCACTTAAAACCATGGGATTGGTGTACAAGCAAAGGTTTGAAACAAAAAGTTCTGATCTTGCAAAGGCTGAAGCAGAGGTACGTAACCAGAAACATCACATAATTTTTTTTTATTAATTTTTTGCATTTGCTATGCTATGGGAAATATACATTACTTATCTATTCTCAATCTTGTGGAGAGGCTGCGCAAGCCCTTGTGCTCACTGACCAGAGGCGGATGCACATGAATAGGTGTGGGGGGCAATTTCCCCCACAAAAGTGATTTTTTCCCCCAAATTTTTACTTGTTCCCATAAAAATATAGGTGCTGCCATGGTAGTCAAGAATCAAGATCACATTTTTAATCGTAAATACGCACGATTCTGTGATTCGCTTGCTCTCAGCGATTAAGAGTCTACACAAAATCGGACTATGGTTAAATCGGGTGGAATAACAGTTAATCGTCAAATCTTAGGAATAAATTAAAATCTGCCCCTATAAGATATTTTTTTAAATGAATGCAAATGTTATAAGTGGCAAAAAGGAGGATAAGCCGGTACTAATTATTCCTTCACCCTTCTAATTTGTTTGGCTGTTCTAACACTGTAGACACCCTAAATGTTAACATACACAGAAAATAGTTTTGATAGTATTGACAATGAAGAAATCATACGGCACTATGAAGCCTGGATACGTAGTACGAATGCGGGTACGTGGATACGTGAAATTTTAAAATTCAGGATACGATACGGCTAAGATACGTTAACAAAATATATATATATATATATATATATATATATATATATATATATATTAAAATTTATATGCATGTAAAATAAGCATTGATTATTCTTCAATAATATATAATCGTAAAAGTCACAATTTACAAAAAATAATACATGTGATCAAAATAAAAAATGAAACCTTTTTCGTATAAATCATATTCTATTTTCATTCATATGTTAGAATATCAATAAATGCATCAATAAAAGAACTCAAAACAAAGTTTGTTTAATGTTGATTGATTGAATCTCATATCTCTCGTTACTTTCATCCACCAAAAACATAATTTTTAATTGGTTAATCAAAAAACAATTATAGTGATTCATATCATAAATTGAATCATATTCATTTCCATTGAATTTTCACAACACAATCTCACTTTTTTACCCTTCATTTTTTTTCCGGGATACGTCTCTGTGAAGTACTACCTCCGTTCCTTTTTAATTGTCACTTTTTGACATTTTACACAAACCAAGACAATTAATAAATGTCAATACTTTTGATACAATAATTTATACTTTTACTATAATAACCTTATTCATTTAATATATCATCTTATATATTTCTCTCTCCGTAATAAATAACTAAGGATAAAATTGGTAAAACATTATTTAAAGTTGCATTGAACTTTGAAAGTGACAGTTAAAAATGAACAAATTTTTTCTTCAAAAGTGACAATTAAAAAGGAACGGAGGGAGTATCTAATAAGTATCTTTGTGTATCTGTCGAGTATCTTATAAGTATTCGATAAAATATATATTTTAAATTAAAATAATTAATTCCGATACTTCGTGGGTACGTATCCGAGAGTATCCGTGGAGTATCGGTATCCAATACGTATCCGATACGGGTACGTCTCCATTTTGGAGTATCCGGGCTTCATAGATACAGCATTTTAAAAATATGAAAATACGTTGAGGAATTGTAATTTGTAAAAACTTGGGTATTTTGGATTTTTTACGAGATTATGCATATTATAAAAACTTCAATATTTTCTTATGCAGACATTTTATAGTTGCCCCCACTACTAAATATAATTTTTGCCGCATGTTGTGGCCAGCAAATTAATCACATGGTTGGTTCAAATGGGTCGAATTGTGAGGATACATCAAGGTTTCAAAGCAAGTAGTGTTATTGGAAGAAAAAAAAAGATTTGGAATCAATGATCAGTTGATCACTGTATCAGTATATCAGGTCTATGCCATAAAATTTTGGTGAACCAAGGGTTTAATACCCAACTTGAAAAGATATCCAATCTTCACTGGGAGAAAATTATTTTCATTTTACTTTTTTTTTTATCTACAATAATGCCTAAGTCTAGTAACTGATCCTTTTGACCCTATATATGTTCGCCAATCTTTCAGGTTGATCTTTTAGGGGACGAGGTAGATACTCTTCTTAGACTCCTTGAAAGGATATACATTGCACTCGACCATTATTCACCAATATTGCAACATTACCCTGGGGTGAGAAAATTTTGTTTCTGCATATCTTTTTAACGATTGTACATAATTGAGGTATGTATAGTGGAAATACCTCTGATATTACCATAAAGAGTCTATTTTTATCATTTTCGCTGTTTATTATACAATATTGTGATATTTTCGTGATAATTAATAGTTATTAATAGAAGTAGAAAATATCTTCACAAACCAAAAAGACCCAAAGTGTGCACATATTTAATATGAGCTTTAGTTGTTTTTAAATATAGTTGGATGTTGGGAATCTTGACCCCCCCTCTGGACTCCGGGTAGTAAATGAGCTTCCAAGCATCAGTTTCTATTAGAAAACTATTCATCATGGTGCGTGATATAAAGGGTCAGGAGCTCTACATTGCATAGCAGAATGGGCATGATTAATATAACCAACCGCAGTGTGGCAATCAGGGGTGTTGAATTTGAAAGCGAGACATTGATGAAAAAAAATGGGTAAAACAAAAGTTTGTGGGAGAGGGCAGTGCCTCTCAATTGCCCTGATACTTTGTTTTGATGTTATTTCTGCATTTTTTATTGTAAATCCAACAACTTAGGGTCCCTGATATCAGTATCTTCTGTTGAGCGGTACATCATTAGTTTTTGCTACATTACTAAGGCCCCGTTTGGTTTGAGCTTATGAAAAATAGCTTATGTAAATAAATTAGCTTTTATTTTAATTTATAAGCTCTCACTAACGAAAATTGTATCTTCATAATATGTTTTTTCATAAACTACCTTAAAAAACTTATAAATAATACATAAAAACTTATTTATTTGCATAAGCTGTTTTATATAAGCTCTAAAATAAGCTAATCCAAACGGGCCCTAAGTAATGTAGAATTGGATCGAAAATGAAAGTTTTGTTGTTGCAAACACAAATGGTAATTCGTCATCCCATAGAAGGAACATGGAAATGAATCACTATTATGTGAATCCAATATGATTATGATATAAGACGTGTGGCTTTGTACAACTTGGTAGGGTGACATTATGATAGTTGTACTGGCCATATTTGTTTTGGTTTATTAGTAGAACTGTGTAGAGCCAGCCTACCAGCTCAACCCTGCCATTCAGGCTAAGAATTGTCTCTCATTAAATAGCTACTGATGAAGCTCCATGCGGAAGTTCTTACCATTTTTAGTGTCCAATTAGATTTGTTTAGTATAACTTCAAAGATAGATGAGACCATAATGGCATATTTTCCGTTACGGCTTGTGTGTATCCAAAACTGACAATAGTAACCGGTGTTGCAACATAGGTGTGGAGAGGGTCACATGTTTAATTAAATTAGGAGATGGTGACATGTGGCGGTGCAAAACATAGTTTTCTTATTTGTAATTTGGAATAGATAATTAGTTGTCTTCATGAAGAAGGTTGAGAGATGATTTTATTTTCATGAATCAAATATTGTGAACTGTTTCAATAATTAGTCATTGATTTTGCAGATTATCGAGATTCTGGAGCTTGTAAGAAGAGAATTGACTGGAGAGTCTAGAAAACTTGTTTAACCCATGACCAGGTAAATTGACAGACACTCTTTGCGTGCAATCTGAAACTTTACATGTTCTGGATTCATAAACCCGATAAGTATTGATAAGGAAATAATTTCTGCGATCTCACACCTGATTAACTTTTGGATGTGGAGAATCGGAAGTAACTTAGGGAGCACTGTCATGGTATTAATTAGTTCATTATTTTCATCTTATCTATACAGAGATGTTAAAGAGCTGTTTACTTTCTAAAAACATTTTTTTGGTTTTTTTTCTTTCTATTTTTTTTTTCATTTTAAATTGTTAACAAGCAGATAGAAAACACGTGTCTGAACAATTTTGATAGAGAAAGATGGAAGACAAGTCAGGGAAAAAGGATTTTCATAAACAACAAAAACAACGTCTTGATAATTTCAAAATTTCTTGAAATGTTAGATCTGTTTTAAATTTTTTTAAAAGAAAATGGTGAGAGAAACATTGACTCTATAATTCTCTTAAGGTATATGATAGAGCATTATGACGTTGTTTGATCCATGTAGCCGACCCCACTTAGTGGGATAAGGCTTGATTGTTGTTGTTGAAGGGAAAACAAGAAACATAGAGAGTAAACGGACCCTAAGGTTCCATCTAGGAGTTTGGAGGGGGGAGGGAAGAGGGCGTGGGGAAGAGAGGGAAAAAGATAGAAACCTTTCACCTTATTTGAGAGAGTAATTTTCTAAAGAATGATAAGAAAATGCTTATGATTAATATCTATAGTTTTTTAGTATTATAACATCATGTAAAAGACTTGAAGAATTTATCTTAGTCCTCTAAAACCCCTCCAAAATCCTCCTCCTATGCACTTATTTAGTTCCCCCAAATCAGGGGGATTTTGTATTATGAAGAAAAATGAACCACCTAAGTCCTCTGTTCCTTCCACTTCCTCGATCCTTTTCTCCAAAGCCCACCTCTCCCCTCCTAAACTTCCAAATAGACCCTAATAGTTCATGTAGTTTCATTTCATATTTCTTTTGGTTTCTCATTATGAATTGAACCATGTCATCGTAGTAGCCTTACATTACTAGGGTATCCTTTTTGGGTTCTCTTTTCAAGTTTGTTTTAGCAAAACAGTGGCAATGCTATTGCACAAGTTATTTAGTCCAATGATGTTCTCTGTTACAATACCTTGTTCTACTAAGAGTGTGTAATTTGTAAATTAATCCATTTTATGTTTAAATCTTGTAATGGATACAGGTGATGAGTTGTACAGCTATTCACATGAGTTACATGCAGCTAGTGATGTGTTGTTGCTGGTATTTTTGTTCCCCCTAAAACACATAATGAAGAAAACAACAACCGAAAGGAATCAAGAGCTTATGCAGCAGTTGCTAATGCACCTTCCTTTTTGCCATACACAAATGCTTTATACACTTAGTAGTAGACAGCCTTGTTTGTTTGGCTCTAGTATACCATGAATTTGCTTTCACTCTTTGTAATGAACAGTTTTTTTTTTTGTTCCTTTTTATACTATCAATAGCAACTGTATATGTTAATTTTGTGGAATGAGTTTTTTTTTTTTGTTGTTTTAGTTTTTTTTATAATGTGAAATGAGTTTTTTAAATGACTTATATCTATAGTTTTATGCTGTTTTTTTTTTTCTTTCATTGAGTTGTGTTTAAAATGTTATCATCAATGTTTCTGTAGTTACCCGTGTGTGTGTGTCTTACACATGTGCTTCTTGAATGAAATATGTTTTTGAAACCACTACTAATTTATAGTTGAATAAATTCGGGTAATCTTGTGCTATGTCCACAATGTTTCAAGCTTTTGAAACAACTTATTGGTAGTATTCACACCCAAAAAGGTATGGAGAAATGTGATTAGGATGATAAATGAGCTGAACCGTACTAAGTTCAAATTAGAATTATGCTTAATTTATTGGCAAGAAGTTGATCTAAGTTTTGAAGTTACAAATTTAATAGGAAGTTCTACTGTGAACAACCTTGATAAGTTGTCCATTGTGGACTACCTGAAAGTTGTTTAAAATGTCAATGACGACCGAGGTTTGCTCTTTAGAAGTAGAAAACCATGATATTTCTTTCTCTTAGCAACCGAAACAATGACTTGATCAATGTTAGTTTAACTAAAACAAGGAAAAAACAAACATAGTCGATATATCTTGTAAAAAAATTAAAAAAATACATAGTCGATATATATTATTTTTGTTAAATAACATTGATCAAGTTTAAAGAATATCATAATTTTTGTACTTCTAATGGTTAACGTAAATTGTCATTAGAGTTTCAAATGATTTTCGATTACAATCAACAACGAGCTATTAGTCCATGGCAAAACCACCCATCAATGTATAACGTCTCAATGAGCTAATATTGAACTTGTATTAATTTGAAATAGTAAGATAAAGTAATTCTCAAACTTTAAATGATATAGGCCTTTGTTTTCCTTTCTTAGTAAATGCTTTTGGAAGATAGAAACATTGCCACCGGCATACCTAGTTCCCTAATTCCTATTATGTCCTTAAATAATACACTTCCATTACCACCGGCACTACCTAACTTGCTTATTGTCAACCAAACCTGTCAATTCTCAAATTGTTGGCTTCTTTTGACCTTAGGTTTCAACTTTGTCTATTATGAAAAAGAATAAAAATAACTTAACTTTATAATTTTAAAAATAACTTAAAGAAAAACCCATTTACACAAATTTTATAATAAGAGCAAGAATGCATGCATTATAGGAATGAAAAGAAGAGAAAAAACCTAAATATGAGGATTAGTACATTGAACCAATCCACCTAGATACTAACGACAGATTCCAACCTGGTTACTAATTTGAATTCTTTCATGATTTAAGTACATATGATAACATAAAAATAATACTAATATGTAGAAACACTGATTCTGGTCAAGGTTAAAATAAAATAAATCCTTCAGCTTTTAAGTGATGGCACTGTCCCACTTTGAAGCAAAAATACAAGGACCCTTGAAGGGGTACATTTAAGTACGGAATAGCATAAGACAAGGTACGTGGTACATGTTTTTTGTTTTGTTCATTTATTATAAAGATTGAAAATTGGATATGTAGGGTTAGTTTGGGAAAACAATAGAATAATTACGATGCTTATCTTGTGTTGGAGGTTGGACAATGCCATGTGTGAATGAAAGAGTTGGTCCACAAGTGAGAAGATTGTGTATAAATTAGAGATTAGAAATGTCTCTTTGTTTGATTTCATATGAGAAATAAATCATTTTTTAAAATTGAAATCATATAATACTTATTGCTCTCAGCTGCAATGCTCTCTTGTGTTGTTACATAAAACCATCAAAGTCATAATCATCAACTTCTACTAGGATTTCATTGTCAAAAGAAAACTTCAACTAGGATTATGATTTAAATTTTTTTAGGGCAAGGATCTATGATGTAACTTATGTATAATCTTTCAACAAATGCATTTTAGATTTAAGAGCTTTGTTTGGTCACAAATCCAAATCTAAATTATTAGGCACACTCGCACAAATAAAAAAAATGTAGATCAATTTTTTGTTTTATTGAAAATATTTAAATGATGTATATTTTTATCTATTCGTGACTATGTAATTTATATTTATGGTTGTGACCATCTAAGAATTATCTTAGATTTAATCTCAAATCAAAGCCGATGAAAGTGAATGTTTAACTTCCTATGACAAGGGAATTAAATTCCCCACATTTTTGTGACCTTCGGAACAACTAGACAGAGAAAGATAAAAGAAAATTTGGAGGGGAAAGCATGGTGAGAGAGTGAAATATTATTAAAGTTTTCCCCACTTATTTTTCAACGTTGCATTTTGGCCCCTATAAACAACTAAAATTTTGGCCCTATCTCTAGGAAAATAAGACTCAAAAAGGAAATTCTCTTTTGCCTCTATCTTTAGGGATACATCTTTGACCCTTTAATCGTACAAAAGTTGCGATTTTGGCCCCTGTTTTGGGCACATGCGAGCTTTGCAACGTTTTGTAAAGTTAAGGGGTAAAATTGTTATTTTTTTTTTGGGGGCCAAAATCGCAACTTTTTAAAAGTTAAGGGGTCACAAATGCATTTAAGCCTATATTATACGAGTGAGAAATGGTTTAGAGGATATAGAAAAGAATAATGATATTTAAATAACTATTTAAATAATAAGAGTTGAGATACCGTTGTTTGTCTTAAAGTGATTTTATAAATATTTCTCCAAGTAAGAGATCTAAATCTTTTCGGACATGAGAATTACTACTATAAAGAGTACTAACAATCTTTAAGACACTTTTATATTAGTTAAAATTTTAAAAAATAAATAAATTATCATAATAAAGCAAGTGGAGTTCCATAATAATTTGTACAATCCATGTTAATTTTGACAAATTTAAAAAAAAAATTCGAGAGGAAATTCAAGAAAGTTTTTTTTTCGGCTATAGTAATATGATATGATACATGTTAATTTTATTTTATGCTTTGAGAAAGGGACAAAGCCATGTGACCCACCTCACTAATAATGGAACAACCCATCCATCTCTGCCTCCTGCCCTTGCTCTCATATTATTATTATTATTATTACTAGCGAAAAGACGAGCACATGAGTGTCCGTCTTTCCGCTTTTATTATTGCGCTAACGTTTGAAAATTATGAAAAATGTTTTTTATGAAATTTTGATTTTGATTAAAAGTAAAAATATAAATGATTTTTTTTTCAAATTATAACAAATCAAACTAATCATGATTATCTCTTTCAATAACACCAACAATATAGAAAAAATATAATCTAAATTTTTAATTTTTTAATGACACCAACAACAATCTTCAATATAGAACAAAAATTTGTTTAAAGGTATAATTGGGATAATGAAAAAGTAAGTATAAATATACTTATCTAGTTTGTTACACTTTTTAAAGGATAAAAGAAAAAAAACTGAGCATATATATATATATATATATATATATATATATTCATATCGTGTTTGTTACACTTTTATTTTAATATTTGAATTTACTCTTATCTATTTGTTACATGTGCTTTTTGTATCGAAAATTGAGGGTAATTTTGAAAAAAGAAAAAGTCAGCTCAAAAGAGCTGAAATATTATTTTCTTTATATATAGTATATATTATTTGACAAAACATATTTTAGGAAAAAAACATATTATTATTTATTAAAAAAACAACTTCAACTACTAATCATCAAAACTTATAGACACAGCAGATAATGACAACTGTCATAGAAAATAAGTTTTAAACTTTCATTTAATGTGTGCCTATAACTCATGCTAAAGGGATATGTAATATGCAATACATTTTTTTTTGAGTAAATGTATGTGTATACTTGTTTGTTTTGGTAAGAAATGTATGTGTAATATTATGAAGAGATAGTATTATTATTATTAATATTTTGAAAGAAATATTAATATTAATGATTATATATAATAAGACTGTCCTTTTGTTTTGATTCTCTTAATTATGAAATTCCATTTTTGAAAAATTTGTTTTTTTTTTAAATATACATATTACTAGGGGTTTCAAATCTGAATCAATCTAATAGAAAAACCGTAAACTGAAACCGCAAAAAACTGTATTTGGTTCGGATGTATTTAGATAACTTTTTTACTCAACCACATAGTTTGATTCATTTTGCGGTTTTTATTTTACCAACCAAACCAAACCAAACTAAACTGCAAAATAAGAAAAACATTAATTAAACATATATCACCTAGATCAATAGTCATCGAAATTCAATGGAAATTTTTCTAAAATGACATATTTTTTCACTTGTTAAGTTTTTTCTTTGTTTTTTTTATTTAAAAAATGCATTCATGTGCTATTTGAACTTTTTTAGAGAATGATAAAATCTCAGTCTTTTACATTTCTTACAAAATAGAATTACTTTTTGTCCACGATTTTAATTTAGTCTATGTAGTTGGGAACATTGTTGGAAACATTATTGAAAATTTGTTGCGTTTTAGTTTTTTTTTTAACTTGATTTTAATGTTGGAAACAAAAATTTGTATTGTTTTAAAAAAACCACACCTACCGATCGAATTCAAACCACGTTGGTTTGATTCAGATTTTATTTTAAAAGTCAACTGAACCAAACCAAACCTCATGTTTTTTATCTTACGATTCGAATGACTTTTAACCTCGAAACCGAATCAAACCGCACCACAAACACCTCAAAACTGTACAAAACTACACCGCAAACACCTTTACATATTAACCTCAAAAAGATTATTTCTTTTTGATATGAGTGTTAATTAGATTTTATTTTTTGACAAAAAGAGTGTTAATTAGATGTTATATTAAAAATTGAAACCTATATACAAATATCAAATCAAAATAATTCTGCAACTGTTACCAATTATAAAGTAGAACAGTTAAACCAAAAGAAGAAGAAAAAACCAACAATTTAATAGTGTCAGATTCTTAGCTTGTTGTAAAAGATACAAACCAAACAAAGATGAAACAAAACCTTTTCCAATCTGTTTCCAACCACACCCCATGTTGTCATTTCTTTATTCACAAACTGCCCATATTTTGTGACATCTCTAATTTTCTTGGTTTTTTCTATTGATTCTCCTTATCACAGTTTATCTAGGTTGTTGTCTTTTTTTGTCAATCACTGTGCATTGTCACTGATTCTTCCAAGTTCAGATCTGTTAAAAAAATCTCTTTCTGTGTTTTTGTTGAAGATTCATTGACTTCAGCAAATATTTGAGGTGGGTTTTCTTTTTTTCAACTTTTTTTGTGTCCTATGATGTTGAAAATGAAAATTCACATGACCCAGATGTTTTTTTTACTTAGTTTTCTATAAAGGTTTCAACTTTCATAAACCCTTTCTTTTGGGTTGTTGAATTTGATTTCTTTGTACAAAAATCTTAGAAACCATGTTGTTTATGTGATTGGATTGTTCTTGTTTTTGCCCTTTTGCAAATTTTGCATCTTTTTGTTGAAAAGTTGATTGTTGGGGGAAGAAGAATCATGATGGGGAAGGTTATTGAGGAAGGACTATTGATTGTGTTGATTTTGATGATTGTGAGCAAAAATGTAGAGGCTCAACAAAATTCAATTCTTATAAATTGTGGTTCAAATTCTTCCGTGAATGTTGATGGTAGGAGATGGATTGGTGATATGGCTTCAAATAACAATGTTACTCTTAGTTCTGGTGGTGTTGTTGCTTCCACTGATGGATTAAGTGGAAATTCAATCTATGAGCCACTTTATAAAACAGCTAGAATTTTCACAGCTTCTTTGAATTACACTATTAAAGATGTTCATGGAAACTATTTTGTTAGGTTTCATTTATGCCCCTTTGAGATTGTGGACCACAATGTGAATCAGTCGTCTTTTGGTGTTGTTGTCAATGGTATGAAACTATTGTCGGAGTTTAATGTTCCGGGTAAGATATCTGAAAAGAATGTCAACCTGCAGAATTCTGAAAAGAATTCGAGTTCGTTCTTTTTGATCAAAGAGTATATTCTGGATGTCAATGATGGTATGCTCTTGATTGAGTTTCTTCCAAGTGGAAATTCGTTTGGCTTCATCAATGCCATTGAGATTGTTCCCGTTGTTGGCAAGCTTTTTGATGGTTCAGTTGGTAAAGTTGGCGGTGGAAACTTGAATTTGACTGGACATGGGATGGAGACTATGTATAGGTTAAACGTTGGTGGCCCTGAGATCCAATCCAACCAGGATCCGGATCTTCAGAGAATTTGGGAAGTTGATTCTAGCTATATGATCACAGAAAAAGCCGGTGCAGCTATTAAGAGCAGCTCTAAAATTACATATGCTTCTGCGAATGATACTTCAGTGGCTCCTCTCCTTGTGTATGAAACTGCAAGGGCGATGTCAAACACAGAAGTCTTGGACAAAAGATTTAACATGTCATGGAAGTTTGAAGTAGATCCTGATTTTGATTATGTTGTCCGGTTACATTTCTGCGAGCTGATGTATGATAAGTCGAACGAGAGAATATTCAGGATCTACATAAACAACAGAACAGCTGCAGATAATGTTGATGTTTTTGTTCGAGCAGGAGGGAAGAATAAAGCGTATCATCAGGATCATTACGATTCCGCATCATTGAGGATGGACACACTTTGGGTTCAACTAGGTCCTGATACTGCTGCTGGTGCTGCAGGAACCGATGCTCTCTTGAATGGTCTAGAGATTTTTAAGCTTAGCAGAAACGGGAATCTCGCCTACGTGGAGAAATTCGACTTGGCCGGGAAATCGGGAAGCAGTTCAAAAGCAAAAGTTCTTTGGATTGGAGTAGGAGCAGGTATAGCTTCTGTAGCTATAGTTGCATGTGTTGGTGTCTTTGTTTTCTGTTTCTGCAAAAGAAGGAGAAAAGAATCAAGTGATACCAAAAACAACTCTCCTGGTTGGCGGCCGATATTCCTTTATGGAGGGGATGCTGTAAACAGCACTGTAGGTGCCAAGGGATCAACAGGAAATCAAAAGTTATATGGTACTGTCACATCAACAGGTGCTGGTAAGCGGTTTACATTGGCTGAAATCAACGCTGCAACAAATAATTTTGACGACAGTTTGGTCATCGGAGTTGGAGGCTTTGGTAAGGTGTATAAGGGAGAGGTTGATGATGGTGTCCCTGCTGCAATTAAGCGCGCCAATCCACAGTCTGAACAAGGTCTGGCTGAATTTGAGACAGAAATTGAGATGCTCTCAAAACTAAGACACAGACATCTTGTGTCTTTGATTGGTTTCTGTGAAGAGAAAAGTGAAATGATTTTGGTTTATGAGTACATGGCAAATGGAACTCTAAGAAGTCATCTATTTGGGAGTGATCTCCCTCCACTAACTTGGAAGCAGCGTCTTGAAGCCTGCATAGGTGCTGCAAGGGGACTTCACTACCTTCACACAGGAGCCGACCGTGGAATAATTCACCGAGATGTCAAGACAACCAATATATTGTTAGACGAGAATTTTGTAGCAAAAATGGCTGATTTCGGTTTGTCAAAAGACGGTCCTACTTTTGAACATACTCATGTTAGCACTGCTGTGAAAGGAAGTTTTGGCTATCTCGATCCGGAGTACTTCAGAAGACAACAATTAACCGAGAAATCAGATGTTTACTCTTTCGGAGTTGTTCTTTTTGAAGCTGTTTGTGCTAGAGCTGTGATAAACCCTACCTTGCCTAAAGATCAAATCAATCTTGCAGAATGGGCAATGAGATGGCAAAAAGAAAGATCACTTGAAAAAATCATTGATCCATGTCTTAATGGAAACTATTGTCCGGAATCGTTGTCTAAGTTTGGGGAAATAGCTGAAAAATGTCTCGCCGATGATGGTAAGAGCCGCCCGACCATGGGAGAGGTGTTATGGCACTTGGAGTATGTCTTGCAGCTGCATGAAGCTTGGCTCAATAGGGACAACAATAGCACAGAAAATTCTTTCTCTGGTAGTCAAGCTTTGAGTGGTCTAAATGATGGAAGAGTTGAGGTTGTGCAGGAGCATTCAACTCAAGATGAAGAGGTTGATTTGGATTCTAAAAATACAACTGATTTAGTCCACAGCAGTGTGTAAGAGTCTAAGAAGTGAATGCTGCAATTTGAAGAATCATGACCTTATATTATCCTCTACAGATTCTTTCTATTCGTTTTATTAAATTCAAGTTGTTTATTATTACTATTACTACTGTTTTTAGTATCTGATTCTTGTATACATGGTAATGTATTTTTCAAACCTTGTCAAAAAAAAAATGTTTAATATTTGTGAAATGCACTGCTTTTGCGTTGAGTTGCAACCAATTGTATTATTACTTACTTGATCTTTCTTCTCAAAAGAACATATCAAAAGCATCATCAGCCACTTCTGTAAAGTATGCATTTTCATTTCCCTTTGCCCTTTAAATCATCTTGTGATTATGCAAATTAGTCTTTGAAACTGTGAGGATCGACCAAAATAGTTTCTGAACTCTATGAATTGACAAATACATCCCTAAAATTATAATATGTCACTCAAAGTGATTGATGTCAACTCCAGTAACATAACATTTTATGATATTTAAAATTAATTAGCATTTCTGTGCAAGGTTTAATGTTCATGAATCAAATAGTTCTAGTGTTTCAAAATTAAAAAGTTTTGAATAAGTTTAAAACTGGGCAAACATTTTTTACATCAAATAATTTCTTATTGAACTTTGAGCAATTTTGAATTACTTTGTAGTGAGCCTTTTGATTCAAATGGATTACATTTTAAGAAAATTGACATTTTTGAAGTGAAAGTAGTTGATTACTAGAAAAGTATTTGAGTATCTTCAGGCTACTAAAAGTGTACTAGTTATCCTCTCTCAAAAATAAAAAGTGTGTACTAGTTATGTCTCTATGCAAAAATTAAATCAGTTGATTACCAAGAAAAAGTACTACTTGACTACTTTGCTACATGTCATAACCAATTTTGACTCACATTAAAATATTAAATTTTTTATTTTGATTTCTTTTCTTAGCTTTTACTATTATATTCTTCAATCATTTTAAGAGAGATATATTGTGATAGCTCTTGCTAGCCAAGCCCCTTGGGGCTATATATATGTGTTTTAAGGTCACACATACACACATTTAACAAAGTGAAGGGAGTCATAAAAATTTAAAATTCATCAGTAAACCATGGAGAAGAAATCACTAGCAGGCTTGTGTTTCCTCTTCCTCGTTCTCTTTGTTGCACGTAAGGCATTATTCTTTATACACTCTTTATTAATGGTTATGTTTGTAAAAAAAAAAAAATTGGATGCACAATGTTACGTAAATTCACCAACTTTAAGATACACTTCTTGTAAATGGATCCCTCTATTTGCCATTCACCCATTTGACACCCCATCATATATGGTGATTGGTAGTGGTCGGCCGCCGGCGGAGTCCTTCACTGCACGACCGGAGGCGGCTGAACTCCGGTGACCACACTTTTGAGATATACACATTTGATTTGACTTAAAAAAAAAATATAGTCATTCTTGTATATTTATCAAAAGTTAAATATGCAATCAATTAATATTCTATTTGGTACTTGTATGCAGAGAAAAATGTGGTGATTGAAGCAAGGGCTTCTGAGGTTTTGACTGGTGGATTATGTAAGTCTTTGTCTGGTACATTCAAGGGACCATGCATTGTGTACCTTACGAATAATCGTTGTAACAATTACTGTAAGAACAAAGAGCACAAACATAGTGGCAGGTGCAGGATTGATTATCGTTGTTGGTGCTATCGAGAATGTTAAATGGATCCAAAGACGCATGCATGGACGAAATCTATGAATAAAGAGTATAATATAATAAATAAATAACTGCAGTGTAGCTAGCATTGTATCTATGTATGTGTATTGTGTCGTGAATCTTTGAATATGTGTGTGTACTTTAATCAAAAAGAGAATTATGCGTTTACTCGATTGTGCATGTGTTAGCTATTCATTTTATCATATGAAATTTACTAACTATTGCAGTTCTCCGTTTAACCAGAACTAGAATTTACCATTAACTTTTAACAAAAAAAAGTAAATTAAAAGGTTATCAATTAGACATGAAAAGAGTGGGGAACACAATTCTTGTCATTTATACACCCAAAACAATTTTGACTTAAAATATCCATACGACATATTTTGTACAAATCACTTATATTGTGAAACTATCTAAACATAAACTATCTTATCAATGATGATACTTATCATTGATCCACGTCTTATAGGAAACTATTGCCCCGAATCATTGTCCAAGTTAGGGGAGATAGCTTAAAAATGACTTGTCAATGATGGTAAAAGCCGGCCTACCATGGTAGAAGCTTGGCTCAACATGGACAACAATAGCACTGAAAATTCCTTCTCTAGTAGTCAAGGTTTGAGTGGTCTAAAAGATAAAAGAGTTTCAAACATTTTGTCACAGAATTTTTTTACTATTTGTGATATGCACTGCTTTTGCATGGAGTTGCAACTAATTGTATTATTATACTTACTATGATCTTTCTTCTCAAAAGTTCATATCAAAAGTATCTGTTGTGAATTCTTACAAAAACACACCAATGAAAACAAAGATGTGTGGAACAATGGAAGTGATAATCAATGAGCTAAATAGCCTCAAGCAACAACAACAACAAACAGAGCTAAGTCCAAGTGTAAAACAACACCACAAGCATAAACAAAACAATAAAAGTAAGGAAACAAACACACCAAAGATTATTTATCCAGTTCGGTCCAATATGACCTACTCTGGGGGAGAGAGCAGCTCTCCAATCCACTAAGATGAAAGTGATACAAATGAGTTACAAGAAATTAGTCTCACAAGAACAAACCATAATTTCTACCTATTTTTCAATCACCCACACTCACAATGAATCCTAGGAGATAAACACAAAAGTAAACTTTTTTGATCCTTCCAATTATGAAATCTCACTGCCCAAGATGATTACAATGTTTCCCAACCCAAGAGAATCACTCTCAACAAAGACACTCAACCCTAAAGTTACCTCCTTTGTTCTTCAAGTTTCTCTCTCTCTAAGCCTCATTCCAAAAATCTGAACTGAAAAGCTTTTATAGCAGACTGCAACAGACACAATTGTATCACGATTATACCAATCGTGTCACGATTCCTTGCATACGACCCAAGGTACACAAATCGTGTCACGATGGCCACCAATCATGTCACGATTTGACACTCCCTGAAACTTGCTCCCTGCCTCCAAAATCGTGTCACGATTTTGAGCTTCATCAGAATCCCAAAATAGTATGTATTTTCATTTCCCTTTGCCTTTTAAATTATCTTGTGATTATGCAAAATCGTCTTTAAAACTGTGAGGATCGACCAAAATAGTCTATGAATTCTATGAATTGACAAATACATCCCTAAAGTTATAATATGTCACTCAAAATGATTGATGTCAACTCCAGTAACATAACATTTTATGATTTTTAAAATTAAGGCTTAAACGCATTTTTGATCCTCATATTTTAACTTAATCGAAAATGTTAATCCCCCTATTTTTAAAATCACTATCTTGATCCCCTTATCTTGCATTTTCTAGATTTGTTTTAGTCCCCTTATTTGGCATGTTCATTTTCCATATCATTGATAAGAATTAATTACCACATACATAATAAAAAATAATTGATTAATAATTACAAAAAAAAAACAGAAATTGAATCAAACTTTAAAAAGAAATCCCCAATTTCAATTTTCTCGTCGAACGTGATATGCATATTGTTAGTTTGTTAATTCAAGTTTGTTAGTGATGTAATCATGTTTAGTTGGTTAATCACATTAGATTTCAGTTTGTTATTGATTAGTTACAAGTTCCCTAGAATTTAGGTTATAGTTGTTAGAGTTTGTTACTTAGCTTGTGCTTCAAGCAACCTAGCATAACTTTTGTATATAAGCCAATTCACTTGTACATTCTAATCAATCAATAACACAATTTCCTTTTCTCAATTTCTATCATTTTCTCTCTCTTCTCATTCTCTCTAAATTCACTAAAACAGAAAAACCCTAAGATAAAAAATAGTTGCTTAAGAAACAAGCTTCATAGATGTGCTAACAAATTGGCATCTAGAGCCTTTGGTTTCATTCTAAGGGGTAATCAAGATCTTTAATCACGTAAATACAAAGAAGAAACGCTGAAGGAAGTACCACGAATGGTAGCAGCAGCTTCAACACTCATCTTCCAATCCTTGAAGCACGCAATTGGGAAAGATGGAGTGCAGTGATGAAGAATCTGTTTGGAGCACAAGATTTGCTTGAAATTGTGCAGAATGGAGTTGGTGATTTAGCTGTGAATGCAACAGAAGTGCAAAGGAACGCACACAAAGAATTGAAGAAGAAAGATTGCAAGACTTTGTTCTTGATTCAACAGAGTCTTGATGAAGCAAATTTTGAAAGAATCTCAAAAACAGTTAGTTCAAAGGAAGCATGGGATATTCTTTCAAAGTATCATGAAGGGGATGATAAGGTGAAGTTGATGAAGCTTCAATCACTGAAAAGGAAATTTGAATTGATGCAGATGGAGGATGAGCAAAAGATTGCAGAGTACATCTCTAAACTCATTAGTGTTGTGAATCAGATGAAGGCTTGTGGAGAGACTATGACTGATCAACAAATTGTTGAGAAGATCATGAGGACTCTATCATCAAGGTTTGATTTCATTGTTGTGGCAATTCAGGAATTAAAATATGTAAAAACTTTGAAGATTGAGGAGCTTCAGAGTTCATTAGAAGCTCATGAATTGATGGTGTTGTACCCTAATTTTGTCCAAGTCTTTTCTTCAAAAATCATCATCATCATGCAAAACAAAAAAAAATATTTTTTCATTTTTCTTCTTTTTTTTTAAAAAAATAATAATAAAAAAAAGTTTTATTATTATTTATTTATCTTTCTTTTATTATTATTATTATTATTATTATTATTATTATTATTATTATTATTATCATTACTTTTATTATTATTATTATTATTATTATTATCATTACTTTTATTATTATTATTATTATTATTATTATTATTATTATTATGTTTTGTTTGTCTAAAAAAAATATATACAAAAGCAAAAAAACAAAGTCAAGGAAGACTGCACACTTCCTTTCCATTTTCTCTGCTGCTGCCCCTGTTTTTCCAGCACTTCCTTCCTTGCCATTTTCTGTCAAAACAAGTCAAGAAAGGCTGTAAGCTGCTGCCTCTGTTTTCCAGCGCCCTTCTTTTCCTGTTTTTCTTCCCCAAATCTTCAAGAATCAATCCCAAAAGTACCACAAGTTGCAAACATCACCCTTCCTTCCATTTTTTTCCATTATCCTCTGTTAAAACTCAGAGCCACTTGTTCAAAATATTGCCCAAAATCTTCACCAAAATCACAAGGCAAGATCACTTCCTTCCCTTTTCATTAAATGCTAACCAAAGTATTTGCCATAACACACAAAAAAGCCCAGCTTTCAAGGGATTTCATGATTACAAATGATCACAAAATTGCCTATATAAGAGGCACGAAAATGAATGAAAAAAAAGGATTTTTTAGAGGCAGAATTATAAGACTAGAAAACAGCAAAATCATAACAAAACCTCCCAAAAGAAAGAAGCTCTGTTTTTCTGTTTTTTCTTTACAAACCACCACAACAAATCAAACAGAATCAAAACAGCCACTAAACCACAAAGAAACATCACAAAAAGAGAGAAAAATAGTAACTAAAACATCATTCTGTTAGTGTTCATCTTCTCCATCACTTCCATCTTAAAAAAACATAACCACTCAAAAACCCCTTTCATTTTTTGGTGCATTTGAAGCTTTGGCTAGGAGTTTGTAAGTATCTTGAACCTTTCTATCTCCTTTTTCGCATTCTGTTTAAATATTTATAGCTTTTCTTAAAAAATAATGCATTTCTCATCATAAGTTCATGGGCATGGCTTGAGGCCAGAATATATTAGGTTCTAGGACATCTTTTGGTAGATTTAAAACCACTAAGATGTAGTATTCATGGCAAACTTTACATTGGTATTTTTATTTTTGTATTTGGTTCAGTTTTGAGTGAGAAATTTAACTCAGAAGTTGAGAAAAAATCACAGAACTCTGTTCTGTTGTCCTGCTGTTCCTGCATTTATTTTTCTGCATTTTTAAGCTTTAACTCATTTTTGCATTAAAACAACATTCAAAAACCCAAAGATTTTACAAAGTTTTCAACAAATCACCAAAACAGAAGTGGATTGCTTCTTTTTCTTACTGTTTTCAAACATTTTTACCCCTGAGGTTCTGAAATCAGAGTCTGAAGTGCTTCAGAAGCAGCTTCTGAACAGTGCTTCTGAAGCAGCTTCTGAACAATGTTTCTGAACAGTGCGTCTGAAGGTCAACAAAAGTCAGCGTCTGAACAGTGCGTCTGAAGGTCAACGAAAGTCAGCGTCTGAACAGTGCTTCTGAAGCAGCTTCTGAACAGTGCTTCTGAAGCAGCTTCTGAACAGTGCTTCTGAAGCCGTACATTTTGCATTCTGAAGTCAGTTTCTACATCTGAGGGTTCAGAACCTGGTTTAAATTCTTTTAGGGCTGAAACTCATTTTATTCAAAAATATAACAAGTGTTTTTGCTTTTATTTGTAATTTGTTAAATTTCAATACTAAACTTGATTGAAAAAGGAGTGGTTTGACGTATGTCTTCCCATTCCCCGGTTGCACGAGCACTTGACGTATGTCTCGTTGTTCGGACAATCGTCATTCTATTTCAAAAATACAAAAAACAAAAAAAAAACAAATTCAACACACCAAACTAATTTTTGGCCCCCCGTGGTCAATTAAAATTCAAATCTCTTCTCACAAAAGCACGATGTTTTATCAATTCTAACGTGATACAAACAAACACTTAAGCCTCCCACGCGCGAGCATACAAGCTACGTTTAACCGCTAGAATACGATCAAAAACATTGTTCTTTAAAATCAATCAACAAACAAACATTTTTCTACCAAAGAACTACGTAGCTTTGAATTCTCCATCGCACCAAGAGATACGTAGGAGCAAGATCCCACTCTTGTCAAGCACACTAATAAAAAAAAACCTTTTTTTCCCCTTTCGTTTTCCCCTTTGAAATATTAAAACGTAGCAAGCAAACCTTTAAAACACTTTTAACCCTAAACTAACTAGGAGGTTCCCGTTGAGTACAACGGATGTGAGGGGTGCTAATATCTTCCCCTTGCATAATCGACTCCCGAACCCGTTAATGGTTGCGATGACCATCCTTTCCACATCGTCAAGGGTTTTATCAACGTTTCCCTTTAAAAATAAAACTTTGGTGGCGACTCCGTAGTCATTCCGAGCGTTGGTACGCTCGAGCGTTTTTTTGAGAACGTACAGATGGTTTCAGAAAGAAGCAGTGAAAGATCAATTCAACAAGCCTTACAAGTTCAAACTATCAAGAAGGATGACTATGATAGGAAGAACTACAAGAAAGGGAAGAATAACACTAAGGGAGGAAACTGGTCTAAAGGCAAGAACAAAGTAACTGACAAAAGTGAATCTTCAAAAGAAAGAAATTCTAATCAAAAGAAGAGAAATTTTGATAAGAAGAAGATTCAGTGTTTCAAATGTGAGAAATTTGGACACTTTGCTTCTGAATGTTGGTCTGGTAAGGGAAAACAAGGTCAGAATGATGAGGAACAAGCTAAGATTGCACAAGATGATTCATTATTATTGATGGTTACAACAACTAGTACTGAGAGCTGCAATTCAGAAAGTTGGTTCTTAGATACTGGTTGTTCTAATCACATGACTGGAAACAAAGCATGGTTGAGGGAAGTTGATCATGGAAGGAACACAAAGGTGAAACTTGCAGATCATAGTACATTAACTGCAGAATGTATGGGGAAGATTGCTATTGAAGGAAAGAATGGAAAAGTAGCAATAATTAAAGAAGTTCTCTATGTCCCTAGAATGCAGTGCAATTTACTTAGTGTTGGTCAACTCATTCAGAAAGGATACTCAATTACTATGAAGGATAATGTTCTGAAGTTGTTTGATAAACATCAAAGGTTATTTTTGAAAACTCCCCTTGCAAAAAATAGAACATTTCAGACCAATATGAAAGTTGTAGAGTTGAACTGCTTATCTGCAATGGTAAAAGATGAAGATAGCTGGTTATGGCACTATAGGTTTGGTCATCTGAATTTTAGAGGTCTTAATCAACTGGTTATAAGGAAATGATTCTTGGTGTACCTAAAATTGAGATTCCTAACACAGCTTGTGATACTTGTTTGTTGGGCAAGCAACCTAGAAATGCATTCAGTTCAAGTACTGCTAGTAGATCAAAGGAGCTACTCAATGTTGTGTACTCAGATGTATGTGGTCCTTTAGAGGTTCCTTCATTAGAGGGCAACAAATACTTCATAAGTTTTGTTGATGAGTTTAGCAGAAAACTTTGGTTATATTTGATTAAGACCAAAAGTGAAGCATTTGATATGTTTCAGAAGTTTAAAATCTTAGTAGAAAAGCAAAGTGGAAGATCTATTAAGGTTTTAAGAACTGATGGTGGTGGTGAGTATACCTCAAAAGTGTTTGAGAAATTTTGTGAAGACAATGGTATTAAACATGAAGTAACTGCTCCTTATACTCCATAACACAATGGTTTGGCTGAAAGAAGAAATAGAAGTCTGCTTGACATGACTAGAAGTATGTTGAAATTGAAGAAGATGCCTAATACTTTTTGGGGAGAAGCTGTAAGAACTGCAGCCTACATCTTGAATAGATGCCCCACTAAGAAACTGAATCAAATCCCTGAAGAAATTTGGCTAGGATGCAAGCAGTCAGCTAAACACTTAAGAGTTTTTGGCTCCTTATGTTACAAACATATCCCTGATGCAAAGAGAAGAAAGTTAGGGGATAAGAGTGAGCCTATGATAATGGTTGGTTATCATGAAACAGGTGCATACATGTTATATCATCCTCTAACTCATTCAATTGTGATTAGTAGGGATGTTAAAATCTGTGAGAATGAAGCTTGGGATTGGAACAAGAAAGAAAAGAGTTCTAATCACACAGTTCCCACAATAATTGAAGAAGATGATCAAGTTGAACAAGTTCAACTTGATACTGAAGTTCAAGCTGAAGTACATGTTGAAGAGAATCAAGTTACTAGAACTTCAGGGAGACAGAGATTTGCTTCCACAAGGTTAGCTGGACATGAAGTTACTCTAGATAATTTAGTTAATGAAGAAGGGGAATTTGTTCACTTTGCCTTATTAGCAGATGCAGAACCAATCAACCATGAAATAACATTGAATGAAGAAGTGTGGAAGAATGCTATGATTGAAGAGTTGAATTCAATCATCAGAAACAACACATGGGAACTGACTGAACTACCTGTTAGCAAGAAACCTATAGATGTGAAATGGATTTTCAAGTTGAAACTGAAGTCAAATGGTGAAGTAGCCAAATACAAAGCTAGATTAGTTGCTAGGGGATTCATGCAGAAGGCTTGTATGGATTACTTTGAAGTATATGCCCCAGTAGCAAGATTAGAGACTGTGAGACTGATAGTTGCTATAGCTTGTGGAAGAAACTGGCCAATGTATCATTTGGATGTAAAATCTGCATTCTTAAACGGTCCCTTAGATGAAGAAGTGTATGTAACACATCCACCAGGTTTCAAAATCAAAGGGAAAGAAGATATGGTGTATAGATTACACAAAACACTATATGGATTGAAGCAGGCACCAAGAGCTTGGAACAAAAGAATTGACAGTTTTCTTATGCAGCAAGAATTTGTTAAATGCAAGTCTGAATATGGTGTATATGTGAAGAAAGGAATTGAAGGTAATCAATTACTCATCTGTCTCTATGTAGATGACTTGATAGTGACTGGCAGTGATGTGAATGAGATAAAAGCATTCAAATCTCAGATGATGAGTGAGTTTGAAATGTCAGATTTTGGAAATTGGCATATTTTTTAGGCCTGAAGTTTACTGAAAATGCAGAGGGACTGGTAATGCATCAAATGAAGTATGCATCTGAAATACTGAAGAGGTTCAATATGATGAACTACAATCCATCATCATCACCTGCTGAGACAAATGTAAAACTAGTAATGAATGAAGAAGAAGAACATGTGGATCCTAAATTGTTTAAGCAAATTGTTGGATCACTGAGGTACCTATGCAATAGTAGGCCTGATATTTCATATGCAGCTGGTATAATCAGTAGATTCATGAATGAACCTAGAGTATCTCATCTGCTAGCAGCCAAAAGAGTGATGAGATACATCAAAGGAACATTGCAGTTTGGCATTCTATTTCCTAAGTGTCTGAATGAAAACTCTGTAAAATTGATAGCTTACTCTGATGCAGATTGGTGTGGAGATAAGCATGATAGAAAGAGTACCGCAGATTATCTATTCAAGTTTCTGAATGCCCCAATTTCATGGTGTGCTAAGAAGCAACCAGTTGTGGCATTGCCAACCTGTGAATCTGAGTATATTGCAGGGTGTATGGCAGCATGTCAGGCAGTTTGGCTTGAAAATATACTCAAGGAGATATAGATAGAGGTTAACAAACCTATAACATTGTTCATAGATAACAAATCTGCTATAAACTTAGCCAGAAATCCAGTTTTACATGGAAGAAGCAAACATATAGAAGCTAAGTTTCATTTTCTAAGGGAGCAAGTGAACAAAGGAGCACAGCAGGTTGTTCATTGTTCCACTGAGTTGCAGCTTGTAGACATATTCACTAAGCCATTGAAGGTTGACAGGCTCATCAGGCTAAGGAGTTTGATTGGTACGAAGGAAGTGGAAACTTGAAAGGGAGGATGTTAGTTTGTTAATTCAAGTTTGTTAGTGATGTAATCATGTTTAGTTGGTTAATCACATTAGATTTTAGTTTGTTATTGATTAGTTACAAGTTCCCTAGAATTTAGCTTATAGTTGTTAGAGTTTGTTACTTAGCTTGTGCTTCAAGCAACCTAGCATAGCTTTTGTATATAAGCTAATTCACTTGTACATTCTAATCAATCAATAACACAAATTCCTTTTCTCAATTTTTATCATTTTTTCTCTCTTCTCATTCTCTCTAAATTCACTAAAACAGAAAAACCCTAAGATTAAAAATAGTTGCTTAAGAAACAAGCTTCATAGCTGCGCTAACAATTATGACCCATGATTCATGGGCAAGTTGCTTCCCAGGTTTTCCTCAGCATATGAGCATAACCTCTTTGTGCAAATGTCCTCTAATTCTCATCCATAATATTGTCACACATTATCAAATAGGGTTGGAAATAAGTCAGATTGTCCTACAGGGGTCTACGGCCTGATCTGTTATGGCCCGGTCTGGCCTGATCTGTTTAGTAGAGAGGCCTAAACTTAGGTTTTTTAAAATGCTTATTTAGTTAAACAGGCCAGGCTTAGGCTTCCCTGAAAAGTCTCTTAAGCCTGATAGGCCGGCCTATTAATATTAATCTATTAAAATATGTTTTTTTAATATTAAAATAATTGCATACATTAAAAATAGAAACACTTTTTTCTCTATCTATCAATCCCGTAATAAGCTTTGTTGTTATATGCTTTTAAGTAGACTTTAATGTTATAAAATTTGCTTGTAGAGAAATAGACTTTTAAGTAGGCTTTAAGGCCTATTTAGCCTATTTAGTAGGTCAAATGAATTATTTGATGACCTTAATGTAAAGTAGGCCTAGAAGTAGACTTTCAGGCAAGTCCAAACTTTTAAATAGGTCAGGTCAGTCCAGACATTTAAATAGGTCACACCAAACCAAGAAAAACGACCTATGATATGCCATAAGTCAGACTTAGGCTTGTAAATTTTTTCGTAGTCCAGACTCAGGTCTTTCAAAGTCTGACCTATTCACACCCCTATTATCGAACCCCTCTTTGGTTTTCTCTCACAAACCCATAACTATCATCATTGCAAACCATGATTCAAACGTTATTGTTGGTTATTGATTTTCATTCAAGCATTCCTTTCTCAGTTTTGGAACTTCCCATCTATTAGCAACGGCGGTTTCCATAATCTGATTCCATATTATGAGATGCAGAACGTTGAGTATGCAGAAGGGCAATGGGAATGAAAACTAAAAATTAGGGTTTTATTCAATTATTGCAATTAATTTAATCTGAATATCATATTATTAACGATGTTGCAGAATCTTAAAATTTAATCTGAATATCAGTGTAAATTTTGTTTTACACTGTCGGTTACCTTTAAATTTATTAGTTTTTTTTATTATGTATATCAATTAATTTTAATCTTTTAATTCTTTTATGTTCTTTTAAATTAATTAGTTTTTTTTATTATGTATTTTAATTAATTTTTATAAATGACATGAAAATGTTATTAATGACATGGAAAATGAATAATCCAATACTCACATGCCACATCATTGCCATGCCATTAATGAGAGCGACAAATCACAAAAATTGATAGAAAACTAAAAAAAATTTAAAAAAATGTAAAACAGGAGACCAAAATAGTGGTTTTGAAAATAGGGAAACTAACATTTCGATTAAGTTAAAATAGGGGGATAAAAAATGCATTTAAGCCTAAAATTAATTAGCATTTCTGTGCAAGGTATAATGTTCATGAATCTAATAGTTCTAGTGTCTCAAAATTAAAAGGTTTTGAATAAGTAATAAACTGGACAAACAATTTTACATCAAATAATTTCTTTATTGAACTTGAGCAATTTCCAATTGTTTTGAACTTCAAATGTGTTTTGATTCAAATGTATTACTTTTTAGGCTTAATTGCACTTCCCCCCCCCCCCTATATTTTGTCAATTGTGCGATTTTGCACCCCATCCTTTTTTTTTGAGCGATTTTGCACCCTATCATTTACCCCCTTTCTGATTTTGTAGCCCCTCGTGTTTTTTTGCTGATGTGTTGAATTTTGCTGATGTGTATTCATTAAATGCTTGCCATGTGTAATTTGTATTTTTTAAAAAATCAAAATTGAAATAATTGAAATAATTTGTATTTTTAAAAAAATCAAAATTAAAAAAACACTAGCCATGAATGGTAAGACCAACGAAGCACTGGAGTCGTTTTGCTCGCATCTTCCCATCTGTCAGCAGAAGCATAAATGCTAGCAAGGAGTGAATGAAGACTTGAATCACTGGATTTCACTTTTGCTAGTGCTGTAGCAATCCTTTCACCCATATCAGTATTGCCATAAGTTCTGCAGGCACTAAGCAAAGATCCATAAATTGCAACTATTGTCTCATTTTTTTGGTCCGACAACTTCCTTATCAACTCCTCCGCCTCATGTAACAGTCCAGCACGCGACGAGTGCTTCTCTGGCGGCGCCACCGTCGGAGATAGTTGAGATCTCGTTGTTAGCGTGTTTGCGGATTTTACCGAAGCGGTGGAAGGGATCAGAGAGGGAAGAGAGATAAGGAAGGAAATCAGATTGGGTGAGAGTGGAGGTGGATTTGGTGGAGGAGATAGGGGTGAATTCGGGAGATGAGATTGTGGTGGAAGAGAGAGGATTGTTGAGGATCGGAGAGGGAAGAGAGATAAGGAAGGAAATTGCCCCCTTTTTTTTAATTCTACAAATTATTTCAATTATTTCAATTTTGATTTTTTAAAAAAATACAAATTACACCTGGCAAGCATTTAATGAATACACATCAGCAAAATTCAACACATCAGCAAAAAAACACATGAGGGGCTACAAAATCAGAAAAGGGGGTAAATGATAGAGTGCAAAATCGCTCAAAAAAAAGGATGGGGTGCAAAATCGCACAATTGGCAAAATATAAGGGGGAAAAGTGCAATTAAGCCTACTTTTTAATAAAATTGACATTTTTGAAGTGAAAGTAGTTGATTACAAGAAAAGTATTTGAATATCTTCAGGCTACTAAAAGTGAGTCAAGATCCTCTCCATTTATTAGTCTCTCCATTTCTTCCATTTGGAGAAATAAAGACACAAAGAAGTTTGAAAATAATTAATAATATGCACTAGTTATGTATGTGCAAAAATTAAATTAGTTGATTACCAAGAAAAAGTATTACTTGACTACTTTGCCACATATCATAACCAATTTTGACCGACATTAAAATATTTAATTTTTTATTTTGATTTCTTTTCTTAGCTTTTACTATTAAATTCTTCAATCATTTTAAGATATATATATATATATATATTGTGATAGCTCTTACTAGCCATGCCCCTTGGGGCTATATATATGCGTCTTAAGGTCATCACATCATCACACATACACACATTTAACAAAGTGAAGGGAATCATATAAATTTATAATTCATCACTAAAACATGGAGAAGAAATCATTAACATGTTTGTGTTTCCTCTTCCTCGTTCTCTTTGCTGCACGTAAGGCATCATTCTTGTATATTGATCGAAATGTTAAATATGCAATCCAACTAATATTGTATTTGGTACTTGTATGCAGAGGAAATTGTGGTGATTGAAGCAAAGGGAATATGTGGGTTTAAGTCAGGCACATTCAAGGGACCATGCCTTGCGTTCTTTATGAATAATCGTTGTAACAAGTACTGCAAGAACAAAGAGAACGCAGATGCTGGTGGCAGTTGCAGTGGTGATTTTCGTTGTTGGTGCTATCGAGGATGTTAAATGAATGCAAAAGACGAAATATATGAATAAAGAGTTTATAATATAATAAATAAATAAATAACATGTGTGTGTACTTTAATCAAGAAGAGAATGTGTTTACTCGATTGTGCATGTGTTAGTTATTCATTTTATCATATGAAACTTACTAACTATTGAAGTTCTTCGTTTAACAAGAACTAGAATTTACCATTAACATTAACAAAAAAAACTAAATCAAAAGGTTATCAATTAGACATGAAAAGAGTGGGGAAAACAATTCTTGTCATTTATACACCCAAAAGCAATTTTGACTTAAAATATTCAAACAACATATTCGTACAAATCACTTATATTGTGAAGCTATCTAAACATAAAATATCGTATTAATGATTGTACTTATCATTGATCCACGTCTTATAGGAAACTATTGCCCCGAATCAATGTCTTGTCAATGATGGTAAAAGTCAGCCTACCACATGAAAATTGTTTGGCTCAACATGGACAACAATAGCACTGAAAATTCCTTCTCTAGTAGTCAAGGTTTGAGTGGTCTACAAGATACAAGAGTTTTAAGTTGTACATGAGCATTCAAATCAAGATGAATAGGTTGATTTGGATTTTAAAAATACAACTGATTTAGTCCACAGCAGTGTGTAAGAGTCTAAGAAGTGAATGCTGCAATTTGAAGAATCATGACCTTATCTTATCCTCTACAGATTCTTTCTATTCGTTTTATTAAATTCAAGTTGTTTATTATTACTATTACTACTGTTTTTAGTATCTGATTCTTGTATACATGGTAATGGATTTTTCAAACCTTGTCAAAAAAAAAATGTTAATATTTGTGATATGCACTGCTTTTGCGTTGAGTTGCAACCAATTGTATTATTACTTACTTGATCTTTCTTCTCAAAAGAACATATCAAAAGCATCCTCAGCCACTTCTGTAAAGTATGCATTTTCATTTCCCTTTGCCCTTTAAATCATCTTGTGATTATGCAAATTAGTCTTTGAAACTGTGAGGATCGACCAAAATAGTTTCTGAACTCTATGAATTGACAAATACATCCCTAAAATTATAATATGTCATTCAAAGTGATTGATGTCAACTCCAGTAACATAACATTTTATGATATTTAATATTAATTAGCATTTCTGTGTAAGGTTTAATGTTCATGAATCGAATAGTTCTAGTGTTTCAAAATTAAAAAGTTTTGAATAAGTTTAAAACTGGGCAAACATTTTTTACATCAAATAATTTCTTATTGAACTTTGAGCAATTTTCAATTATTTTGTAGCGAGCCTTTTGATTCAAATGGATTAATTTTAAGAAAATTGACATTTTTGAAGTGAAAGTAGTTGATTACTAGAAAAGTATTTGAGTATCTTCAGGCTACTAAAAGTGTACTAGTCATCCTCTCTCAAAAATAAAAAGTGTGTACTAGTTATGTCTCTGTGCAAAAATTAAATCAGTTGATTACCAGGAAAAAGTATTACTTGACTACTTTGCTACATGTCATAACCAATTTTGACTCACATTAAAATATTAAATTTTTTATTTTGATTTCTTTTCTTAGCTTTTACTATTATATTCTTCAATCATTTTAAGAGAGAGATATTGTGATAGCTCTTGCTAGCCAAGCCCCTTGGGGCTATATATATGTGTTTTAAGGTCACACATACACACATTTAACAAAGTGAAGGGAGTCATAAAAATTTAAAATTCATCAGTAAACCATGGAGAAGAAATCACTAGCAGGCTTGTGTTTCCTCTTCCTCGTTCTCTTTGTTGCACGTAAGGCATTATTCTTTATACACTCTTTATTAATGGTTATGTTTGTAAAAAAAAAAAAATTGGATGCACAATGTTACGTAAATTCACCAACTTTAAGATACAGTTCTTGTAAATGGATCCCTCTATTTGCCAATCACCCATTTGACACCCCATCATATATGGTGATTGGTAGTGGTCGGCCGCCGGCGGAGTCCTTCACTGCACGACGGGAGGCGGCTGAACTCCGGTGACCACACTTTTGAGATATACACATTTGATTTGACTTAAAAAAAAATATAGTCATTCTTGTATATTTATCAAAAGTTAAATATGCAATCAATTAATATTCTATTTGGTACTTGTATGCAGAGAAAAATGTGGTGATTGAAGCAAGGGCTTCTGAGGTTTTGACTGGTGGATTATGTAAGTCTTTGTCCGGTACATTCAAGGGACCATGCATTGTGTACCTTACGAATAATCGTTGTAACAATTACTGTAAGAACAAAGAGCACAAACATAGTGGCAGGTGCAGGATTGATTATCGTTGTTGGTGCTATCGAGAATGTTAAATGGATCCAAAGACGCATGCATGGACGAAATCTATGAATAAAGAGTATAATATAATAAATAAATAACTGCAGTGTAGCTAGCATTGTATCTATGTATGTGTATTGTGTCGTGAATCTTTGAATATGTGTGTGTACTTTAATCAAAAAGAGAATTATGCGTTTACTCGATTGTGCATGTGTTAGCTATTCATTTTATCATATGAAATTTACTAACTATTGCAGTTCTCCGTTTAACCAGAACTAGAATTTACCATTAACTTTTAACAAAAAAAACTAAATTAAAAGGTTATCAATTAGACATGAAAAGAGTGGGGAACACAATTCTTGTCATTTATACACCCAAAACAATTTTGACTTAAAATATCCATACAACATATTTTGTACAAATCACTTATATTGTGAAACTATCTAAACATAAACTATCATATCAATGATGGTACATATCATTGATCCACGTCTTATAGGAAACTATTGCCCCGAATCATTGTCCAAGTTAGGGGGAGATAGCCGAAAAATGACTTGTCAATGATGGTAAAAGCCGGCCTACCATGGTAGAAGCTTGGCTCAACATGGACAACAATAGCACTGAAAATTCCTTCTCTAGTAGTCAAGGTTTGAGTGGTCTAAAAGATAAAAGAGTTTCAAACATTTTGTCACAGAATTTTTTTAATATTTGTGATATGCACTGCTTTTGCATGGAGTTGCAACTAATTGTATTATTATACTTACTATGATCTTTCTTCTCAAAAGTTCATATCAAAAGTATCTGTTGTGAATTCTTACAAAAACACACCAATGAAAACAAAGATGTGTGGAGCAATGGAAGTGATAATCAATGAGCTAAAGAGCCTCAAGCAACAACAACAACAAACAAAGCTAAGTCCAAGTGTAAAACAACACCACAAGCATAAACAAAACAATAAAAGTAAGGAAACAAACACACCAAAGATTATTTATCCAGTTCGGTCCAATATGACCTACTCTGGGGGAGAGAGCAGCTCTCCAATCCACTAAGATGAAAGTGATACAAATGAGTTACAAGAAATTAGTCTCACAAGAACAAACCATAATTTCTACCTATTTTTCAATCACCCACACTCACAATGAATCCTAGGAGATAAACACAAAAGTAAACTTTTTGATCCTTCCAATTATGAAATCTCACTACCCAAGATGATTACAATGTTTCCCAACCCAAGAGAATCACTCTCAACAAAGACACTCAACCCTAAAGTTACCTCCTTTGTTCTCCAAGTTTCTCTCTCTCTAAGCCTCAGTCCAAAAATCTGAACTGAAAAGCTTTTATAGCAGCTTGCAACAGACACAATTGTATCACGATTATACCAATTAATCGTGTCACGATTCCTTGCATACGACCCAAGGTACACAAATCTTATCCACAAATCGTGTCACGATGGCCACCAATCATGTCACGATTTGACACTCCCTAAAACTTGCTCCCTGCCTCCAAAATCGTGTCACGATTTTGAGCTTCATCAGAATCCCAATTTTGAAGTCAATAACAACAGTATCATCAACCACTTCTGTAAAGTATGTATTTTCATTTCCCTTTGCCTTTTAAATTATCTTGTGATAATGCAAATTAGTCTTTAAAACTGTGAGGATCGACCAAAATAGTCTATGAATTCTATGAATTGACAAATACATCCCTAAAGTTATAATATGTCACTCAAAATGATTGATGTCAACTCCAGTAACATAACATTTTATGATTTTTAAAATTAAGGCTTAAATGCACTTTTGATCCTCATATTTTAACTTAATCGAAATGTTAATCCCCCTATTTTTAAAATCACTATCTTGGTCCCCTTATTTTGCATTTTCTAGATTTGTTTTAGTCCCCTTATTTGGCATGTTCATTTTCCATATCATTGATAAGAATTAATTACCACATACATAATAAAAAATAATTGATTAATAATTACAAAAAAAAAACAGAAATTGAATCAAACTTTAAAAAGAAATCCTCAATTTCAATTTTCTCGTCGAACGTGATATGCATATTGTTAGTTTGTTAATTCAAGTTTGTTAGTGATGTAATCATGTTTAGTTGGTTAATCACATTAGATTTCAGTTTGTTATTGATTAGTTACAAGTTCCCTAGAATTTAGGTTATAGTTGTTAGAGTTTGTTACTTAGCTTGTGCTTCAAGCAACCTAGCATAGCTTTTGTATATAAGCCAATTCACTTGTACATTCTAATCAATCAATAACACAATTTCCTTTTCTCAATTTCTATCATTTTCTCTCTCTTCTCATTCTCTCTAAATTCACTAAAACAGAAAAACCCTAAGATAAAAAATAGTTGCTTAAGAAACAAGCTTCATAGCTGCGCTAACAAATTGGCATCTAGAGCCTTTGGTTTCGTTCTAAGGGGTAATCAAGATCTTCAATCACGTAAATACAAAGAAGAAACGCTGAAGGAAGTACCATGAATGGTAGCAGCAGCTTCAACACTCATCTTCCAATCCTTGAAGCACGCAATTGGGAAAGATGGAGTGCAGTGATGAAGAATCTGTTTGGAGCACAAGATTTGCTTGAAATTGTGCAGAATGGAGTTGGTGATTTAGCTGTGAATGCAACAGAAGTGCAAAGGAACGCACACAAAGAATTGAAGAAGAAAGATTGCAAGACTTTGTTCTTGATTCAACAGAGTCTTGATGAAGCAAATTTTGAAAGAATCTCAAAAACAGTTAGTTCAAAGGAAGCATGGGATATTCTTTCAAAGTATCATGAAGGGGATGATAAGGTGAAGTTGATTAAGCTTCAATCACTGAAAAGGAAATTTGAATTGATGCAGATGGAGGATGAGCAAAAGATTGCAGAGTACATCTCTAAACTCATCAGTGTTGTGAATCAGATGAAGGCTTGTGGAGAGACTATGACTGATCAACAAATTGTTGAGAAGATCATGAGGACTCTATCATCAAGGTTTGATTTCATTGTTGTGGCAATTCAGGAATTAAAATATGTAAAAACTTTGAAGATTGAGGAGCTTCAGAGTTCATTAGAAGCTCATGAATTGATGGTGTTGTACCCTAATTTTGTCCAAGTCTTTTCTTCAAAAATCATCATCATCATGCAAAACAAAAAAAATTAAATTTTCATTTTTCTTCTTTTTTTTTAAAAAAATAATAATAAAAAAAAGTTTTATTATTATTTATTTATCTTTCTTTTATTATTATTATTATTATTATTATTATTATTATCATTACTTTTATTATTATATTATTATTATTATTATTATTATTATTATTATTATTATTATTATTATTATTATTATTATTATGTTTTGTTTGTCTAAAAAAAATATATACAAAAGCAAAAAAACAAAGTCAACGAAGACTGCACACTTCCTTTCCATTTTCTCTGCTGCTGCCCCTGTTTTTCCAGCACTTCCTTCCTTGCCATTTTCTGTCAAAACAAGTCAAGAAAGGCTGTAAGCTGCTGCCTCTGTTTTCCAGCGCCCTTCTTTTCCTGTTTTTCTTCCCCAAATCTTCAAGAATCAA
This sequence comes from Medicago ruthenica, assembly GCA_018208015.1. Classification (NCBI taxonomy): domain Eukaryota; kingdom Viridiplantae; phylum Streptophyta; class Magnoliopsida; order Fabales; family Fabaceae; genus Medicago; species Medicago ruthenica. The sequence goes on from CM031372.1 coordinate 21,772,769, forward strand.
TCCCAAAAGTACCACAAGTTGCAAACATCACCCTTCCTTCCATTTTTTCCATTATCCTCTGTCAAAACTCAGAGCCACTTGTTCAAAATATTGCCCAAAATCTTCACCAAAATCACAAGGCAAGGTCACTTCCTTCCCTTTTCATTAAATGCTAACCAAAGTATTTGCCATAACACACAAAAAAGCCCAGCTTTCAAGGGATTTCATGATTAAAATGATCACAAAATTGCCTATATAAGAGGCACGAAAATGAAAGAAAAAAAAGGATTTTTTAGAGGCATAATTATAAGACTAGAAAACAGCAAAATCATAACAAAACCTCCCAAAAGAAAGAAGCTCTGTTTTTCTGTTTTTTCTTTACAAACCACCACAACAAATCAAACAGAATCAAAACAGCCATTAAACCACAAAGAAACATCACAAAAAGAGAGAAGAATAGTAACAAAACACCATTCTGTTAGTGTTCATCTTCTCCATCACTTCCATCTTAAAAAAACATAACCACTCAAAAACCCCTTTCATTTTTTGGTGCATTTGAAGCTTTGGCTAGGAGTTTGTAAGTATCTTGAACCTTTCTATCTCCTTTTTCGCATTTTGTTTAAATATTTATAGCTTTTCTTAAAAAATAATGCATTTCTCATCATAAGTTCATGGGCATGGCTTGAGGCCAGAATATATTAGGTTCTAGGACATCTTTTGGTAGATTTAAAACCACTAAGATGTAGTATTCATGGCAAACTTTACATTGGTATTTTTATTTTTGTATTTGGTTCAGTTTTGAGTGAGAAATTTAACTCAGAAGTTGAGAAAAAATCACAGAACTCTGTTATGTTGTCCTGCTGTTCCTGCATTTATTTTTCTGCATTTTTAGTCTTTAACTCATTTTTGCATTAAAACAACATTCAAAAACCCAAAGATTTTACAAAGTTTTCAACAAATCACCAAAACAGAAGTGGATTGCTTCTTTTTCTTACTGTTTTCAAACATTTTTACCCCTGAGGTTCTGAAATCAGAGTCTGAAGTGCTTCAGAAGCAGCTTCTGAACAGTGCTTCAGAAGCAGCTTCTGAACAGTGCTTCTGAAGCAGCTTCTGAACAATGTTTCTGAACAGTGCGTATGAAGGTCAACAAAAGTCAGCGTCTGAACAGTGCGTCTGAAGGTCAACGAAAGTCAGCGTCTGAACAGTGCTTCTGAAGCAGCTTCTGAACAGTGCTTCTGAAGCCGTACATTTTGCATTCTGAAGTCAGTTTCTGCATCTGAGGGTTCAGAACCTGGTTTAAATTCTTTTAGGGCTGAAACTCATTTTATTCAAAAATACAACAAGTGTTTTTGCTTTTATTTGTAATTTATTAAATTTCAATACTAAACTTGATTGAAAAAGGAGTGGTTTGACGTATGTCTTCCCATTCCCCGGTTGCACGAGCACTTGACGTATGTCTCGTTGTTCGGACAATCGTCATTCTATTTCAAAAATACAAAAAACAAAAAAAAAACAAATTCAACACACCAAACTAATTTTTGGCCCCCCGTGGTCAATTAAAATTCAAATCTCTTCTCACAAAAGCACAATGTTTTATCAATTCTAACGTGATACAAACAAACACTTAAGCCTCCCACGCGCGAGCATACAAGCTACGTTTAACCGCTATAATACGATCAAAAACATTGTTCTTTAAAATCGATCAACAAACAAACATTTTTCTACCAAAGAACTACGTAGCTTTGAATTCTCCATCACACCAAGAGATACGTAGGAGCAATATCCCACTCTTGTCAAGCACACTAATAAAAAAAACATTTTTTTCCCCTTTCGTTTTCCCCTTTGAAATATTAAAACGTAGCAAGCAAACCTTTAAAACACTTTTAACCCTAAACTAACTAGGAGGTTCCCGTTGAGTACAACGGATGTGAGGGGTGCTAATATCTTCCCCTTGCATAATCCACTCCCGAACCCGTTAATGGTTGCGATGACCATCCTTTCCACATCGTCAAGGGTTTTATCAACGTTTCCCTTTAAAAATAAAACTTTGGTGGCGACTCCGTAGTCATTCCGAGCGTTGGTACGCTCGAGCGTTTTTTTGAGAACGTACAGATGGTTTCAGAAAGAAGCAGTGAAAGATCAATTCAACAAGCCTTACAAGTTCAAACTATCAAGAAGGATGACTATGATAGGAAGAACTACAAGAAAGGGAAGAATAACACTAAGGGAGGAAACTGGTCTAAAGGCAAGAACAAAGTAACTGACAAAAGTGAATCTTCAAAAGAAAGAAATTCTAATCAAAAGAAGAGAAATTTTGATAAGAAGAAGATTCAGTGTTTCAAATGTGAGAAATTTGGACACTTTGCTTCTGAATGTTGGTCTGGTAAGGGAAAACAAGGTCAGAATGATGAGGAACAAGCTAAGATTGCACAAGATGATTCATTATTATTGATGGTTACAACAACTAGTACTGAGAGCTGCAATTCAGAAAGTTGGTTCTTAGATACTGGTTGTTCTAATCACATGACTGGAAACAAAGCATGGTTGAGGGAAGTTGATCATGGAAGGAACACAAAGGTGAAACTTGCAGATCATAGTACATTAACTGCAGAATGTATGGGGAAGATTGCTATTGAAGGAAAGAATGGAAAAGTAGCAATAATTAAAGAAGTTCTCTATGTCCCTAGAATGCAGTGCAATTTACTTAGTGTTGGTCAACTCATTCAGAAAGGATACTCAATTACTATGAAGGATAATGTTCTGAAGTTGTTTGATAAACATCAAAGGTTATTTTTGAAAACTCCCCTTGCAAAAAATAGAACATTTCAGACCAATATGAAAGTTGTAGAGTTGAACTGCTTATCTGCAATGGTAAAAGATGAAGATAGCTGGTTATGGCACTATAGGTTTGGTCATCTGAATTTTAGAGGTCTTAATCAACTGGTTATAAGGAAATGATTCTTGGTGTACCTAAAATTGAGATTCCTAACACAGCTTGTGATACTTGTTTGTTGGGCAAGCAACCTAGAAATGCATTCAGTTCAAGTACTGCTAGTAGATCAAAGGAGCTACTCAATGTTGTGTACTCAGATGTATGTGGTCCTTTAGAGGTTCCTTCATTAGAGGGCAATAAATACTTCATAAGTTTTGTTGATGAGTTTAGCAGAAAACTTTGGTTATATTTGATTAAGACCAAAAGTGAAGCATTTGATATGTTTCAGAAGTTTAAAATCTTAGTAGAAAAGCAAAGTGGAAGATCTATTATGGTTTTAAGAACTGATGGTGGTGGTGAGTATACCTCAAAAGTGTTTGAGAAATTTTGTGAAGACAATGGTATTAAACATGAAGTAACTGCTCCTTATACTCCATAACACAATGGTTTGGCTGAAAGAAGAAATAGAAGTCTGCTTGACATGACTAGAAGTATGTTGAAATTGAAGAAGATGCCTAATACTTTTTGGGGAAAAGCTGTAAGAACTGCAGCCTACATCTTGAATAGATGCCCCACTAAGAAACTGAATCAAATCCCTGAAGAAATTTGGCTAGGATGCAAGCAGTCAGCTAAACACTTAAGAGTTTTTGGCTCCTTATGTTACAAACATATCCCTGATGCAAAGAGAAGAAAGTTAGGGGATAAGAGTTAGCCTATGATAATGGTTGGTTATCATGAAACAGGTGCATACATGTTATATCATCCTCTAACTCATTCAATTGTGATTAGTAGGGATGTTAAAATCTGTGAGAATGAAGCTTGGGATTGGAACAAGAAAGAAAAGAGTTCTAATGACACAGTTCCCACAATAATTGAAGAAGATGATCAAGTTGAACAAGTTCAACTTGATACTGAAGTTCAAGCTGAAGTACATGTTGAAGAGAATCAAGTTACTAGAACTTCAGGGAGACAGAGATTTGCTTCCACAAGGTTAGCTGGACATGAAGTTACTCCAGATAATTTAGTTAATGAAGAAGGGGAATTTGTTCACTTTGCCTTATTAGCAGATGCAGAACCAATCAACCATGAAATAACATTGAATGAAGAAGTGTGGAAGAATGCTATGATTGAAGAGTTGAATTTAATCATCAGAAACAACACATGGGAACTGACTGAACTACCTGTCAGCAAGAAACCTATAGATGTGAAATGGATTTTCAAGTTGAAACTGAAGTCAAATGGTGAAGTAGCCAAATACAAAGCTAGATTAGTTGCTAGGGGATTCATGCAGAAGACTGGTATGGATTACTTTGAAGTATATGCCCCAGTAGCAAGATTAGAGACTGTGAGACTGATAGTTGCTATAGCTTGTGGAAGAAACTGGCCAATGTATCATTTGGATGTAAAATCTGCATTCTTAAACGGTCCCTTAGATGAAGAAGTGTATGTAACACAGCCACCAGGTTTCAAAATCAAAGGGAAAGAAGATATGGTGTATAGATTACACAAAACACTATATGGATTGAAGCAGGCACCAAGAGCTTGGAACAAAAGAATTGACAGTTTTCTTATGCAGCAAGAATTTGTTAAATGCAAGTCTGAATATGGTGTATATGTGAAGAAAGGAATTGAAGGTAATCAATTACTCATCTGTCTCTATGTAGATGACTTGATAGTGACTGGCAGTGATGTGAATGAGATAAAAGCATTCAAATCTCAGATGATGAGTGAGTTTGAAATGTCAGATTTTGGAAAATTGGCATATTTTTTAGGCCTGGAGTTTACTGAAAATGCAGAGGGACTGGTAATGCATCAAATGAAGTATGCATCTGATATATTGAAGAGGTTCAATATGATGAACTACAATCCATCATCATCACCTGCTGAGACAAATGTAAAACTAGTAATGAATGAAGAAGAAGAACATGTGGATCCTAAATTGTTTAAGCAAATTGTTGGATCACTGAGGTACCTATGCAATAGTAGGCCTGATATTTCATATGCAGCTGGTATAATCAGTAGATTCATGAATGAACCTAGAGTATCTCATCTGCTAGCAGCCAAAAGAGTGATGAGATACATCAAAGGAACATTGCAGTTTGGCATTCTATTTCCTAAGTGTCTGAATGAAAACTCTGTAAAATTGATAGCTTACTCTGATGCAGATTGGTGTGGAGATAAGCATGATAGAAAGAGTACCGCATGTTATCTATTCAAGTTTCTGAATGCCCCAATTTCATGGTGTGCTAAGAAGCAACAGTTGTGGCATTGCCAACCTGTGAATCTGAGTATATTGCAGGGTATATAGCAGCATGTCAGGCAGTTTGGCTTGAAAATATACTCAAGGAGATAGAGATAGAGGTTAACAGACCTATAACATTGTTCATAGATAACAAATCTGCTATAAACTTAGCCAGAAATCCAGTTTTACATGGAAGAAGCAAACATAGAGAAGCTAAGTTTCATTTTCTGAGGGAGCAAGTGAACAAAGGAGCACTGCAGGTTGTTCATTGTTCCACTGAGTTGCAGCTTGCAGACATATTCACTAAGCCATTGAAGGCTGACAGGTTCATCAAGCTAAGGAGTTTGATTGGTACGAAGGAAGTGGAAACTTGAAAGGGAGGATGTTAGTTTGTTAATTCAAGTTTGTTAGTGATGTAATCATGTTTAGTTGGTTAATCACATTAGATTTTAGTTTGTTATTGATTAGTTACAAGTTCCCTAGAATTTAGCTTATAGTTGTTAGAGTTTGTTACTTAGCTTGTGCTTCAAGCAACCTAGCATAGCTTTTGTATATAAGCTAATTCACTTGTACATTCTAATCAATCAATAACACAATTTCCTTTTCTCAATTTTTATCATTTTTTCTCTCTTCTCATTCTCTCTAAATTCACTAAAACAGAAAAACCCTAAGATTAAAAATAGTTGCTTAAGAAACAAGCTTCATAGCTGCGCTAACAATTATGACCCATGATTCATGGGTAAGTTGCTTCCCAGGTTTTCCTCAGCATATGAGCATAACCTCTTTGTGCAAATGTCCTCTAATTCTCATCCATAATATTGTCACACATTATCAAATAGGGTTGGAAATAAGTCAGATTGACCTACAGGGGTCTACGACCTGATCTGTTATGGCCCGGTCTGGCCTGATCTGTTTAGTAGAGAGGCCTAAACTTAGGTTTTTTAAAAAGCTTGTTTAGTTAAATAGGCCAGGCTTAGGCTTCCTGAAAAGTCTCTTAAGCCTGATAGGCCGGCCTATTAATATTAATCTATTAAAATATGTTTTTTTAATATTAAAATAATTGCATACATTAAAAATAGAAACACTTTTTTCTCTATCTATCAATCCCGTAATAAGCTTTGTTGTTATATGCTTTTAAGTAGACTTTAATGTTATTAAAATTTGCTTGTAGAGAAATAGACTTTTAAGTAGGCTTTAAGGCCTATTTAGCCTATTTAGTAGGTCAAATGAATTATTTGATGACCTTAATGTAAAGTAGGCCTAGAAGTAGACTTTTAGGCAAGTCCAAACTTTTAAATAGGTCAGGTCAGTCTAGACATTTAAATAGGTCACACCAAACCAAGAAAAACGACCTATGATATGCCATAAGTCAGACTTATGCTTGTAAATTTTTTCGTAGTTCAGACTCAGGTCTTTCAAAGTCTGACCTGGTCTGACCTATTCTCACCCCTATTATCGAACCCCTCTTTGGTTTTCTCTCACAAACCCATAACTATCATCATTGCAAACCATGATTCAAACGTTATTGTTGGTTATTGATTTTCATTCAAGCATTCCTTTCTCAGTTTTGGAACTTCCCATCTATTAGCAACGGCGGTTTCCATAATCTGATTCCATATTATGAGATGCAGAACGTTGAGTATGCAGAAGGGCAATGGGAATGAAAACTAAAAATTAGGGTTTTATTCAATTATTGCAATTAATTTAATCTGAATATCATATTATTAACGATGTTGCAGAATCTTAAAATTTAATCTGAATATCAGTGTAAATTTTGTTTTACACTGTCGGTGCACTACCTTTAAATTTATTAGTTTTTTTTATTATGTATATCAATTAATTTTAATCTTTTAATTCTTTTATGTTCTTTTAAATTAATTAGTTTTTTTTATTATGTATTTTAATTAATTTTTATAAATGACATGAAAATGTTATTAATGACATGGAAAATGAATAATCCAATACTCACATGCCACATCATTGCCATGTCATTAATGAGAGCGACAAATCACAAAAATTGATAGAAAACTAAAAAAAATTTAAAAAAATGTAAAACAGGGGACCAAAATAGTGGTTTTGAAAATATGGAGACTAACATTTCGATTAAGTTAAAATAGGGGGATAAAAAATGCATTTAAGCCTAAAATTAATTAGCATTTCTGTGCAAGGTATAATGTTCATGAATCTAATAGTTCTAGTGTCTCAAAATTAAAAGGTTTTGAATAAGTAATAAACTGGACAAACAATTTTTACATCAAATAATTTCTTTATTGAACTTGAGCAATTTCCAATTGTTTTGAACTTCAAATGTGTTTTGATTCAAATGTATTACTTTTTAGGCTTAATTGCACTTTTCCCCCCTATATTTTGTCAATTGTGCGATTTTGCACCCCATCCTTTTTTTTGAGCGATTTTGCACCCTATCATTTACCCCATTTCTGATTTTGTAGCCCCTCATGTGTTTTTTTGCTGATGTGTTGAATTTTGCTGATGTGTATTCATTAAATGCTTGCCATGTGTAATTTGTATTTTTTAAAAAATCAAAATTGAAATAATTTGTATTTTTAAAAAAATCAAAATTAAAAAAACACTGGCCATGAATGGTAAGACCAACGAAGCACTGGAGTCGTTTTGCTCGCATCTTCCCATCTGTCAGCAGAAGCATACATGCTAGCAAGGAGTGAATGAAGACTTGAATCACTGGATTTCACTTTTGCTAGTGCTGTAGCAATCCTTTCACCCATATCAGTATTGCCATAAGTTCTGCAGGCACTAAGCAAAGATCCATAAATTGCAACTATTGTCTCATTTTTTTGGTCCGGCAACTTCCTTATCAACTCCTCCGCCTCATGTAACAGTCTAGCACGCGACGAGTGCTTCTCTGGCGGCGCCACCGTCGAAGATAGTTGAGATCTCGTTGTTAGCGTGTTTGCGGATTTTATCGAAGCGGTGGAAGGGATCAGAGAGGGAAGAGAGATAAGGAAGGAAATCGAATTGGGTGAGAGTGGAGGTGGATTTGGTGGAGGAGATAGGGGTGAATTCGGGAGATGAGATTGTGGTGGAAGAGAGAGGATTGTTGAGGATCGGAGAGGGAAGAGAGGTAAGGAAGGAAATTGCCCCTTTTTTTTTTAATTTTGATTTTTTTAATTATACAAATTATTTCAATTATTTCAATTTTGATTTTTTAAAAAAATACAAATTACACCTGGCAAGCATTTAATGAATACACATCAGCAAAATTCAACACATCAGCAAAAAAACACATGAGGGGCTACAAAATCAGAAAGGGGGTAAATGATAGGGTGCAAAATCGCTCAAAAAAAAAAGGATGGGGTGCAAAATCGCACAATTGGCAAAATATAAGGGGAGAAAAGTGCAATTAAGCCTACTTTTTAATAACATTGGCATTTTTGAAGTGAAAGTAGTTGATTACAAGAAAAGTATTTGAGTATCTTCAGGCTACTAAAAGTGAGTCAAGATCCTCTCCATTTATTAGTCTCTCCATTTCTTCCATTTGGAGAAATAAAGACACAAAGAAGTTTGAAAATAATTAATAATATGCACTAGTTATATATGTGCAAAAATTAAATTAGTTGATTACCAAGAAAAAGTATTACTTGACTACTTTGCCACATATCATAACCAATTTTGACCGACATTAAAATATTTAATTTTTTATTTTGATTTCTTTTCTTAGCTTTTACTATTAAATTCTTCAATCATTTTAAGATATATATATATTGTGATAGCTCTTACTAGCCATGCCCCTTGGGGCTATATATATGCGTCTTAAGGTCATCACATCATCACACATACACACATTTAACAAAGTGAAGGGAATCATATAAATTTATAATTCATCACTAAAACATGGAGAAGAAATCATTAACATGTTTGTGTTTCCTCTTCCTCGTTCTCTTTGCTGCACGTAAGGCATCATTCTTGTATATTGATCGAAATGTTAAATATGCAATCCAACTAATATTGTATTTGGTACTTGTATGCAGAGGAAATTGTGGTGATTGAAGCAAAGGGAATATGTGGGTTTAAGTCAGGCACATTCAAGGGACCATGCCTTGCGTTCTTTATGAATAATCGTTGTAACAAGTACTGCAAGAACAGAGAGAACGCAGATGCTGGTGGCAGTTGCAGTGGTGATTTTCGTTGTTGGTGCTATCGAGGATGTTAAATGAATGCAAAAGACGAAATATATGAATAAAGAGTTTATAATATAATAAATAAATAAATAACATGTGTGTGTACTTTAATCAAGAAGAGAATGTGTTTACTCGATTGTGCATGTGTTAGTTATTCATTTTATCATATGAAACTTACTAACTATTGAAGTTCTTCGTTTAACAAGAACTAGAATTTACCATTAACATTAACAAAAAAAACTAAATCAAAAGGTTATCAATTAGACATGAAAAGAGTGGGGAAAACAATTCTTGTCATTTATACACCCAAAAGCAATTTTGACTTAAAATATTCAAACAACATATTCGTACAAATCACTTATATTGTGAAGCTATCTAAACATAAAATATCGTATTAATGATTGTACTTATCATTGATCCACGTCTTATAGGAAACTATTGTCCCCGAATCAATGTCTTGTCAATGATGGTAAAAGTCAGCCTACCACGGGAGAGGTGTTATGGCACTTGGAGTATGTCATTTAGGTACATGAAAATTGTTTGGCTCAACATGGACAACAATAGCACTGAAAATTCCTTCTCTAGTAGTCAAGGTTTGAGTGGTCTACAAGATACAAGAGTTTTAAGTTGTACATGAGCATTCAAATCAAGATGAATAGGTTGATTTGGATTTTAAAAATACAACTGATTTAGTCCACAGCAGTGTGTAAGAGTCTAAGAAGTGAATGCTGCAATTTGAAGAATCATGACCTTATCTTATCCTCTACAGATTCTTTCTATTCGTTTTATTAAATTCAAGTTGTTTATTATTACCAAGGGGGGTGAATTGGATTAGGATTTTAAAGGACAATTTTTGTTTAAAAAAGTCTTAAGGATTTTAAAAGACTTTGCAGGATTTTAATGATTTTGATGATTTTAAAAGACTATCGAGATTTATAATTTGGATTTCAATGGATTTAACTCATAAGATTTTAAAGGATTTCAAATGATTTTATGGATTTCAAAAGATTTCAAAAGATTTTATGAATTTTTAAAGACTCATTGAAAAAAATGATCATAATACATTCTCTTTCACAATATTCTCAATACTGACTCTTTTATTTCTTTTACTTTATTTTTTATGAGAGCGATAGAGAGAGGGGAGAGAGAGAGAGATAAAGAGAGAGGGGAAGAGAGAGGAGGGAGAGGGAGGGAGAGAGAGAGAGAGAGGGGGGGGGAAGGAAAAGAGAGAGTGAGAGAGTGAGAGATAGAGAGAGATGGGAAGAGAGAAAGTGTGAGAGAGAAGGGAGGAGAGAGAGGGAGAGAGGTAGAGAGAGAGAGTGAGAGAGAAGGGAGGAGAGAGAGAGGGGAGAGATATAGTAAAATCTTAAAAGAAAAAACAATCTTAAGAAATCTCATGTTTTCATGAAAGACTTTTTCATGCTAAAATTTCACTAGAAAATCCCACAAAATCCATCAAAATCCAATTTATTAAACAATCCTTAGAAATTTGAATGATTTTGAATACCACAAGACTTTTTTTAAGTGATAAAGAGTCTTGATTGAATACCACAAGACTTTTTTTAAATGACAAAGAGTCTTGATTGAATACCAAAAGACTTTTTTTAAGTTGCAAAGAGTCTTGATTGAATACCACAAGACTTTTTCATGTTAAAAAAATCTTTTAAAATCTCTTAGAATCTTAATTCAATACATCCCCCTAATTTTAGCACTTGTTTCTTGTATACATTTTTCAAACATTTTGTCACCAAAAAATGTTAAGATTTGTGATATGCACTGCTTTTGCATTGAGTTGCAACTAATTGTATTATTACTTATTGGGATCTTTCTTCTCAAAAGTTCGTATCATTAGCCTCATCAGTTATTCTGTAAAGTATATTTCCATTTTCTTTTGCCTTTTAAATCATCTTGTGAATATGCAAATTAGTCTTTGAAACTGTGAGGATCGACCAAAATAGTCTCTAAACGCTATGAATTGACAAATACATCCCTAAAATTATAATATGTCACTCAAAATGATTGATGTCAACTAAGTAACATAACATTTTATGATATTTAAAATTAATTAGCATTTGATATAAAAAAAAATTAATTAGCATTTGTATGCAAGGTTTAATGTTCATGAATCTAATAGTTCTAGTGTCTCAAAATTAAAAGGTTTTGAATAAGTAATTATTAGAATATATAAACATATTTATTATTAGTTATTATTAGAGATTATGTATTAGGGACACATTAAGTATATTGATGTGTATTGATTATGTATTAGTGACACATTAATCACATTCTAATAATTAATTATTCAAAACCTTTTAATTAATTAGCAAAAATTAAATTAGTTGATTACCAAAAAAAAGTACTACTTGACTACTTTCTCACATATCATAACCAATTTTGACCCACATTAAAATATTTAATTTTTTATTTTGATTTCTTTCTAGGCTTTTACTATTATATTCTTTAATCATTTTAATATATATATATATATAGCTCTTACTAGCCAAGCCCCTTGGGGCTATATATGTGTCTTAAGGTCATCACACATACACACATTTAACAAAGTGAAGGGAGTTCTTAAATTTATAATTCATCACTAAACCATGGAGAAGAAATCACTAGCAGGCTTGTGTTTCCTCTTCCTCGTTATCTTTGATACACGTAAGATATCATTCTTTAGACACTTTTTTTTAATGGTTTTGTTTGTGAATGTTAAAAAATTCACCAAACTTTAAGATACAGTCCTGGTGCGAGGATCCCTCTATTTGCCATTCACCCATTTAATACCTCCATCATATATGGTGGTTGGTAGTGGTCGGCAGGCGATGGAGTCCGTCACCACACGACAGGAGGTGGCTGAACTCCGACGGCCCCATGGCGGACGGTGGCCATACTCTGAGATATACACATTAGATTTGACTTAAAAAAATATAGTTGTTCTTTATCGAAAAGTTAATTATGCAATCCAATTAATATTGTATTTGGTACACTTGGATGCAGAGGAAATTGTGGTGATTGGAGCAAAGATTTGTCAGGTTTCGTCTGGTATATTCAAGGGTCCATGCATTCCGATCATCTCGACAGGTCTTTGTGACCGTTACTGTAAGAACAAAGAGCACGCAATCAATGGCAGGTGCAAGGACTTCCGTTGTTACTGTTTTCGAGTATGTTAAATTGATCCGAAAGACACATGCAGGGACGAAATCTATGAATAAATAAATAACATGCAGAATAGCTAGCACTACATCTATGTATGTGTATTGCGTCGTGAATCTTTGAATATGTGTTTGTACATTAATCAAAAAGAGAATTATGTGTTTACTTCGATTGTGCATATTCGGTTGGAGGTAAGTCTAACCAATTCTTCCCTATTCATTCATATTAGATGACTCATTAATCATTTGAACTCAATTTTTGTATTATTTTTTTCATTGTTTTCTTTTTGTTGATATTGTGTTAATATATTATATATTTTTTTCGGTCAAGTAGCTTAGTGATTAGAATTCACCTTTTAAGGTGAATAAGTGAGGTGTCCGAGATTCGAACCCCGGCCCCTACATATAATAATGCATTGTCTATGCCAACTGAGTTATGTTCACGGGGACATATTATATTTTTTTCATTGATCCACATCTTATTGGAAACTATAATATATTAACACAATATCAAAAGAGGTGTTATGGCACTTGGAGTGTGTCTTTTAGCTACATGAAGCTTGGCTCAACATGGACAACAATGGCACTGAAAGTTCCTGTGCCTTTTAAATCATTTTCTCATTATGCAAATTAGTTTTTGAAATTTGGAGGATCGACCAAAATAGTCTCTGAATTCTATGAATTGACAAATGCATCCCTGAAATTATAATATGTCATTCAAAATTATTGATGTCAACTTCAGTAACATAATATTTTATGGTATTTAAATTAATTAGCATTTGTGTGCAAGGTTCACGAATCGAATAATTATAGTGTCTCAAGATTAAAAAGTTTGAATAAGTTTAAAACTGGACAAACATTTTTTACATCAAATAATTTCTTATTGAACTTTGAGCAATTTCCAATTACTTTGAAGTGATCCTTTTTTATTCAAATGGATTGTTATAAAATAAACTAAAAACACAAGATCAAAGATGATGAAGATGAAAGTTTTGTGTATTATTCTCTTCACAATTGTGTTCTTTACATTGTATATAGATCATATTTATAGGACAGTTGTAAGTTACGAGTGTATGAAGAGTCATAGGACTAAATGTCAATGGTAATGAGTAAAGTCATTTACTCATAAGGAGTTAAGGAATATAGAAAGCTTATGTACAATGGACATCCACATCATACTAATATTATTCATAACACTCCACCTTGGATGTCCATGAAAGATATGCCTCATCAAAACTTGACTAAGAAAAAACCCAATAGGGAAAAAAATTATAGTGAAGGAAAAATAGTACAATATCTGATATATCTGTCTTGTTAAAAACCTTACCAGGAAAACCCACTGGAAAAAAACCACAATGAAGAGAAAAAGAGTGCAAAATATATTTATATCTCCCCTTCAATCAAACAATCATCTCCGAGACGATGAAGACCACTCTTTTGTATCAGTTGTTTAAAAATTATGCTTGGGAGTAACTTCTGCACGATTATTACACGAACAAATTTATTGATTGCTTGTATCATCATTCTTCTGAAGATCATATTATTTCAAGTGAGCAATGCACATAGTATGATATTCATAAATGATTGTTGTATTCACTCTTCCGAAAGACAAACCACAAATTTCTTCTATGTGTTCAATCATATCCCTCAATCAAACACATTAATGTTGAGAATCAAACAAATAATCTGCATATCTGAAATAACAAATGATATATGATAACATAAATAATTATCAAAGTACATTATTCTCCCTTAATTGAACTTAAACTTGGTACTTCAGAACCAATTAGTTCTTCATTATTCATTCTAATTCTCAACCAATCTTTGTTTACATCTAGTGGCTTTAAAATTGTTGGTTATTTGAAGTGTTGGCTTCATTGTTTGGTAAAATCAAATCAAAATGTGCAAGCATGCGTTTCCAGATGTTATATAGTGACTTCAGATGCAAGGAACTGGTTTTAATAAGGATCAGAAGCTGAAAATTGCATTTCTGGATCTTCAGAAGCTAAAATGGACCTTCAGACGCTGAACAGTACTTCAGACGCACTGTTCAGACGTTGACCAGCGTTGACTCCTTCAGACGCTGAACAGTACTTCAGACGCACTGTTCAGACGTTGACCAGCGTTGACTCCTTCAGAAGCTGGTCTTCAGAAGCTGATTTCAGAAGCTGATTTTCTGCATTCTTTTGGATTAATTCTGTGCGTATCTCTTCGAGATTTTCTGAAGTTTTATTCATGCAAGAGTTTCCAGAAGGCTGAATATTTTTGGTGAAGATCTTGGTTAAGATTTGCTTCGTGTTTTATGAATGAATATATTGCAAAGGGATCTTTGCTTGATTTCTTTCAGAATTATATGTTTCCTTTTTGAGCTTCAAAGTTTTTCAGAACTATATCTATTGAAGATTGTATTCAGAATTATGGGAGCTGACTGAAGTCTATATATTGAGGACCTGCTGCATTGTGGAATTTAATAGAGTCAAAAACCAGAATTCAGAGTTTAGAGTTTTTTAGAGTTTTTGTCTGTGTAAGCTTTAGGCTTTGATTGTACACCACTCATCTGAGTTGGTTTAGTTTGCTTGAGTTGTAATTCATTCAAAGCTTTTAAGCACGAATGATGTTTTTGTTCTTTTGAAGGGTGTCTTCATATTTGAGTTGTTTTGTTTGAGTATTACTGATCACTGGGTTGTGATTAAGTAATTGGGAAGTTAGTAGTTCTAATACTTAGGTGGGTTCCTGAGTAGAAGTCTAGACTAAGTGGAGATTGATTGCTAAGGCTGGGAACAGGGGGGTCTGTGTCTGAGTTTTGAGTTGATTACTTTAGTAGATTACCTTCCTGGATTGGTATCCCCCAGAGTAGGTGAAGTTTGCACCGAACTGGGTTAACAAACTCATTGTGTTTTTATCTTTTTGCACTATATTTTTTCTACTTCTGAACTTAATTTCTCATACTCTGTTTTTTAGTTCAGAACCGGTTCTAGCCAGAAATTTCAATTGGTATCAGAGCAGGCACCCTGCCTGTATTTGGGTGAGCTCCAGGGTAGTTTATTTTTGGCTTTATGGAGAAAGAAGGAGATTTTGTTAAAAGGCCACCCCTGCTGGATGGAACAAATTATGATTATTGGAAATCACGCATGAGTGCATTCCTAAAATCTATGGATAGCAAGACCTGGAAAGCTATTCTGAAGGGTTGGGAACATTCAGTTGTGACTGATAAAGATGGGAAGAAGACAACAATTTTAAAACCAGAAGAAGATTGGACCAAGGATGAAGATGATCTATCTCATGCAAATTCCAAAGCCCTGAATGCTATTTTCAATGGAGTGGATAAGAATGTATTCAGGATGATCAAGCAGTGCACAATTGCTAAGGATGCCTGGGAAATTCTCAAGACCACTCATGAAGGAACCTCTAAGGTAAAGCTGTCCAGACTTCAGCTTCTGACAACAAAGTTTGAAAATCTCAGAATGCTGGAGGATGAGAACATATAAAGCTTTTACATGAACATTCTGGACATGGCTAATTCTTTTGAATCCCTTGGAGAAAAAGTTTCAAATGAGAAACTTGTTAGAAAAATTCTCAGATCCCTACCCAAGAGGTTTGATATGAAAGTAACTGCTATTGAAGAAGCACATGACATATCCAGCATGAAGGTTGAAGAATTGATAGGTTCTCTTCAGAACTTTGAATTAAGCAAAACTGATCAGAAGGGTAAAGGTGTTGCATTTGTTGCTGATACTGAATGTGTGGATGATGATAGCTCATCAGAAGCTCTTGTGCTGCTGAGTAAACAATTCAAGAAGTTTCTGAAGCAGAAGACAAGAACTGATGACAAAAGCAATCAGTCAAAGAAAGTTCAGTGCTTTGAGTGTGAAGGCTATGGACATGTCAAGTCAGAATGTCCTAATTATCTCAAGAAGCAGAAGAAAAGTCTGACTGTTTCCTGGTCTGATGATGACTCAGAAGGAGAAGAGAATAAGCCTGTCACTGCTTTAACTGGTAAGTTCTGGTCTGATGATAAAGTTATGGGGTCAGAAACTTGTTCAGAATCTGAATCAAGTGATGAAGAATCATCCTGTGAAGTTCTGGCTACCTATCACAAAAATCCTGCTGAGTTTTGCAAGAAGATGCAATGTCAATTTGATGAAGTGTGCAAGCAGATGGAAGAACAGAAGAAAATAAATACTCAACTTCAGATTGAGAGGGGTGAACACTTAGAGAAGATTTCTGTTCTCAGTAATGAGGTAATCCAACTCAATTCACAACTTGATCAGATGAAAAAGCAAGTTAGAATGTTGAATTCTGCTACTGATGTGTTGGAAGAGATTCTGGAGAATCAGAATCAGGGAAAACCAAATGGAATTGGGTTTAATAATCAGAAGCTGAACATCAAACAACAAAAACATGCTAAGAGGTTCACACCTGTTGCTGCTCATGTTCCACTGATGAAGAAACCTAAGAACAAACCTCAGGAATCCAAAGACAAGAAGGCTACTCAACCTTGGGTTTGCCATCATTGTGGTAAAAAGGGTCACATTAAACCTTTTTGGTACAAGTTGTGAATAAAAGCAAGATCAAGAAAGAATGGAGACCAAAGTGTGCTGGTGTTGCTCAGAGGCTGAATAAAGGAAAAGGAAAGGTTGTTGCTGATCACAGCAAGCCTATTCCTGTAGCACAGAAGAATTCTGGTGCTGGGCCATCCAAAGTCTGGAGCAAATTTCCTTTTCCTGATCAGAAGGCATTTGTTTCTTGTGAGTCTGAAGATGTTATGTCCTGTGTTCAGAAAAGAGTTGCTGATTTTAAGAAGAAGATAGCTGGGAAGAAGGTTCTAAATGTGCCTGTGGCACATATCAATTGAGCAGCATTTGCTGTGTGTGTCTAATGAAGACTAAGCATTTTCTGATGCTGAGTCTGAAGACTGGTTTGTTGGTGACTGATGGTCTGAATTTTCTATGTGTTTCTGGTTTTCTCTATGTAGTTCTGGTATGCTGTCTGTGCTGTGCTGAGGTTTGTGGTTCTAGTGTTGATGTTGATAGTTGTGCTGCTGTGCTGTGTTATGGGTGTTCTGAGTTGTGTTTCTTCTCCTAGTGTTTGCTGATGTTTCACTGGTGCTTTGTCAAAGTTGTTTGGCTAAAAAGGGGGAGAAGTATGTGTGATTGGTGATTGCTGATATGTTTGTTCAGGGGGAGTGTTCCTGAGTTTGTGGGCTTCTTGTCAGAAGCTGAGCTGTTCAGGGGGAGTACCTGAGTGCTGTGTTTCAGGGGGAGAAGAGCTTGTTCCTTCAGAAACTGATGTTGTGTGTTGCAGAGGGAGTTTTTTTTGAAGTTGTTTTGTGTTACTTTGTTTTTAATCCGCTGCTAACTCTGCTACATTATGTGGAGTTCTTCATGGTGAATTAACTTGTGATGAATGAAGGACTTGTGTTTATGAAGCATTTGATTTTAGCCAAAAATTTGCCAAAGGGGGAGATTGTTGGTTATTTGAAGTGTTGGCTTCATTGTTTGGTAAAATCAAATCAAAATGTGCAAGCATGCGTTTCCATATGTTATATAGTGACTTCAGATGCAAGGAAACTGGTTTTAATATGGATCAGAAGCTGAAAATTGCATTTCTGGATCTTCAGAAGCTAAAATGGACCTTCAGACTCTGAATGGACCTTTAGACTCTGAAACAGTGCTTCAGACGCAGAATGTGCCTTCAGACGCTGAACAATACTTCAGACGCACTATTCAGACGTTGACCAGCGTTGACTCCTTCAGACGCTGAACAGTACTTCAGATGCACTGTTCAGACGTTGACCAGCGTTGACTCCTTCAAAAGCTGGTCTTTAGAAGCTGATTTCAGAAGCTGATTTTTTGCATTCTTTTGGATTAATTGTGTGTATCTCTTGGAGATTTTCTGAAGATTTATTCATGCAAGAGTTTCCAGAAGGCTGAATATTTTTGGTGAAGATCTTGGTTAAGATTTTCTTCGTGTTTTATGAATGAATATATTGGAAAGGGATCTTTGCTTGATTTCTTTCAGAATTATATGTTTCCTTTTTGAGCTTCAAAGTTTTTCAGAACTATATCTATTGAAGATTGTATTCAGAATTATGGGAGCTGACTGAAGTCTATATATTGAGGACCTGCTGCATTGTGGAATTTAATAGAGTCAAAAACCAGAATTCAGAGTTTAGAGTTTTTTAGAGTTTTTGTTTGTGTAAGCTTTAGGCTTTAATTGTACACCACTCATCTGAGTTGGTTTAGTTTGCTTGAGTTGTAATTCATTCAAAGCTTTTAAGCACGAATGATGTTTTTGTTCTTTTGAAGGGTGTCTTCATATTTGAGTTGTTTTGTTTGAGTATTACTGATCACTGGGTTGTGATTAAGTAATTGGGAAGTTAGTAGTTCTAATACTTAGGTGGGTTCCTGAGTAGAAGTCTAGACTAAGTGGAGATTGATTGCTAAGGCTGGGAACAGGGGGGGTCTGTGTCTGAGTTTTGAGTTGATTCCTTTAGTAGATTTCCTTCCTGAATTGGTATCCCCCAGAGTAGGTGAAGTTTGCACCGAACTTGGTTAACAAACTCATTGTGTTTTTATCTTTCTGCACTATATTTTTTCTGCTTCTGAACTTAATTTCTCATACTTTGTTTTTTAGTTCAGAACCGGTTCTAGCCAGAAATTTCAAAAACCATTGGAGCGTACGACAAATATGATTTTTTTTCATATATAACCATTTTAGCACCTTGATATATAAACTTCATGATCAACAAAAATGATATTCTTCAAATACTCAACTTGTAATCTCAAATAAATATTTATCCTTCCTACATATTTCATCTCAATTTCTTATCTTTAAGAAATTAGCTTTCAAAAATCACTTCATGAGTTCTCAGATTTATTTTCAAGTTGAAAAATGATATCATTTGTATATCTCTCTTTTAGAAAATATTCATTAAGAATATTATACATCATGTTTCTAAAATTTTATTTGATTAAGCAATATTTTCAAAAATCTGAATTGTATGCTTTGATAAAGTTAAAACCTTTAGGGCATTTTATATATATAAAAAAACAAGTTAGACATGAAAGACTTCCTTCATATGAATATTGGATCTTTAATGCGGTGATAGCCTTAATCAAGTATGATAATTGTCGCGGTGATTTCTGGATATTAAGCTATTGGTTAGCGTTGACTCGCAATTTTAAGATTCACCACCGATCTTTTATTTTTCCGAGGAAAAGGGAGAAAGTTTGAAAAAACCCTATTTTTTGAGAGATCAAGGTCCGGGGGTTGGTTACGCAAAGGGAAGGTATTAGCACCCTAAACGTCTATAGTACTCTATAGGAACCTCTTGTTTTTAATTATCTTTATGCTAAAATTGATTATTTGTTTGTAAATAAATGCCTAAATGTGACAAGACTAAAGTGATGAGTTTAAAAGAAAGGAAAATGTTTTTGTTATTTTTATTGATTTGGAAAGACAAAGTCTTTTGCCTACATACCCGAATGGGATCAAAATCATGTAGTTCGGGGTAAAAAGCCGAGTGATTGGTTTTGATTGATTTTAAAGTTTGAAAATGTTTCGAGAAAGATAAGAGGCCGAAAGGCATAGAAGAATAAAAACGTGAGTTTGTTTGATTTTAAATTGAAGAAAAAAGTTTAAGTGATTAAAGATTGATTAAAGTTTGATTAAGAAAAGAAAAGACACTTGGTTTGAAATCCAAGGTTGAATGTTTTTGAGATTTTGATTATTTGAAATGTTTTTGGGTTTTGACTATTTGACTTTTTTTTGAAAATTTTGATTAAGTCCTAAGGTCCAGAGACTAAGTTATGCTGAGATAAACTGAAGCGTGCCGGATCCCTCAAAATGACGTTGGATCAAGTGATGGTCCTTTTCCTCGGATACGGTCATTGTTACATTATCGTCCTCGACATAAAGCATAATAAATAAATGTGGTGTCGGTGCATATTCTCATTTATATTTTTTTTTTACATTGGACCTAGATACATTCTAATGGAAATAAAATAAATGACAAAAATAATAAAATAAAATTGCAAATGCATTAAAGTAAATATGCTAAAAAGAAATAAAGATGCATGAAATGCAAAACAATAAATAAATATGGTGCATAAAATAAAAAGAAAATAAAAATGCAAGACATAAAATAAATATGATGCTGAAAATAAAAAGAAGAAAATAAAAATGCAAGACATAAAATAAACATGGTACTGAAAATAAAAAGAGGAAAATAAAAATGCAAGACATAAAATAAATATGGTGCATCAAATAAAAAATAAATAAAAATGCAAGACATAAAATAAATATGAGGCATAAAATAAAAATGCAAGACATAAAAATAAATATGGTGCTGGAAATAAAAAAAGGAAAATAAAAAATGCAAGACATAAAATTAAATATGGTGCATAAAATAAATAAAGAAAAATAAAAATGCATAAAATAAAAGAAAAATAGCAATAATAATAAAATGCATGAAGTACTGAAATATAAAAGCTATAAAAATAAAATGCATGGGAATAAATATAAATTAAAAAAAATAAAAGCAAGAAATGATAAAAGGGAAGAAAATAAAATTAATAGAAAGAAAGGGGGTGCAGAAGTAGGGAGATGGGGGTGCAAGAAGTGATCAGAAAAGAAGAGAAGAGAAGAAAGGAGTTTGGGCCGCGCATGATGTGCATGCTGGGCCAGAAGGAGCGAACCGGACCGGTTCGGTTTGAGTGGACCGAACTGGTCCGGTGGTCTATATAAAGCCAGGCGCCGGTTTTTAAACATTTTCTTTAAGGTTTTCTCTCTCTTCTTCTCCTTCCTCCCTTCTCTCCTTCTCTCAACCTCTTCTTGCACAGACCGCCGGAAACCTCTCCGGCGCGGCGGCCGCCGGCGGCGCCACCGTGCCGGAGCGAAACCCTCACATTTTTTAAAAAAAATTCCGTATTCGGAATTCCTTTTTTCTCTTCTACTCGAAAATCCACTTAGTTTTTCAAAATCGTTTACGGAGAGGCCTAGATCTAAGGTTGAAACACGGTTAGGGACTACCTTTTATTGAAGGAAGAAACCAGTTTTGATATGGGTTTGGCCTCGGGTTGTTCTGTTTTTTATTTCAGTTTTTGATGATTTTGGGTGAGGCTTGGGTTGATGATTTGTGGTACGATTTTGGGTTTGTGAAATGTGGTTATGGATTCTGACTTGTAATTTGTGACGTTGATAGTGTTGAATTGGTGGATGTTTTTGGTTTTAGCCGAGTTAAACTCGGATTAGTGATGAGTTTTTTGAGTTTTGGGTGGTTTTGATGGTGGTCGAATTTAGACTGTTGGTGGTTTGTGGTGTTTTAGTGGTGGTTGGAATTCTGACTGTTTCTGACTCTTTTGGCTGTACTTTTCTGACCCAGGTACTGTGCATTAAATGCACTATAAATAGGACAGAAATAGGGTTAGAAAGAAAAAGAATGGCCAAAAATGCCCCTCTGGGCCTGGACCAAAAAAAGACTGAAAAATAAAATAAAAACAGTAAAATAAAAAAAATAATAAAAATAAAAACGAAAATAATAAAAAACACTTAATAAAAAGAATTTAAAAAAAGAAATAAAGAAAATAATAAATAATAATAATAATAATAATAAAATAAAAAGATAAAATAAAAAACGGTCGCCTTCGGAACAAAAATGAGGTATTTTAAAATACCTCCCTGTCTAAATTTCGTCTGAAACGACGAAGATTTCCGGCTTAAAAGACGCGAAAAGCGAATTGAGAATGGGTAAAAAATGGGGTATGACAGATGCCCCTATTTAAGTTTCTTCGTTACGGAGATTTAAAAGTGAAATTTTTAATTCGACGGGTCAAAGAGACTTAAATACAAAATACACCATTTTTGACCAATTTCGACTGTAAAATGCTACGGATGCAATGCCATGTATGCAAAGTTATGCATGTAATGTTGTGAATGCTCGCGATGCAAGTATGAATGCAAGACGGCAAAGATGGCTCGACTGGGGATAACAAAACAAAAGGATACCCGAGTCTGTCAAAGAACGGGGTCCAACTCCACTGGGGATAACATGGTTTCACTGGGGATAAATGTCAGCTGTTCGGGTTAATGGTGAACTGCCACTGACGATAAGTAAACAAAGATAAATGTCAGTTGTTCGGGTTAATGCCGAACTGGCACTAACGACAAGAAGCAAAGGTAAATGTCAGCTGTTCGGGTTAATGCCGAACTGCCACTGACGACAAGAAAGAAAGGTAAATGCCAGCTGTTCGGGTTAATGCCGAACTGCCACTGACGACAAGAAATAAAGGTAAATGTCAGCTGTTCGGGTTGATGCCGAACTGCCACTGACGACAAGAAACAACGGTAAATGTCAGCTGTTCGGGTTAATGTCGAACTGCCACTGACGACAAGAAATAAAGGTAAATGTCAGTTGTTCGGGTTAATGCCGAACTGCCACTGACGACAAAAGATAAAGGTAAATGTCAGCTGTTCGGGTTAATGCCGAACTGCCACTGACGACAAAAGATAAAGGTGAATGTCATCTGTTCGGGTTAATGTCGAACTGCCATTGACGACAAGAAATAAAAGGTAAATGTCAGCTGTTCGGGTTAAAGCCGAACTGCCACTGACGACAAGAGATAAAGGTAAATGTCAGCTGTTCGGGTTAATGCCGAACTGCCACTGACGACAAGAAATGAAGGTAAATGTCAGCTGTTCGGGTTAATGCCGAACTGCCACTGACGACAAGAAATAAAAGGTAAATGTCAGCTGTTCGGGTTAAAGCCGAACTGCCACTGACGACAAGAGATAAAGGTAAATGTCAGCTGTTCGGGTTAATGCCGAACTGCCACTGACGACAAGAAATAAAGGTAAATGTCAATTGTTCGGGTTAATGCCGAACTGCCACTGACGACAAGAAATGAAGGTAAATGTCAGCTGTTCGGGTTAATGCCGAACTGCCACTGACGACAAGAGACTAGATAAAAAATGCACAAGCTGTTCGTTAAGGAACTGCCACTTGGCATAAAGAAGGTGACATCTTTGGTCTCGACATCCTGGGGATGACACTTGGGGAAAGAGAGGGTTACAAATTATTCAAGATTGATATGAAAAGACGATTAAAGCAAGACTCAGGGTGGTTAATGCAACCATGTATGAATGATACTGTCTTTATTGTATATGCATGAATGTGTATATGCATGAATGTATGAATGCATGAATGACGACACGACTTGTATGACTGTATGGAGGATTGACTTGTATGATGTATGACTGATAAACTTGATGAGACAAGATTGGACAGGTAAGATGGAAAATGACCCGACGTCGCATCACAAACACTCGGCAATCTTCAATGGGGATGATGCCATTGGGGACATATCAAAACATTGACGGGGTAAAGCCCGGCATATGCAACAACTGATGGGGAATAAACACATCTTGGGGAGAACGTGTCAATCCAAAAACCATGGTAGAAGAACTGGTGCTTCCGTGGTCATGCTTATTTTTGTTTTGCTTGTTTTTTGAGTCCCTAATTTTTGTCTGGACCGCCTTTTCAGGTTTTCAGCCCACCGGGAATATATTCTTTTGTATGCCCCTAATTTTTGCCTGGACCGCCCTTTCGGGTTTTCGATCCACCGGGACGCTCATTTTTGCCTAAGCCGCCCTTTCGGGTTTTCGACTTACCGAGCTCTTTTCTTTTCTTTTTTCTCTTTTCTCTTTTTTGTATATATTTCTTTCTTTGTATTTTTTTCTAAGCAATTGACCAAGTTCAACCTACAGAGTTTATCTCTTCTCAGGATAGCTGTTGACGCACCCTTCACTTATTCATGAGTTCAGAGAAAATGTGTTTGTTGTTTGTGCTTTTCAAAAAAACATGAAAAATATTTATGATTTTGAAAAATATTTTGTTTCAAATACTACCATCAAAAATAGAAGAAGTTCCTTATAAGCTGAATAAATGGGAATTCCAAATGAAAGGCAATAGGCTCAAATTTATTTAAAAGAGTGGTGACCTGCCAATGGCATGGCTCCACGGATCTTACAAAGTTTGGAAAATGGTAAATATAAGGGGAAGGTACATTGAACACAATAACCGCTGCTTTCCCTAACAACTTTGAATTCCACTGTTTGGATGCTTCAGATTCAGAGCCTCTTTGACATTTAATTGTGCCCCAAGTGAGTAACGGTCAACCTAATGCAGTTACTTTGTCTTTTGATCCTTAATTTTTGCATAGATCACCCTTTCGGGTTTTCGACCTATCAGGATGATTATTTTTCTGTTTTATGTCTCTAATTTTTGCCTGGACCGCCCTTTCGGGTTTCCGATCCATCGAGACGCTCATTTTTGCCTAAGCCGCCCTTTTGGGTTTTCGACTTACCGAGATGTTCTTTTATTTTTTAGACAAAGTATTTCTTGACTGCATCGGCATTCACAGGACGGGGAAGCTCGTCACCATCCATAGTCGTAAGAGGCAAAGCACCACCGGAGAAAGCTCTCTTGACGACATATGGACCTTCATAGTTAGGCGTCCACTTGCCCATGGAATCGGGTTGGAAAGATAAAACCTTCTTGAGCACAAGATCTCCTTCTTGAAACACACGGGGACGAACCTTTTTGTCAAAAGCTTGCTTCATCCTCTTTTGATATAGTTGTCCATGGCATAAGGCATTCATGCGCTTCTCTTCAATTAAGTTCAACTGATCATATCTGCTTTGGCACCATTCAGCCTCTGACAACTTGGCCTCCATTAAAACTCTCATTGATGGAATCTCAACCTCCACAGGGAGTACTGCTTCCATGCCATACACCAAAGAAAAGGGGGTTGCCCCTGTTGAGGTACGCACCGAAGTACGATATCCATGTAAAGCATATGGTAACATCTCATGCCAGTCTTTGTAGGTGACCACCATCTTCTGCACTATCTTCTTGATGTTCTTGTTTGCAGCTTCAACTGCACCATTCATCTGAGGTCTGTAAGGAGAAGAATTATGATGCTCAATCTTGAACTCTTCACACAAATCTTTCATCATCTTGTTGTTCAAGTTTGTTCCATTATCTGTAATGATCCTATTGGGCACACCATAACGGCAGATGATCTGATTCTTGATAAAACGGACCACCACTTGCTTGGTCACATTTGCATAGGATGCTGCTTCAACCCACTTGGTGAAGTAATCAATAGCCACTAGAATGAAGCGATGCCCATTTGAAGCCTTCGGTTCAATTCTACCAATCATGTCGATGCCCCACATAGAGAAAGGCCACGGGGAAGAAAGAACATTAAGTGTAGTTGGCGGTACATGAATTCTGTCGGCATAAATCTGACATTTGTGACATTTCCTGGCATGCTTGTAACAATCTAACTCCATTGTCATCCAGTAATAACCTGCTCTCAACAACTTCTTAGCCATTGCATATCCATTGGAATGAGTCCCATATGATCCCTCATGTATTTCATGCATCAATAGTTCTGCTTCTTGTTTGTCTACACATCTGAGTAACACCATGTCGAAGTTTCTTTTGTACAAAACATCACCATTCAGAAAGAAATTACCAGACAATCTTCTCAAAGTCTTCTTGTCTTTGTTAGATGCTCCGGGTGGATACTCCTGACTCTGGAGGAAATACTTGATATCATGAAACCATGGCTTATCATCCACAACTTCTTCAACAGCAAACACATGAGCAGGCCTCTCGAGACGTTGAATTCTGATCATTGGCATGTTATTTTGGTGACTCACTTCATACATAGAAGACAAATTTGCTAACGCGTCCGCCATTTGGTTCTCGTCACGAGGGATGTGGTGAAGCTCCACTTTGTTGAAGAAGGTCAACAAACGCCTTGCATAGTCTTTGTAAGGAATCAAGCCGGGATGGCGAGTTTCCCATTCTCCTTTGATCTGATTGATTACGAGTGCTGAATCCCCGTAGATATCAAGGTTCTTAATTCTCAAATCAATGGCTTCTTCAATGCCCAGGATACATGCTTCATACTCTGCCATATTGTTTGTGCAATCGAATTGCAGCCTTGCAGGGAAAGGGAGATGATTGCCTTCAGGAGTGACAATAACTGCCCCAATTCCATCGCCAAAGACATTCACTGCTCCATCAAATATCAAGCCCCATCTAGACTCGGGATCTGGACCTTCTTCGGGCAACGGTTCATCAATATCCTTCATCTTCAAATACATAATCTCTTCATCAGGAAAGTCGAACTTGATAGGTTGGTAATCTTCAATTGGTTGGTGAGCCAAATGATCAGCAAGAACACTACCCTTGATTGCCTTCTGAGTGCGATATTCAATATCGTACTCGGACAACAACATCTGCCAACGAGTAATTCTTCCTGTTAAAGCGGGTTTCTCAAAGATATACTTAATTGGGTCCATTTGGATATCAACCAAGTGGTGTGATTAATCATGTAATGGCGCAGACGCTTAGCAGCCCAGGCTAGTGCACAACAAGTCTTCTCAAGTAGGGAGTATCTGGACTCACAATCTGTAAACTTCTTGCTCAAGTAGTAAATAGCATGTTTTTTCCTTCCGGTCTCATCCTGTTGTCCGAGCACACAACCCATAGAGTCTTCTAACACAGTCAAGTACATAATCAGATGTCTTCCTTCAACTGGAGGGATAAGAATTGGAGGTTCTAGCAGATAACTCTTGATACTATCGAAGGCCTTTTGACAATCTTCGGTCCAAACCACACCTTGATCTTTTCGAAGCAGCTTGAATATGGGCCCGCATGTGGCTGTCATGTGCGAGATGAAACGGGAGATGTAATTCAAACGTCCTAGAAATCCTCTACTTGTTTCTCTGTCTGCGAAACCGGCATTTCTTTGATAGCTCTGACCTTGTCAGGATCTACTTCAATACCTTTCTGACTAACAATGAAACCCAAGAGTTTTCCAGATCTAACGCCAAAAGTACATTTGTTGGGATTCAGACGAAGTTGATATTTTCTCAGTCGTTGAAACATCTTCAGCAAATACTCAACATGTTCTTCTTCAGTGCCCGACTTAACAATCATATCATCTACATACACTTCTATCTCTTTGTGCATCATGTCATGAAAGAGAGTGGTCATGCCTCTTTGGTAAGTGGCACCTGCATTTATCAACCCAAAAGGCATTACCCTGTAGCAAAGGGTGCCCCAAGGCGTGATAAAAGATGTCTTTTCTTTGTCTTCAACTGCCATCTTGATCTGATTGTATCCAGAGAAGCCGTCCATGAAGGAGAAGACTTTGGACTTAGCAGTGCTGTCAACCAATACATCGATGTGAGGTAAAGGGAAATCATCCTTTGGACTAGCCTTGTTCAAATCCCGGTAATCAACGCACATCCTAACCTTGCCATCTTTCTTTGGAACAGGCACTATGTTGGCCAACCATTGAGGATACTTTGATGTGACAAGAAAACCTGCGTCAATTTGCTTCTGTACTTCCTCCTTGATCTTGAGAGCCATGTCGGGACGAATTCTTCTCAGTTTCTGTTTGACTGGTGGACATTTGGGTTTCAAAGGCAAACGGTGCTCCACAATGCGAGGATCCAACCCGGGCATATCCTGGTACGACCATGCGAACACGTCAGCATACTCTTTGAGTAGTGCAATCACCCTTTGTTTGACAGTCGCTTCAAGCAATGCCCCAATCTTGACTTCCTTCTTATCTTCCTCAGTTCCCAAATTGATCACCTCCACTACCTCTTCATGAGGCTGAATGGTTTTCTTCTCGTATTCCAGTAACCGGGCAATTTCATCTGGAATTTCCTCATCCTCCTCCTCTTCGGCTTCATAGACAGGAAATTCAAAGTTGGGAGAGAGTGCAGGGTTATTATGTTCAACGGGCTCATTGATGCTTAGTCTGCATATGATTGATGATTGATTTTAGAAAGTGAGTGAAAATGCAAACTTTTTTTGAAATTGTCTGGTAATAAAAATAAAAGAAATAAAATATTTTGGGTTTTTTGTGTTACTATTTTCTAGAAAAAGCAATAAATATAGATATCAGGATAAACCACATTTTCCATTAATAAAGATAGTGCTTGAAACAAAATAGCCCTACATGATCGCACTTTCGTCCTGGGCAAGACGGAAGGATCTTTTTGAAAAAACAGAAAAAACAAAGACACATTACTTTGACGCATGAATTACGGAAGGGATGTCAACCGCGTCCCAGTTATGAACAAGTCTTCCAGGTGTAACAAATGTAGGTACTATCTCTTCAGAAACATCTTCCAAGACAGCATTGGCTTCTGGCGGGGCGTTGATGAACCCGGCGCTATGAAAAGTACTACTGATGGAGCTCGACCCAACACTGCTCTTTGAGGATCCTGCAAAAGAAGCAAAGCCCAGTCCTTCACGATTCTTGCTTTCTGGCAACTGCACTACTTTTCCCCATCCTACAGCTGTTCCTTCCTGCACCACCTTCTGTGCATTTTTCAAGGAGGCAAAAGACACTTAGTTCTTCTTTGGTTCCTTACCTTCTACAGTCAGCCCTTGGAAAGGTGTTCCTCTGTATCATCAGCACCAATGAAAGAAAAAGCTGACAAGTGACTAACCAATAGAGCTTCTTCTCCACCCACAGTGATTAACTTCCTGTTCTTGACGAACTTCAGCTTTTGATGTAGTGTTGATGTCACAGCCCCAGCCTCATGGATCCACGGCCTTCCCAAGAGACAACTGTATGCAGCCCGGATATCCATCACCTGGAATGTAATCTGGAAAACAGATGGTCCGATTGTAATTGGCAAATCCACTTCCCCAATAACAGACTTCCTTGAGCCATCGAAAGCTTTAACAACCACCCCGCTTCTTCTCATGGGGGTCCTTTGGTAGGAGAGCTGGTCGAGAGTTGTCTTGGCCATCACGTTCAAAGAGGAACCAGTGTCCACAAGTACATTTGACAAAGCATCGGACTTGCAATTCACCGATATGTGTAACGGCAGATTATGATTTCTTCCCTCCTCTGGGAGCTCTTCGTCACTGAAACTTAAATGGTTGCATGCAGTGATGTTTCCCACTATCCCGTCCAATTGATTAACCGTCACGTCCTTCTCCACAAACGCTTGGTCCAACACCCTCATCAAAGCCTCACGATGCGCTTCAGAGTTCAACAGCAAAGACAGAATGGATATCTTAGAGGGGGTTTGTAGCAACTGGTCCACTACCTTGTACTCACTCTTCTTGATCAATTTCAAAACTTCGTCGTGATCAGAACTCCCGTTGGCCCCACTAGATTGGCCCACTTCCTTGGTCGTACCAGGATCATTCATGGTCACTTGTTCAACTACTGGATGGCTCACCTTCTTCAGAAACACTGTTGGGATGACACGCCCATTCCTCAGTACCCTGCTGTCGCTGACAATATTGTCCACAGAAGTTAGAGAGGGCAAAGGTACCTCCTGTCCACCTTCTAACATCGTGGCATTGTATTTGTAAGGGACCGCTCTCTGGGAAGTATATGGTACAGGCCCTGGTAAACAGATCACCGGAGGAGTAATGGTTGTCCTCTCACTGTTATAGGCTATCTCCAACCGTTTGAACTCAGGGGTGATGACACATACCTCCTTGTCTTTCCTTGTAATGATTAACTCCCTGCTATCTATCAATCCTTGTATATCATTTTGCACTTTCTGACATCCTTTTGAACCCATGAGACACACTTCGCATGCTGCATGATTATGGTCAAACAACGCTACTTCACACATCTTAATGTGTATCGGAACCAGGGGGTTCGAACATGTTGGACATTCACGATGACACCATCTTCATCACAATCTTGTATCATATTAACAGCTGGTCCATGGTTCGGCAGAGGGTTTGCCTGAACATTGGGGTTCTGATCCTTGAAAGATAGTAGGTTGGCCCGGACCAACCTTTGCACCTCACTCTTCAGAGAATAGCAGTTTTCGACGTCATGGCATGGGGCCCCTTGGTGAAAAGCACAGGTTAGTTCGGGTCGGAACCAAGCTGGAGGAGTTGCTGGCATAGGGGGAGGAGGTTTTGTTTTTACTAGGTCTTTAGCAAGCAGGGCTGGTAGTAATTCTGCATACTTCATCGGAATAGGATCGAAGGTAATTCTTTGGCGATATTATGGGTTGAAAGGTTGTTGAGGATTTTGTGGACGGTTTTGCTGTTGGGGACGGTATTGTTGTTGATGGTATTGTTGTGGAGGGTATTGGTAGGGGTAATGTGGCCTTTGTTGGTGATATCCTGGGTTTGGGATGGTTGATGCGACATTCGCAACCTGGCGGTATGGGGTATAATTCTGTTGGTGCTTACCATGAGCTATCATTCCCACTTCTTGCTCCTTCTTCTTTGCAAAGTGGTTCCCAAACTTCTTAGTACCACTTGCAGCAGGGATACTCTCCATGATCAATCGTCCCTCTCGGACACCTTCCTCCAAATGTACTCCCATGTTAACCATCTCGGTAAAGTCTGTCGGCGCACTCGCGACCATTTTCTCATAGTAAAATTGACCAAGGGTCTTCAAAAAGATTTTGGTCATCTCCTTCTCTTCCAAAGGCGGGACAATTTGAGCAGCCACTTCCCTCCAGCATTGGGCATACTCTTTGAATGTTTCTTTGTCTTTCTGAGTCATAGCACGAAGCTGGTCACGATCTGGAGCCATGTCCAGGTTATACTTATATTGGCGGATGAAAGCCTCGCCAAGATCATTGAAAGTGCGGATGCTAGCACTGTCCAGGTACATGTACCATTTCAGAGCGGCACCAGTCAGACTGTCCTGAAAGAAGTGGATGAGAAGCTTATGGTTGTCAGTGTACATGGACATCTTTCTCGCATACATCACCAGGTGACTGCGTGGACAGGTATTTCCTTTATACTTTTCAAAGTCAGGGACCTTGAATTTGTGGGGTATTGTAACATTAGGGACCAAGCATAGTTCGCGGGCATCTTTCCCGAACAGGTCTCTTCCCTGGAGATTTTCAACTTCCCGTTGCATACCATCAAATTTCTCCTGGAGTTCATCCATCTTGTCAAAAGCTCCAATACTTTCAGCATGGAAGATTGGCTCAACCTCTTGTTGAATGGTGTGAATAAGAGGTGTTGAATATGTCATCGCAGCTTGTGGGAAAGACGGGCAGGGTTGTGGAACCGGTGTTGACTGTTGAGCAAAGGGGAGTGGAGCTTCGGACACAGCGGGTTGGAAACTTCCACTAACTGGGGGTGGCATTCTCCATGTGCAACCTGGAGGCATAAACAAAGGTGGAGAAGGCATCATAGATAGTGGAGTAGTGCTTATGAATGACTGTTCAACAACAGCAGCAGCAGCTTGAGAACTCTGAGCCGACAAAAGTGTGTTCATCATAGCCGTTAATCTATCCATCCCCTCTCGCAAACTAGCAACCTCCTCTCTTAGATTCTGATTTTCTTGCTCAACGAGATCCATCCTCTTCTAATTAGCCCTAGTGTTATAAATGCGGGTGGGCTTGCGAAGAATTCGTCGGGCCACTTTCTTTGGACGGCGGCAAATTAACCTTTTATTGGTGAACAAAGTGTGAGACTCGATTTGGAAACCATGAATGCAGGATGATGCATGATTATGCTTATGCAAAAAGAAAAAAAAAACAATTTATTATCAAAGGACTTGTCGAAGTAATTGTAAACATCATAATTTGAACACTTCACTTAAACATTGAAAAATTACAAGAAAGTTTTTTGTTTACAAGTGAAAAGATTTTGGAAGCTAAAATCTAAACATAAGGTCCTAAGATCTTCAACTCAAACTCCTGAAGTAGATGGATCCTCGAAATCTGGATGTGCACTAGAGAGCAAATCCATAAACCTCTTCCTCCTCTTGGAATCCTGGCTGAGCAAAGCGTTCTTTCGCCGAAGTAAGTCATCCTTCTCAATTATCCTCTGGTTTTGGACGAAAAGCTCATGGTCTCGCTGTGCTAGCTTCCCCCTCAAGGTCTCATTCTCACGCTCAAGCTCTTGGTATCTCCTCTTCCAAGTCTCCTTTTCCTGCCTTTCCTTGGTTAGTTGCTCCTGAAACTCCTCCTTGGTGTCGAAGGGTAGAGGCAAGTATGATGGGGGGGATGGTGGAGGATAAGTATCTAGGTAGATGGTAAGGTAGGCAAAAGCTCATGGTCCTATGAATAACCCACTGAGTGTAAGATTCGTGCACATAATCTGATTTCTTCCCCAACTGACTTCTGCTGAGTCTGCGGATAGCGCTCCAAGCTTGTGCGAATCTTTCTCTTCTGTTTGAGTGATCTTCATGGTTAAGATAAAACTCATTAGCTAAGGCAAGGTTGTTTGGTTTGGTCTTCATTGGGTACCCAAATTGTCGTCGGGCAAGAAAGGGGTTGTAGCTAATTCCACCACGCATACCCAGAAGAGGTACGTTGGGGTATTCACCACAACTCACAATAATCTCTCCAACGTCACTAGCTGCCTGGTACCAAACAATGTCAGATGGGTCGAGAGTCATGATTCTGTGAGGCCAAGAAAGTTTGTCAACATTGGTCTTGAAGGCACGGGATTGAGGTAGGTGGAAGGTAAACCATTGATAGAGCAAGGGTGCACAACAAGAGATGGTTCCACGGCCAGCATGGGTTCGGTCGTGGATGGAGTGGTAGGTATCGGCTAGTAGTGTGGGTACGGGGTTTTTGGTGAGGAAGATTTTGATGGCATTAATGTCGACGAAGTTGTCAACATTTGGGAAAAGTAAAAGGCCATATATAAGTAAGGCTAGGACGGAGTGGAATGCACGAGTACTGGCTACCTCGGCAAATATAGAGGCTTGTTGGTAGAGGAAATGGGTGGGTAGACCCTGAAGGCCTCCTTTGGAAGTAAGGTTTGCTTGGATGGGGAAGGTTTCATGGTGAAGGGCAGCTGCAATGTCGGAGGGTTTAGGGATAGGTTCCAGGCCGTGGAATGGTATCTTGTCTGGCACGGGTAAACCAACCAGGATGAATACTCTTCAAGCGTGGGGACGAGCTGGTAGTCCGGAAATGTGAATCAATGGTAGAGTGGGTCATAAAATTGGACCAAGGTCTCCAGGCATCCTTCCTCAACATCTACTCTAAGGATTTTAAGCAACTTTCCATGATGAGCTTGAAAATCAATTGGATC
The DNA here is from genome assembly GCA_018208015.1 of Medicago ruthenica. Lineage (NCBI taxonomy): Eukaryota > Viridiplantae > Streptophyta > Magnoliopsida > Fabales > Fabaceae > Medicago > Medicago ruthenica. The sequence goes on from CM031372.1 coordinate 21,806,316, forward strand.
GCTTACTAAAGATGCTAGCTCCCTTAATCTTGACAAGTCTGTTTTTTTGAAAAGATACTTCTTAGTGCTTCTCCGTGGGATGTCCATATCTACAATGTTTACAAAAAGTTTATTTAAGTCCTTCGATAACTTGGATGAAAAGAAAAAAAGTTTATGCATGGGTGCATGTATGCATGATTATGCTAAAGAGCGGAGAAAACATGGTGAGGTTAAGTCCATAATGTTGGAGCTGAGGGTATACACGCCATTTGGTAAGGACTATGGTTTCACATGTACCTGTATAACGGGTTCTACCAAGTTCCCAAAGTCATTGACCACTTCCGAATATTGTCGGATTACGGGACTACTCCCAGTCCAACAACGTTCGTAGGAAAGTCTCGTTTGAGTGTAGTATCGTGTATCAACCAATTCAAGACTACTCTTGATTAGCCACCGCACTACGTCCTAAAAGGCCAAGATGGGTTAAAGGTAACTAAAGGTCCTCAACTTCATAGGTCACTTGAAAATATCAATGCCGAACACGACTACTCATGCCAACATAGTAATACTTCCAAGATTCCTCCATTGAGCGGGGTTATCACATGTGCCACATCCGAAACTCACTCTCGGAAAGACACTTTGATTATACCACCATCCTATCTTATGTTTCCCTCAAGTCCGGGTGTAGGACTTATCTCACCACTCACGTAAAAAGATAAACACTTAAGCACGTATTCACAATTACAAATAATAATAAAGCATAAAGATAAAGAAAAGCAAGATAGGTTTAACCCACTTAGGATCTTTATCCCCAGTGAAGTCGCCATTTTTCTGTTGTGGTGATTTCTGGATATCAAGCTATTGGTTAGCGTTGACTCGCAATTTTAAGATTCACCACCGATCTTTTATTTTTCCGAGGAAAAGGGAGAAAGTTGGAAAAAACCCTATTTACGTATTCGGAATTCCTTTTTTCTCTTCTACTCGAAAATCCACTTAGTTTTTCAAAATCGTTTACGGAGAGGCCTAGATCTAAGGTTGAAACACGGTTAGGGACTACCTTTTATTGAAGGAAGAAACCAGTTTTGATATGGGTTTGGCCTCGGGTTGTTCTGTTTTTTATTTCAGTTTTTGATGATTTTGGGTGAGGCTTGGGTTGATGATTTGTGGTACGATTTTGGGTTTGTGAAATGTGGTTATGGATTCTGACTTGTAATTTGTGACGTTGATAGTGTTGAATTGGTGGATGTTTTTCGTTTTGGCCGAGTTAAACTCGGATTAGTGATGAGTTTTTTGAGTTTTGGGTGGTTTTGATGGTGGGCGGATTTAGACTGTTGGTGGTTTGTGGTGTTTTAGTGGTGGCCAGAATTCTGACTGTTTCTGACTCTTTTGGCTGTACTTTTCTGACCCTGGTACTGTGTGTTGGGTTTTTGTAGATTGGCTACATTTTGCAAAAACATCTACTAGCTAGATGCTGGGACAGATGCGGTAGCATATGGAACAGCATTATGTGACTTGTGATTTTCGCGCCAGCTAGCGCTTTATATTTGTGTACGCAATCTTCCAAAGATTTGCCTGAAGATTTATTTTCCTCTAGCTTGCTGATCAAGGCGCGTGTATCTGATAGAAGATTTGCTTGAAGTTTTATTTGCCTTGCTATTTGTTCCACAAGATATCATTCTATATTTGGAAGCTTTTTATTATTTCTAGAAGATTGTTTCAGCTGGACCGGTCAATGTCCATGTTCTATTTTGAAGCCCAAACCCGTGCTATCTCAGTACTATATATTTGTGAAGACAAACCCTAGTAGGGTAACTAAAAACTGTGTGTGTTAGCAAAGCGTGTGTTTAAGGTTTTTAGGGTTTCTTTTGTTAATTGTGAGCCTTGCTTGTATCTTCCTGATTCAAGCTAAGGACTGAGTTTGTTTGAGTTGTAATTGTAAGCTGCTCCTAAGCTTTTAAGTACGGAGTGAGTATGTGTTATTAGAGTGTGTGTTCTCTTGGTGTGTTTTGCGTAGTTGATAACTATACTGTTTGTGCTGTTGGTAGGAATTGAGACGGGGTCTCATATCTAGGAGTTCCTAGATAGAGTTGCCACTGGTAGGGTCTAGGTGCAAAGTCAAGTAGTGTGTCTGCGTTGGTCTTTTCACTAGAACTATAATAGTGGAATCATTCCTGGATTGGTATCCCCCAGAGTAGGAGAGTTGCTCCGAACTGGGTTAACAAACTCACTGTGTACTTTATATTTCCGCTGTGTTCATTTTAATTTGTGCCTTGTTACGCTGTGTTACTTTAATTGTAGTTCTGAGTAGACACGTGCTCGGACAGTTGTGCCAACATTGTGCACAGCATATTTCAGTCAGGTTGCCAGGAATTTCAATTGGCATCAGAGCAGGCACCCTGTTCTGTGTGGGTGAGCTCCAGGGAAAGAATTTTCTGGCTTAATGGATAAAGAAGGAGGACTGGTGAACAGACCACCCTTGTTGGATGGGTCGAACTATGACATTTGGAAATCACGCATGACAGCATTCTTGAAATCTCTAGACAGCAGAGCTTGGAAGGCTGTGATCAAGGCATGGGTCCCTCCTAAAATAAAAGATGCGAATAATGTTGATACTGATGAGTTGAAACCAGAAGAGGAATGGTCTACAGCAGAAGACACTGCAGCTATTGGAAACTCTAAAGCCCTGAATGCTTTGTTTAATGGTGTAGACAAGAACATGTTCAGGTTGATTAAACAATGTACTATTGCTAAGGAAGCTTGGGATATCCTAAGAACAGCTCATGAAGGTACTCAAAAGGTTAAGAAGTCAAGGCTACAACTGCTAACAACACAGTTTGAGAATTTGAGAATGAAGGAAGGAGAGAGTGTTCATGACTTTCACATGAATGTGCTAGAATATGCTAACACATTTGAATCCTTGGGGGAAAAGATATCCGATGAAAAACTGGTAAGCAAAATTCTCAGGTCCCTGCCTAAGAAATTTGATATGAAAGTATGTGCTATTGAGGAGGCCCAAGATATTGGAAATATGAAAGTTGATGAGTTGATTGGATCTCTTCAAACTTTTGAATTAAAGGTTAATGAAAGATCTGAAAAGAAAGACAAGAACATTGCTTTCATCTCCAACACTGATGAAGATGATGTGGAGAGTAATTTAGATACTGATGAGAGCATCTCTGAAGATATTGTGTTGTTGGGCAAACAATTTAATAAAGTTGTGAAGAGGATGGACAGACGCCCTAGGACAAATGCTCCGGACAACAGTCGCAGCATCTATAAAAATGTCAACAATCAGAGGAAACCTAGAACTGATGACAAAATCAATCAAAGCAAAGGGGTGCAATGCCATGAATGCGAAGGTTTTGGTCACATCAGAACTGAGTGTGCAACGTATCTGAAGAAACAAAAGAAGGTGATGACTGTGTCTTGGACTGATGAGGATGAATCAGAAGAAGAATCTGAAACTGCAAAACATGTGAATGCCTTGATTGGAGTGTGCACATCTGACAATGATTCTAGTAATGAAGAGGTAACATATGATGAATTGGCTGATTCCTACAAGGAGCTATATCTCAAAAGTGAGGAAGTTTGTAGAACTGTAGAAAAACAAAAGAGGACCATTGCTCTCTTGCAAGCTGAGAAAGACAAACTTCTGAAAATAAACTCAGATCTCAATGATGAGGTTATCTTACTTTCTTCCAAGATTGACAATATGAACAAGCAACTGCGGATGATGAACAAAGGTACTGATGCTTTAGACGAAATTCTGGAAATAGGACAGAAACCTGGAGATTCTAAAGGAATTGGGTTTGACTACAGATCCTTGCCTCAGCAGGAACAACTACCAGTGAGACAGTTTGTGCCATCTGTTAGTACTTATGATCATATTATGTCAAGACAGATGCCCCAGCATCAGGTGAGACAACAGACATCTGGATATAGGCCCAGATCAAAAGGAAGAAATTATGGTTGGGTATGTCACTACTGTGGAAGAAAAGGCCATATCAGACCTTTCTGTTTCAAATTATATGGTTACCCAGACAGGATCTATTCACCAAAACCTGATCCCACAGTAAAGATCACCAAGAAGCAGTGGAAGCAAAAAAATAATAATTTGACAAGCAACACTGTGGATCCTAGAAAAATAGAACCAGAAGCTGATGAGATTGCTCAAATTGCTCATACATCTCTGAGAGTGTCATCCAGAAATGATTGGTACTTTGACAGTGGATGTTCCAGACATATGACTGGTGATAAAAATTACTTAACTGATGTTAAGCCTTATGCTACAAGTTTTGTGACTTTTGGGGATGGAGCCAAAGGAGAAATAAAGGGTGTTGGAAATCTTGTGGAAGAAGGCCTACCCAAACTTGACAAGGTGCTTCTTGTGAAAGGATTAACTGCCAACTTAATTAGTATTAGTCAACTGTGCAATCAAGGAATGAAGGTCAACTTTACAAAGAGTGAATGCTTAGTTGCCAGCAGTGAAGGGGACATCCTGATGAAAGGTGTTAGATCAAAGGACAATTGCTACTTGTGGGTCTCCCAAGATAAAGCAAAGTTATCTACTTGTCTAATAACCAAAGAAGATGAAGTTAAGTTATGGCACCAAAAGCTTGGACACCTGAATCTCAGAAGCATGAAGAAAGCTATTGCTGAAGGAGCCATCAGAGGTCTACCAAAACTCCAAATTCAGGAAGGAAGTATATGTGGAGAATGCCAGATAGGAAAACAGACCAAGATGCCTCACCAGAAGCTGCAACATTTGTCCACATCCAGAGTTCTTGAGCTATTACACATGGACTTAATGGGACCTATGCAAGTCGAAAGCTTAGGTGGTAAGAAGTATGCCTTTGTTGTTGTTGATGATTTTTCCAGATATACTTGGATAAATTTCATTAAGGAGAAATCAGACACTTTTGAAAAATTCAAGGATCTTTGCTTACAACTTCAGAGAGAAAAGGATTGTGGAATTGTTAGAATCAGAAGTGACCATGGGAAGGAGTTTGAGAATGGTAAGTTCTCTGATTTCTGTATTTCTGAAGGAATATTTCATGAGTTCTCTGCACCCATTACTCCTCAACAAAATGGGATAGTTGAGAGAAAGAACAGGACTTTGCAAGAATCTGCCAGGGTTATGCTACATGCAAAGAAGCTGCCATTTTTCTTTTGGGTTGAAGCCATGAACACAGCCTGCTATATTCATAATAGAGTGACTTTGAGAAAAGGTACATCTACAACCTTGTACGAGCTATGGAAGGACAGGAAGCCAACAGTGAAGCATTTTCATGTGTTTGGTAGTAAGTGTTATATTCTAGCTGACAGGGAACCAAGAAGAAAGATGGATGCTAAAAGTGAAGAGGGAATCTTTCTAGGCTATTCTACAAACAGCAGAGCCTATAGAGTATACAACTCCAGAACCAAGACAGTAATGGAATCCATAAATGTTGTTGTAGATGATGAAGGAAATAATGCTATGCCAGATGATGCTACATTTGACGCAGCGTCTGACCTACAGGAAGCGAAGAAAGTAGATGAAGCAAGTGGTAAGCAAGATTCTGAAGTAACTGGCCCAGAGAAGATTGCTCACAACAAAGGACCATCTATCAGAGTTCAGAAAAACCATCCCATAGATCAAGTCATTGGCGATCCTAACCAAGGGATCACAACTAGAAGGAACTATGATGAGGTATCAAATTCTTGCTTTATATCTAAACTTGAACCAAAGAATGTTAAGGAAGCTCTAACTGATGAGTTCTGGATAAATGCCATGCAAGAAGAATTAACTCAGTTCAAGAGAAGTAATGTGTGGGACCTAGTTCCTAGACCAGATAATGTGAATGTCATAGGTACCAAGTGGGTTTATAAAAACAAGTCTGATGAAAATGGTACTATCACTAGAAACAAAGCTAGACTGGTTGCACAAGGATATTCTCAAATTGAAGGTGTAGACTTTGATGAGACTTTTGCTCCTGTAGCTAGGTTGGAATCTATTAGATTGTTACTTGGGATTGCATGCATACTAAAATTCAAGTTGTATCAGATGGATGTCAAGAGTGCCTTTCTCAATGGGTACTTAAATGAAGAGGTTTATGTGGAACAGCCTAAAGGCTTTATTGATCCTAGTTTTCCAAACCATGTGTACAAATTGAAGAAAGCTCTATATGGCCTGAAGCAAGCTCCTAGAGCTTGGTATGAGAGACTTGCTGAGTTTCTAATCAACCATGGTTATAGGAAGGGAGGAAATGACAAGACCCTGTTTGTGAAAGATGAAAATGGACAGCTGATGATTGCTCAAATATATGTAGATGACATAGTCTTTGGAGGAATGTCTGACCAGATGATAGAGCATTTTGTTCAGCAAATGCAATCTGAATTTGAGATGAGTCTTGTAGGTGAGCTAAAGTTCTTTCTTGGTCTTCAAGTGAAACAAATGGAAGATACTATATTTATCTCTCAAAGTAAGTATGCTAAAAATATAGTCAAGAAATTTGGGATGGAAAATGCTGCTCATAAAAGAACTCCTGCTCCCACACATGTAAAATTATCAAAGGATGAGAAAGGTGTGGATGTTGACCAAAGCATGTATAGGAGTATGATAGGAAGTCTTCTATATCTTACAGCAAGTAGGCCAGATATCACATTTGCAGTTGGAGTGTGTGCCAGGTACCAAGCTGAACCAAAAATAAGTCATCTGACTCAGGTAAAGAGAATTCTGAAGTATGTGAATGGTACTAGTGACTATGGTATGTTGTATTCTCATGGGGAAAGCACTGTGTTGTTTGGGTATTGTGATGCTGACTGGGCTGGAAGTGCAGATGATAGAAAGAGTACCTCTGGTGGATGTTTCTTTCTAGGCAACAACCTTATATCCTGGTTCAGTAAGAAGCAAAATTGCATTTCTTTGTCTACAGCTGAAGCTGAGTACATAGCAGCTGGTAGTAGTTGTTCTCAATTGTTGTGGATGAGACAGATGCTGAGTGAATACAATGTCAAGACAGATGCTATGACATTATATTGTGACAATCTGAGTGCAATTAATATCTCCAAAAATCCTATACAACATAGCAGGACCAAACACATTGACATTAGACATCATTTTATCAGGGATCTTGTTGAAGAAAAAATTGTTACTCTTGAACATGTTCCAACTGAAGAACAATTAGCAGATATTTTTACCAAAGCCCTTGATGCTAATCAATTTGAAAAATTAAGACGGAAGTTAGGGATATGCTTAGTTGAAGAATTGTAGCAATTAATGTGCAAGGGGCGTGCAGCTATTATTTTTTCCCTCCTCAACCGCTTATTGCACGTCATTCAAGGAGGTTATTGCCAACTTGCCTTTTTCAAAACTCTCGCACGCCATCATCATTGTCTTTGTCTTAACTTCTCTCAACCTCTCATCTCCTCTCTTACCGCGCACATCATCATTCAAAAATCGCACTCTCTTCATACCTTCAAATTCAAAATCATCACCATGGCTGATTCTACCTCTCATCAAACTATGCAAGATCAAGCTCCTGAAGCTGTCATCACCGATGCGCAACCCCTCACTACTATTCTCAGCGCTCCTACAAAGAAACGACGAACTAGGTCGTCTGCATCACGAAGAAAGACACTTGCAAAATCTAGCAGAGCTACCTCCTCTACTGCTGTGAACACGAGGTCAAAATCGAAAGGTAAGACTTCTACCACTCCCGCTGTTCAACGTGTTGGCCTTAGCATGGATGATTTGTATCTTAAGGACAATCCTTTTATATCAACTGTTGTTGAACCAAATGCTGAACCTTCTGTCACCGAATCTGAGAATATTGCGGTTGAAAGTACTGTAGCTACGTCTGAAACCCTAGGTCCTGATAATCCTAAGGTAGATGACAAATTAGTTGGTGATTCTTCGAATTCCCCTATTGAGCAAGATGTTACTACTGGTTCTGGTGAAAAGAATGTTGTTGATACGGCCGTTTCTGAGACACCTGCTGATTCCCCTGCCACAACAAAGGATGCTGTGACAGATGCTCAAGCATCTTTGTCACAAGCTCATGAGGAGCCAGATGTGGTGGTTCCTAATATCTCTGGTTCTATGAGTGTCCCTGAGAATGAGTCCTCAGAGTCTGAAGATGAAGGTACTGAGACTCAGGATGTTGTGGATAATACTGAGACTGCTATTTTAGACCGTGCTGACACTATTGCTGTTGAGGAAGCTGTGCCTGAAGAAAGACCTCAGGAAGAAACTGGTGCTATTGGTGTTGCTCGCAGGACTAGGAGCAAATCTGACAAAACTGCTACTCTTGTTAGTGAAGGAGAAAAGGATAGGAAGAAGAAAACTGTTAAGGCTGGGAAGAGGCCTGTGTATGGTCCCCCCAAGGCTGGGAGCAAGAAGGTGGCTCAAAGTGGTCCCAAGAAGAAGAGCCTCAAAAGAAAGACCCTCCCTCTAGTGACTCTGAGTTTGAGGTTGCTGAGCTTGAAGCTGCCACATCTGGTGGGGCTTCCAGAAAAACAATGAAGGGCATGAAGATACCTCTGACTATTCCTCCAGCCCCTCTTGATAATGTTTCTTTTCACTTGGAAAATGGTTCTTCTAGGTGGAAGTTTATATACCACAGAAGACTGGGTCTTGAAAGAAATCTTAAGGAAGATGTTTTCAAGTGTAAAAAGCTGGTTGATTTGTTGGAATTTGCTGGACTGATGAAGACTGTGAGAAATCTGGGTCCATGTTATGATAAGCTGGTCAGGGAGTTTTTGGTGAATGTTTCTGATGAGTGTGATGACACAAGAAACCCTGAGTATAGGAAGGTTTTTGTTCGTGGTAAGTGTGTCAATTTTTCTCCTATGGTGGTCAACGCATACCTTGAGAGGTCTGCTGAGGAGACCCCTGAGCTTGAGGTCACTGAGGACACCATCTGCAAGGCAATCACTGATAACAAGATTAGGCATTGGCCAAAGCATTTGTCTTCTGCTCAATTGTCTCCTATGTATGCTGCTTTGAATAGGATCTGTGCTCAAAATTGGACTCCAACCACTCACTCAAATTCTGTTGCTTCTGGGTTGGCTAAGTTCATTTATGCTGTGGGGACCAAGTCACCCTTTGATTATGGAGCCTACATCTATTATCAAGTTCTGGAGCATGCTAAATCTTTTGCTATTAAGTTTCCAATTGCTTTTCCTACCCTCCTGTGTGGAATTATTCTTCAGCAACACCCTGATATTTTGATCAGTAGTGATGAGCCCTGCAAGAGGCCTGGTCCTATGGCTTTGGACTGCAGTCTGCTGTCTGAGACACATGATGCTGATGTTGCTGGTACTTCTGTCCGGACATCTGGTGTGCTCTCCAGAAAGCAAATGATTGCTAATCTTACTGAGACAAGTGTGGCTCTTGGAGCTAGGAAGGTGAAGATTGACAGGATCATTGCAGCTTTGAAGGCTGAAGCTGATGCTGAGGGTGAGCAGGATGAGGAAGAAGGAGGAAATATGCCTGTTGCTTCTGCTGATGCTACTGAGGATGCCTCTGATGATTCTGAGGATTTCTGATTTTATTGTTTTGTTCTGATCTCTTTTGATGTACTCTTTTTGCTTTTGTTGGTGACTGGGCTATGCCCTGAATTTCTTATGCACCTTGTGTGCTTCTGGTCTGTAATATGCACTCTCTATGGTTTCATGCACTTTCTATGAGTATGCACTATCTGTTATTTGTCAGAATTTATGGCTAAAAAGGGGGAGTAGATTGGGTAGATGCATGTGCATATGTGTAGCTTATAGCTTATATTCTCTTGGCTGGTTGTGTGCATGATTTGAAGCTTATATTATGTATGGTTATATGTGTTGAGGGGGAGTATAGTATATGTTGAGGGGGAGTACTGGTACATGTTTGGAGGGGGAGCTGAGCTCTTAAGTTTTTTTCTTGGTGTGTGGAAATTTATTTTTTCCCTTCTCTATTTGATTCCACTATATGAGAGTTTATTTCTCTCTGGTTGTTCCTATGAGGCTAGATGTTTGTGTTATCTGGTGCATGCCTCTGATTCTACTTGCAAGCTATCTCTGACTATTTTTCTCGCTTGGAAGTAATCTCATTATATGCTACGATATTTTCTTTCCTTGTTGTGTGCCTATGTTGACGTGAAGGAAACTTATCTGTGTATCTCCCAAAGAACTGGCTCTAGAGTGTTTTAGCCAAAATTTGCCAAAGGGGGAGATTGTTGGGTTTTTGTAGATTGGCTACATTTTGCAAAAACATCTACTAGCCAGATGCTGGGACAGATGCGGTAGCATATGGAACAGCATTATGTGACTTGTGATTTTCGCGCCAGCTAGCGCTTTATATTTGTGTACGCAATCTTCCAAAGATTTTCCTGAAGATTTATTTTCCTCTAGCTTGCTGATCAAGGCGCGTGTATCTGATAGAAGATTTGCTTGAAGTTTTATTTGCCTTGCTATTTGTTCCACAAGATATCATTCTATATTTGGAAGCTTTTTATTATTTCTAGAAGATTGTTTCAGCTGGACCGGTCAATGTCCACGTTCTATTTTGAAGCCCAAACCCGTGCTATCTCAGTACTATATATTTGTGAAGACAAACCCTAGTAGGGTAACTAAAAACCGTGTGTGTTAGCAAAGCGTGTGTTTAAGGTTTTTAGGGTTTCTTTTGTTAATTGTGAGCCTTGCTTGTATCTTCCTGATTCAAGCTAAGGACTGAGTTTGTTTGAGTTGTAATTGTAAGCTGCTCCTAAGCTTTTAAGTACGGAGTGAGTATGTGTTATTAGAGTGTGTTTCTCTTGGTGTGTTTTGCGTAGTTGATAACTATACTGTTTGTGCTGTTGGTAGGAATTGAGACGGGGTCTCATATCTAGGAGTTCCTAGATAGAGTTGCCACTGGTAGGGTCTAGGTGCAAAGTCAAATAGTGTGTCTGCGTTGGTCTTTTCACTAGAACAATAATAGTGGAATCATTCCTGGATTGGTATCCCCCAGAGTAGGAGAGTTGCTCCGAACTGGGTTAACAAACTCACTGTGTACTTTATATTTCCGCTGTGTTCATTTTAATTTGTGCCTTGTTACGCTGTGTTACTTTAATTGTAGTTCTGAGTAGACACGTGCTCGGACAGTTGTGCCAACATTGTGCACAACATATTTCAGTCAGGTTGCCAGGAATTTCACTGTGCATTAAATGCACTATAAATAGGACAGAAATAGGGTTAGAAAGAAAAAGAATGGCCAAAAATGCCCCTCTGGGCCTGGACCAAAAAAAGACTGAAAAATAAAATAAAAAAATAATAAAAATAAAAACGAAAATAATAAAAAAACACTTAATAAAAAGAATTTAAAAAAAGCACGAGCCCAACAAGCCCTTGTTTTTAAGGCTCTAAGGCCTTAATGATAAGATCTACGGTCCACAGCCCAACAAGAACGAGCTTTGGAACAAGGCGAAGTGATTAAACTGTTACTGGGATCTGTCTATGATCTTTGGCCCAGCAAGTGAGACTTACTGGAAAATGAAGCTGTGTGAGAAATATCAGAAGCTTTATGAGTACTAGCCCCGCATGGGCGCTAGCCCAACATGGGTGCTAGCCCAACATGGGTGCTAGCCAACATGGGTACTAGCTCCATGTGTTTTTGGGGCCTTGGTGGGTTGCTAGCCCAACGAGAGTATCCATATCAGCCCAACAAGCACGAGCTTTGGAACAATGCGAAGTGATTTAAACTGTGTAAAAAGGTGACCTTATTGAGTGCTTAGATCGCCAATCCAGAACTAGCCCAACATGGGGCGTGATCCTCTTTGGGATCTAGATTTAGGGGGCGCCGGCGCCCTAGTGAGAAAGAGATTAAAGAAGCCAAAGAGGCGATGAAGCTTGAATGCGATGAGCGCATCAATGATATGAAGATCGAACATGACGTTGATTTGGCTGGGAAGGATACGGTGATTACACAGCTGAAGGACGAGTTTGCCTCTGGCGTTGAGAGGGAGATGGCTCTGAAGGTTGAAATCTCAGAAGCCAGGGGCGAGCTGGTCATGTCTTTTGAGAATGGGTTTGACCGTGCCAAAGAACAGGTCGCCTTTCTGCATCCCGACATCGATCTCTCCTCTCTAGATTCTTTTACGGTTGTTCTAGATGGCGCCCTGGTGGACGAACCATAATCTTTCTGCTGTAATTTTTAATTTTGCTTTGAACTTAACAAATAGAAATTGTGTTAATCAAACTTAGTAACATCTTTGAATTCGTAGTGATGCATTATTCGCTTTATGTTGTTTAGCCATTCTTCTATTATTTAGCTTCAAATTTCTTCTTTTTTAATGGCGATGCTAGAAATGTCTCCTGGGCGATGACTATTACTTGTGCTTATTTCGCGACTTGTTAAAAATTGTCAAACCATTTTATTCTCAACGTTATTGTTTTGTTGGGGCACCTTTTTACGTGAGCCCTTCTATTTTCGCGATGTCTTAGAGTTCCCTTTGGGGTTAACGAATTAGGTGGCAACCCTCGCTGGGGTCTGGCGATCTCTTTTTAGCACACGACGCCTTAGAGCCCTTTTTAGGGTTAAGGAATTAGGTGGCAACCCTCGCTGGGGTTTGGCGATCTCTTTTTAGCACACGACGTCTTAGAGCCCTTTTTAGGGTTAAGGAATTAGGTGGCAACTCTCGCTGGGGTTTGGCGATCTCTTTTTAGCACACGACGTCTTAGAGCCCTTTTTAGGGCTAAGGAATTAGGTGGCAACCCTCGCTGGGGTTTGGCGATCTCTTTTTAGCACACGACGTCTTAGAGCCCTTTTTAGGGTTAAGGAATTAGGTGGCAACCCTCGCTGGGGTTTGACGATCTCTTTTTAGCACACGACGTCTTTGAGCCCTTTTTAGGGTTAAGGAATTAGGTGGCAACCCTCGTGGGGTTTGGCGAGTACAAGCTTCATTTTGTCTCCGGATATTGCTGGATTGTGTTGCTATCTTGTACTTCAAATCTTTAAAGTGCGACACTCGTATCTCACCTATGTAAGAATTCAAACTAGCACAGTAAAAGCATGTAGAGAGTAATAGGGCTATTAATTAAGCATGCGAGTATAATAACAACTAACAAGTACTTGCGCCATGCTGACAAATAACAATTTTTACGAATTTTAGTGTTAGAATGTGTGGTATCATGTGATATATTCATGATCCACAATATAAAATAAAGTATCATCAAATAAACAAGGATATGAATCCGGCGGCTTTGATATGTCTTTGCCACCTAGAGAATTATGCATGAGAGAGAGAATAAGATCCTGTGCTTGAATTAGACTGGGCACCTTGTGTTAAAGTTACGAGTATCTGTTCGCTTTGCCTTGGACGTATGCCCGAATTTGCCATATGGTTTGCCTTCTTTCCCTAAGTCAAATCCAAACAAATAGAGATCATTTGTTGGGATCGATTATCCTTGCTTTGAAGCCGTTATGCGATTTCACAAATCTGTCGTTTTGATAAATCTTTAGATTTTCAAGAATAATCATGTTTTGAGGAACAATATATAATATCAATGAGAGAATCATTTCATATGACCATTGATCATGAGAGAAAGTAGAAAGGGATTTGCACTTATCTTTATGTTTGTGGAGTTTGTATGATCTTCCACTTCTTGGGTGACATTTTGATGTTGGAATAGAAATGGACTAAGCCTTGAATTTAATTTAGAAATTTCGCTATGTTGGAATAATTCGCCGCTTTGTTGTAAATTTGCAGTTTGCTTTAATGAACATTTATTCGTCGCCTTATTTCTAACAATGTCGTTGAGACTTTTAATATCTTTGGTTTAAATGAGTGAATCTTCCTTGGCTCTAGCACCTTGAAAAGTGCCCATTTTTGTTTGACCTGTGAGAAACTTTAAGAAAGCACAATACAAACATATGGAGTAACAGTGGTGATCAGTTCCTTGGCTTGATCTCAAAGTTCCCGAACTGTGTCTCCCCCTCTTTCTTTAAGACACTTTGAAATGTGCATGCATATATATTAAATAAACACAACACTAGCATCTCTGCACCAACAGTGCTAGTTATGCATTTTAACTTTTAAACGCGTGCCACTAAGCTTTGTCCTTTGGTACGTGTGTAAACCAATTGTTAATTTTCCAACTAACATTAGTATAACCGATATGAAAGTAGCATTTAGTGCTTCCTTTGTTAGAAGGTTTGCAGTACATTAACAACTATATGGCAGTTTCAGAATACTAACCTGTCATTCGGATAGGCGGACAGCTAAAGAGATGAATGATTGAACCTTTTACCTTAGCGGTGAAGACATGGGGATTGTTGTTGTCTTACCTTGGCCGGCTCAACTTTGTTGTAAACATCGTTGTTACAACGTTCCGCGCTTATGAGTGTCGTAATTGTTCCGCGCACAAACACGATTGATCTGTTAGCCGGGCTAGTGGTCTTTACCAGACTCAATTGTCTTAGACAGACTCAATTTGTCACCAGGAGTGCCTTCAACTAACCATCTTGTTGCCAGTCTCGTCCCCGACTTTGTACGTGCCTTCAGATTCTTATTGAATTAATCAAATGCGATTAATTTTTCCCATCGGAGGCGTGTATGAGCTGGTGTAGTTACGCCTATGCCGGACTCAAATGTGTTGTTATCTCTGGTTTCGGCACTTTGAAGTATGCCACTTTTTATCTAACCTGTGTAATTACTCAAGCAAACACAGTGCAGAAATATAGAAAATAACAGCGCTACTGACTAAGCATGTGAATACAATTAATTGGCTTAACATTGTCACAATATTTGATGTTCACAGTAGTTAAGATTTTGCAGCTCTACATGTATAAACCAGCACTCACACCATGTTGATAAATAATGATTTATGGACTTTGGAGCTAGCGTGTGTGGTATCTTGTGTAGTGTGGGTGCATACTGATTAACCAAAGTACTATATTGACTTTCCACAATGAAATGTTAACCAAAACTTTAATGTTGTGTTATGTTGAACTTTATTAACCCGTTTTCACCCCCCAAATGGTTCAAAATAATTGATAACGAAGTAATAAAAGTGGTTTAGATCATGTAGATGCACATATTCTTATTTTTATGCTGCAATTCGAACACACAGAGGTGCGGTGAGAATAGTATTGAGGAAGGATATAACCTATTTTTTGTTGTGTGGGTAGCATGCGTGGTTCCTGTACTCAGCCATTTCGTCCTGCCAGTCAAGACGCGGACTCAGCAGCTGCCGTACTCAGTTGTTCCGTTTTGTGCGGCCTCTCCTGGACAGCCAACACTCCCCGGACGGGAAGTGAAGACATTGTGTGCGGATTCGGATGTCTCCGGACTCAAGTTCTACCGCACTCTAGGGGACGCCGGGTTTAAGATGTTGCCGTCTCCACTTCCGCTGGACTTGAACGGGGGCTCAATCCTCTCCCGGACAAAATTCCTTACCTCTGTGTAGACATTTAAACAAGGGAGAAACAAGCATATGGAATTTTGACCATCAAAACTTGTTGCCACGTGACAGAAGCTTTGGCCATTTCACCTTTTCATTGTCAAAAGTATATAACATAACAATAATTTATGTGTTTAATACGAAATAATAGGCAATTAAATGATGGCAGCAAAAGCATCATCACAAGTATCCTTGCTTCTCAACGCCCTGAACTTGTGCATGAGCGCGCCTTCAGACTCAATTCATGGGCGGCCTCGCCTTCGCCGGATTCGAGCGCGCCTGGACAACCAATACTTTCAAGGCGAGAAGCAAAACATTCCCGGCCTCAATCTCCTCCGGTTTCGAATAAAGTGACGCCGTACTCAGTTGTGAACTCACCTTTTTGTGTTTAATTGTGATCATTGTGCACGCAGTCCAAAGTGATTAATCAATTAAATAAATTAAATAAAAATATATGAACCTGTACGTAGAAATTGTGATGTGTGTTATCCTCCTTCTTTTCGCGACGAAGGAAAGAGCTTCAGCTGATTTGAAACCGGGTACGAACGAGTCTTCAGACTCCATCGCTGGGCGCAATTTACCACTCTTGTTGTTTGCTCTTCGCCGCTGTTACCGACGGAGAACTCGTCGTGGCCATGCTGTGGGCGTCGTCGAACTGAGTTTTCCTTTGCATTATTGTTGAAGAAGAATAGAAGTTCCATGCTCTGATTATGAATGGAACCTCCATGCCAAGATGATACAGAATCGAAACCATATCAATGAAGAACAAGTTTCGACAGGCACAATCCGATAGCAATTTCCAGAAAATTCTTCCAGAATGTAACCGTGTGTTCATCGATGGATTCCTTCAATCTTGTCGAGTATTCTCAATCTTGTTCAATATTGTTGAATATTTGTTGAATCGTGTTTGAGATCCGTCGCCAATGTGAGAATTGAGATTCAAGGGACCGAAATCAAAGAATCGATCCCCTCCTTCTAGTGCCAACTGTACTGGCTGTGAGTATAATGTAGGAAAACTAGGGTTTTCTGGATCTGTTTGGGTCCTCCCTTGGGAATGACCCCAAGGTTACTATTTGTAGCCCCAATTTGGGCCTATCCGGCCATGGTTTTGGGACCAAATCATAAAGGGGCAAAACCATGGCTAGGGCGCCCTTATATGCTGTTGAGGGCGCCCCGGAGTGTCCTTTAGGGGAGTTCCCTAAAGTTATATATGACTGTCAGGCGGGCTTTGTTCCCTTCTAGAGGGCGCCCAGCCTTACTCTAAGTGTTCAAGCCCTTGTTTTTAGGGCTCTAAGGCCTTAATGATAAGATCTACGGTCCAATTATAAATGATTAATATTACTTACTTGTTGTTTTATGGAGATGATTTGCTTCAATTTCGTGAAAATGGAATTGGAGAGGATTGGAGAGGATTTGGAAAGTTGAAAGTATTCTGCTTCTGATGCAGGTTCTGTTTTGCTGTTCTGGTTAAGTTCAGATTGCAGCGGCAGTTAGCTGCCGATGGAAACGGCGGCAACTAACTGTGATGGTATCCAGCGGCAGTTAACTGCCGATGGAACCATCCCAGCGGCAGTTAACTGCCGCCGGGATAAAAATGACATTTACTGGTGTGTTTCAGCTTTGTTAATGTGGGAAAAGCAATTTTCTAAAAAATATGAACCACATCAAGATTGAATTCAAATGGTTAACCTAAGAAAAAAAAATTCATAACATAGCAAAATAAAAAGTGGTTATTAACCACTCCAAGTGTAAGAAGATAGCACAAAAATAAAGAGATGATGACACGAGTTTGAGAAAGAGAAACGAATATTGAAAACAAAAAAAATAATGGCAGTAACTAAAATGGTGAAAATATATTTATTTTTTCCTGAAAAAAAAGTATATTTCTATTTTTTTTTATAACCGAAAGTATATTTCTTTTTGACTATTGAAAGAGAAGAAACTATTCAATGGGCATTTATTATTAGGCAAAAGTCAACATGAAAAATAATCTCCCCCTTTTTATCTTGTCTTGGAAAGAAACACAAAAACAAATAATCCAATCCATTCATGAGACCAGATACAATGGTGACAAGCCATCCATGTCATTGATCCTAGTGAACAAGAACTTGAATTTTGTAAAAGACTAGTATATTTGATATGCTAAAAAAAAATATAACAATTTCAGTTGTACAATGTTTAATTGTAAAATTGTTTCAGGGACATGACAAACTGGGAGGGCAATGAACATAACAAAATTGAAATTTTTATCCATCATTAAACCACAACACAACTTAAAAGTCGTTTCTTCTCTCTAATCATACTCAAAACTCAAGCAGGTTTGGAATCCATACGTCGGTCAGTTTTAGTCATCGATGGTGGTTCTTCTTTTGCAAGCCCGAGCTCAATTGACCCAACTCATTCATAACTCTTTTCTAATGCCTGTCTACCCGTCCACCCACTTTGATTCGTTCGCAACACATTATTTCTCAACGGATGATTCGTTTTGGGTGACACCTTATAACTAAATATGATATAAAATAATCATACAATTAAGCAGAATAAAAAAAAAATACACATAGGGTCCATTTGAACGATAGTGCAAAATAACAACAATATAGAACAAATTAAATTTGTGATTCCTATTATTTATAGCATATACATTTTTTTCCTTATAGAATAAAAAAAAAAACATGCACCCGTTTCTTGTGATTTCTTCAAAGATATATATTGTGATAGTTCTTACTAGCCAAACTTCTTGGGGTTATATATATGTGTCTTAAGGTCATTACACATATCAACCATACCACACATACACACATTAACTAAGTCCAGCTGGTGAGTCATTAAATTTATAATTCATCACTAACCAATGGAGAAGAAATCACTGGCAGGCTTGTATTTCCTCTTCCTCATTCTCTTTGCTCCACGTAAGGCATCATTCTTTAGCAAATACTTTTTTTAATGGTTGTGTCATTCTTAGTATATTAATTAATTATATCACTGTTAATAATTAGGATGCATAGTCCTGTGTTTGTAAAAAACTGGATTGACAATGTTATGTAAATTCACCAACTTTAAGATACAATCCTTGTACATGATCACTCTATTTGTCATTGACCCGTTTGACACCCCGTCATATACGGTGGTTGGTACTGGTCAGCCGGCGGGTCACCGCATGATGGGCGGCGGCTAAACTCCCACCACCACTATTAATAATAAATGATAATAAATAAACAAACAAAGAAAAAAACAGTTTTTAATACAGAGAAATAATATTTGTACAACCATTTTGTGACAACTTTATCTCTTATAATCAGATTATGTTTTTACTTTTTATCTCTATTGTTTTAGTTTCCGTGTCAATACCTACTTTTTTTTGTAAATTTATGGTTGACTAAAAGTTATCTCACAAATGGTTGTTTAAATAACACACCTCTTTAATATATAAATAAAATTGACTTTATTTATTAAATTAATTTTAATGGGGTCTCAAATGGATGTATATGATTTCAAGGCATTCACCAACTATTGATGTTTAAGACGTGTATGCTATTTTTTATTAAAAAAAAAAAAAAAAGACGTGTATGGTGTTTCATTTAATGCATGTGTTGAAGTAATTATTTTTAGAGATGTGTTATTTGAACAATCATTTATATGACAATTTATGGGACAACCATAAATTTACAATACAAAAGTAAATATTGGCGCGAAAACCAAAGCAATAGAGAAAAAGTAAAAATATAATGTGAATATGAGAGAGAAAGTTGTTACAAAAATTGTCATAAATTAGTTGTATAAATATCATTTCTCATTTTTTTAACAGCATTAAAGTAAAAATATCAAGGGGACATGCTTCGAAAAGTTACTTCAAGAACAAAGAGAACACATATAATGGGGAAAAAAAACTTATCGAAAACTTGGTTTGACTTAAAAGAAATATAGTCGTTCTTGTATATTTATCGAAAAGTTAAATATGCAATCCAATTAATATTCTATTTGATACTTTGATGCAGAGGAAATTGTGGCAATTCAAGCAAAGTATTGTGATGTTTTGTCTGGTACATTCAAGGGACCATGCATCGTTGTCTTCATGACCCCTAAATGTAACAGTTACTGTACGAACAAAGAGCACAGACATAGTGGCAAGTGCAAGGATGACTTTAAATGTTGGTGCTCTCGACAATGTTAAATGGATCCAAAAGTTGCATGCATGGACAAATCTATGAATAAAGACTTTATAATATAATAAATAAAACAATAACATGCAGTATAGCTAGCACTGCATCTATGTGTGTGTACTTTAATCAAAAAGAGAATTATGTGTTTACTCGATTGTGCATCATGTCTTAGTTATGCACTTTATCATATGGAATTTACTAACTATTGTAGTTCTCCGTTTAACAAGAACTAGAATTTACCATCAACTTTAACAAAAAACTAATTTAAAAGGTTATCAATTAGACATGAAAATAGGGAAAGTCTGGGGGAAATTAGATAGGTAAAGAGTGGGGAAAGTATTTAGGAGAAGCAACAATACTACTAATTATATTTTACAAACTTTCTTAAATCCGGAAAAGTTTTGTAAAATATTGAAAGATTGAGGAGGTGTTTGTACCTCTACCTGTAATTTGATTTACTTTTTGGTTTGGCGGCGTCTTATTTTTTGTGTTTTTTTTTATTTTATTAACTTTATATTCCCTTCGTCCCAATATATAAGTTTCTTTTGTTTTTTTAGTCCAAAACAAAAAGGTGTAAAATGTTATATATATATATATATATACACACACACACGCTCCCTCTATCCCTATATATAAGTCCCCTTTGTTTTTTTTTCCGCAATTTATAAGAAAAGTTTTTTTTTTACAAGAATTTTTAAGGAAAGTTGTTATTGCAATTAATGTGTCTATTTTAATTTGTGTGTTAATATTACCAAATTGTCATTTGTTTGTATATATATTAAATTTGACTTTTTATATTTCAAAAAAAGTTAATAGTATTACTTAAGGGTATGTTTGGGAAAAATAATAATAAATGCATCTAGTAATTTAAAAAGGTGGTTTATATTTAGGGAAGTATTTTTAGTCAAATGGGTGCTTTCTAGATCATATCCTTTTTGGTGTTTTGATTGTTTGTTTTTTAAGGTGAGAAAAACACAATAAGGGGTTTGAATTGTGTTGTTTTTTTTAGAAAAAAAAATCTTTTTCTAAGTGTTTAACAAATCAGAGCTATCAAGATAATCACATAGAGACAACACAAGCAATTATCCTGGTTCACCCCACAATTCGAGATTAGTCCAATCCATTTGCACTTCCAAACGATTTTTCACTATAACCATACATGATTGCAATCGCTTAAACACACAAGTCTAAGATTTCCTTGATTGTTTACAACTAAAGTTTGATTGTTTACACTTTGTACTCAGAGAGTAGTAAACTAACTATAAGCTTAAGTGACTTCTGATACTCAAGAAATTTTAAGATGTGAAAGTTTGTAAGAATTTTTTTAAGTGTTTGTGCGCTATATAAATTAACAGAGTTCTGACACTTTTAAAATTACATGAAGTTTGTTATGTTCTTCAAACTGATCATGTCTTTAAATATGAAAGAATAAGAGACTTGTTGTCTAAAGAGTGTCAGCGCATCAAAATCATCCATGAGAATCTTTGAACAAGTTTGAAATAGTTTGCATGTAATGGATAATTTTGTAGAATAGTAGTAAAGGGGCTCTTTACTTCTCTGGGAATGAAATGTTGCATTCTCTTTACCTTTGAAGTTCTTTTTTTGTTTTTGCACGTGGTTAGAAGAAGACAAACAGTACGATCAGAACTAAAAGCGACGTTCCATCAAAAGAAGATAAAACTGGCCAAAGTCTCTTAAACTGCTGACGTGTCCATCAGAGCTTGCTTTCATCAGAATCTGGTTCCACCAGAACTTGCTTTCTTCATAGTCTTCAAGGCTTGATGCAATTTGTGATCAAAGCTTTGACTTTTTGTTGACCTTGCTTCGTATCATCTTATAAGTCTTCAGAGCTTCTCTTGAATACCAAAATGCATTTCTTTGTAGAGAGTTTGATGTTTCATAACCAAAAACTTGACTTTGAAGTCATAATTTAATTCTATGGTGTTGCACACTTGACCACACATTAGAGTACTCAATTGTTCTTTCATACATTGCTATCATTAAAACCTTAGAGTTATTATTCTAAAACCCACTTTGGTTCAACAATTTTATGGGGTAATAGTCATTTTGGTTTCTGAATGTGTAACAAATTGTCACAATTGTCCCTTAATACATCAAAATTTCAAAATAGTCCCTGAATGTGCACTTCGTTAGTCAAAATAGCATATGACGTTAAAATAGTCCCTCAATGCTGACATAAACTCTTTTTACATATGAACTGATGTGATAGTAAGTAAGTATTTATAGAGACTTTTATAACAATAAGTATATCGAGGGGCTAATATGACAATATTAACAAAACATTTTAACATAAGAAATTATTTTAACTACATAATGTACAATCAGAGACTATTTTGAAACTTCAATACATTAAGGGATTATTGTGCCTACTTGTTGGCTCGTTGGACATTCAGGAACCAAAATGACAATTACCTTTTGTTTTAATTTATCATTTCTTTGGCCTTTTCAAATATAAATAAAAATACATAATTTATATATATTAATAGAGGTGATCAACGACCAGATCAACTTTATAACAAGGTGTCCAAATACACGCTTACTTGGTAAATTATACATGGAAAGTCATATTTACATGTCATCACGTCAATGGAAAAATTCTTAAAATTAAATTATGCATTAATATATTTTGAAAAAACAATTCTTAATTAAAAAAATTAAATAAGAAAAAATTACAAATAATACATTAATATATTTTTAGAAAACAATTCTGAAAATTGAAAAAATTACAAAAGTAAGAAAAAAAAAAGTAATTCTAAAAATTCAAAAACGTTACAAATAACAAATTGAAAAGCATTTTTGTGTCATTTTAAAACATTATATCTTAATTAAAAATCAAAATAAAACATCATCATCAAATATATTTACTCTCATTTAGTAAAAAAATAATAAATAAATTACTCTCTTAATCATTATCAACAGATAGATACTACTCACACCCTAAAAAATCCAAGTTACACCCCAAAATTGTCAATATACCGTTTAATTGAAATACAAATTTCAATTTAATTCAAAACTCTTTCAAACCCATAAGCAGTTCACGTATTCATCCTCAATAGCTCAAACCCATAAATACTGAGAAAGAAGCATGCACGTATTCATCGCTCAATTGATTGAAACATAATGTAAACAACTGTGAAATTGATGGAAATGTAGTGGATTTTTAGATTATGTAAACTCAGTTTACTTAGCTTATGTAAAGTGAGTTTACATAAGTTAAGTAAACTAAGTTTACGTGTACATATATAAATTGAGTTCACGCGTTCACGCACATGAGTTATATATAAGTAAATTGATTTCACATGTGTGCTGCGTAAACTTAAATTACACTACCTTATTACTTAATACGTAAACTTAAATCACGTTACCTTAGGTAAATAATACTGCTTAATCTAAATTCACGTCTACCATATATGTCACACAGATCAGAACAAAACGAAAAAACTACATCGAACAAACAATAAATAGAAACTCTTCAATGAAGAAATTCATGAAATTCACTTACTTGTATGAATAGAGTACGTAACAATGAAAAAGATGTTGATTCAATTTTTAATCTTGGTAGGTATTGGTTGTATCCATGATGGTTTGTTGGTGAAAAGAGGTGAATGTTCAAAGTGATAACGAAAAAAAGATTTTAAAAAATTTACAATTTCGGTATTATTGTTAACTTTTAAGTAAATTTGAATGTAACTACAATTATATGGTGTGAGACTAGAAAAAGTGTTATCAACGTCAATCACCATTTAGTAAAAAAAAAAACTGTCAAGTCACCGTAAAATAGATTTGGGTAAAATAGATTTAGCATCATCATCATCATAAAAAATTTCGATTTTGTCAAAAAATAATCATTAACAGTTCAAATATATTTACTCCTTCCTTCACCATAAGGGTGTTTGATGAATTCTTTATCTGGATGGATTATAGGATGATGAAGGGTAGTAATAGTTTAAAGAAAAAAAGAAAGGTTTAAAGATTAATATTCGATTGGATGTAAATGATTGGGTTTCAAACTATACAAACGTTTTCTTACTGCAATTAATTTCTGCTGGACTGAACTTGAGTAATTTATAATTACTTTGAAATTCAAATTCGTGCCCTTTTAATTTATAGAGTCGTGCCTAATGAGGTAGGTGGATGCCATAATCACAGAACAAAAGCAGAGACACAACTTTTGGACAAAGTTGATGCCATGATTATAACACATAAACAAAATGTAGAGATCAAGGGTAAGTTTTGATGGCCAAGGTTGATGCCTAAGTGATTGAGAAAATCAGCATGTATGTAGAGCTTTCTAGAAAGCTTATGTCATGGTTGATACTTCAATGATAAAAACAAAATCATGAAAAGTACAACCTTGTTGGAATTTGTATTTTGATGATTTTGTTCATTGCACCGTGGTGGTGGTAGGCTCGATTAAAGGAGAGACTGGGTTTATAGGAGTGTCCAATTCTAGTATTTAATCAAATATAAATTATATTAAAAATATTGTGTTAGAAAAAATTAAGTATTGTTATGAGAGTAGGATTCAAGCTACAAATATTTTTTTTTAAGGTAAATATAACTTGTCATTTACCTATTAGCAACTTTATTTGTTTGAATTTGAATAAAGCTACCGAATAGTCCGCGTAACTGATATAAAAAGTCACTGAGATGAGCCAATATGCTACCAAGTTCATTATAAAAAGAGCAACGAATGTCACATTTTACTATCGAACTAAAAAAGTTACAGTTGGAATATATCCCAAATGAGGTCTGGATTGCACTTTCGTGACACAATATCACATGAGATTGGTCAATTCAAGTGTGACACATGACAATACAATTTTTTTAAACCTAAAAAATATGTGAAAGAGAAAAAAAATATTTAAATTGACTTATGTGTCACAATTAAATTGACCGGTATCATGTGACATTTTCGCCTTAATGACACACAAGCGGAGTCTCTAAAATGATTGATCCAACAAAAGGCTTCTAATAGTGCAAAATATATAGCATCTCGTTTCAATATAGTCATTCTATAGTTTTACTTTTGAAAGTGTCCTATTATATACAACCATCGTTGTGATCTTGAAGACACTGCCCTAGATCATCATATCATATCATAACATACATAGTTTTAATGAGATAACGAACTCGTTTTTGGCGCATAAGCAAATTTTGCAACGTGTCTCAAGCTGCAAAGTTATGTGCAATTATGCATCTTTTAGAGGTGTTTGTTTCACGGACTCAGAAGTTATTCTTAGAAATAATAACTTAGCAAGAAATATAAAAATGTCATTAAAAAAATCTAAAGATGAAGATTTGATTAATGAGTATTTTTTAGAAAAAAAAAATGTTCGACTCATAATTTGACATTCCTACAATTTTTTTTAAAGAACATTACGGAATTTGAAAGTTATGATTTTTATTTTATAAAAAATCCATATAGAATTTGATAGTAATGCACATTCCTGCATTCTCATACAAGAAAAACTTCATAAGAATTATAGAGTTAATGGAAAATTACTCTAACCTTTATACGCAAGAATTTTACGCTTGCACCACTTCGATTGCCACTCGAGATCGACCTCGTATAAAAATTAATATTAAAACAAAATTAAAAAGTAATTCACACCACATACATACACATATCTCTTTTTGTATGCGAACGAAATATCTTTTGCGTACAATTCCAGGAA
Organism: Medicago ruthenica; assembly: GCA_018208015.1. NCBI lineage: Eukaryota > Viridiplantae > Streptophyta > Magnoliopsida > Fabales > Fabaceae > Medicago > Medicago ruthenica. Next base: position 21,831,547 of record CM031372.1, read on the forward strand.
CTAATCATTTGAAACAGATAAGACTACTCATAAGATTTAATAATGCTGCATTCTTAGAGTTGAATTCGAACTCATAGCCTTATAATATGATCCAAATACTCTTATATATTCACATACATATCTATTAACACATATTTTTGTAAATTAAAAATTAATAGAAAAATATAACTTAAAATTTTAAAAATATGAACAAAAGAATAATAATAAACCCAAAAAGTAGTAGAAGTTAAAAAAAAAAAATTTACTTGAGTAATTTTTTTTTTACCAATGAATGAACGGTGAAGAAGTAACAGAGTCCTTCTTTTCCCTGCCTACAACAAAACCCTACACGAGTTTCAGATTCTGAGAGACACCCTATTTCTTCTTCATTCATCCGATTTCAATCTCTCTCTCCGCCGTAACAATGCCTCCTAAATCCGCCAAATCGAAGGAAGCTCCGGTTGAACGACCCATCCTTGGTCGTTTCTCTTCTCACCTCAAGATTGGAATCGTATACTTCTATCTCTTTCTAATCCCATCAATTTTCAATTTTTATACTATTTTCAGTAACCCTTATTCAATTACAATAATGGGTTCTCCATTAATCAACTTCATTCCATGCTTAATTGATTCTTTATAATAGTGTAGATTGTAATTTTTTTTTGCATTTGAACTGAACTAGAACCATTGAGTTGCTGTTTATTTATTTCAATGCTTGATTCAGTTTGTGAAATGATTTTTTTTGTTTGTTTGAGAATGATTTGGTTTAATTAAGCTTATTTACCGACGTAATCACTTTGAGGAGCTTATGAAAACAACTTACGACAAACTGTTTGTTTGTTTCAATACCTGATTGAGTTTTTGATATGATAATAAAAATTGTCTGAAAACGATTATAGGCCTGTTTGTATTTGGGTTATTTAAGTTTATCAAAGGGCATAAGCAAAGAGAAGGTTTGTGAGAGCTTATGGAAACAACTTATGACATATTCATGAGCTGTTTATCACTTACTTCCATAAGATCTCAAAGATAGCTTATATGAAAACGTATTTGAATTTATTTTATCTTTTGATATAGAAATAGCTTATAGATAAGCACTTATATGATAAACTCCTGTGCTATAAGTGCTTAATTAAGCTGTTTATCCAAACAAGGCCTTTGGTTTATAGGCCTGTTTGGATATGATTTATTTGAGTTTATCTACTTACATAATCACTATAATAGTGTTTGAGAGAGCTTATGAAAACAACTTATGACAGACTATTTGGAAGAGCTTGTGAAAAAGTTGTTTTCAACTTATTTTCATAATCTCTCAAGGATAGCTTATACGAATACGATTTAACTTTATTGTATCTTTTGGTATAGAAATAGCTTATATATAAGCACTTAAATGATAAATGTTTATGCTGTAAGTGCTTAATTATGTTGTTTAATCAAACATGGACTTTGTATTTTTCATTTCATGTTAGTTATTATTACTCTGTTGTTCAGGTTGGTTTGCCAAATGTTGGAAAGTCTACACTTTTCAATACACTCACAAAAATGGCAATTCCTGCTGAGAACTTCCCCTTTTGCACTATTGAGCCTAATGAGGCAAGGGTCAATGTCCCTGATGAGCGTTTTGAGTGGCTTTGTCAATTGTTCAAGCCAAAAAGCGAGGTTTGTAATCTGGCTCATACCATTGCTGGTGTATCTCTTTTGTTAATCTACTAATACACACACATGCTGTTACTAACTTTTAGTTATCTATTATTTGACGGATAAGTGTATTATATATCCTGACATGTTTGTTGGATCTGTAAATACAGGTCTCTGCTTTTTTAGAAATCCATGACATAGCTGGATTGGTTCGAGGTGCTCATCAGGGGCAAGGGTTGGGAAATAGTTTTTTATCTCACATCCGGGCTGTTGATGGCATTTTTCACGTTCTACGTAAGATGATGCCTGCTTTTATTTCCACACCACTGTTGCATCATGATGTTATGATATTGTCATATTGATTTCGGCGTTATTAACCTATAGTCATTGTTGTTTGTTAGGTGCATTTGAGGATCCAGATATTATCCACGTAGACGACACTGTTGACCCTGTGAGGGATTTAGAGGTTATTACTGAAGAGTTACGGCTGAAGGTATGCTTAATTGAAACCTTTTCTTTATCATAAAAGCGGCTTTTGGGCCAACCATTATTGTTGTTTGATGAAACATCAATTTTACTGATTGGTTGTAAAGTACACGGTCTTTTATGGGGGCTTTCTTAACAGACACGTGGAGGGATGAATATCTTTGCTCCATTGATTTTGTTTTCCTTTAATATCTGTCTGTTTATCTGTGTGTCTTAACGCTACGGAGGATCCCTTTACTCCAAATTCATTGTAATTTCTTTTTTTAGTTTTGATGAATTTTATTATTTTATCAAAATTTAATGGTTGTACCTTTTCGATCGAACTTCTTGTATACTGTAATGTAACTGATAATCCTTTCCCTTCGCATAACATCATAGGATATTGAATTCATGCAAAACAAGTTAGAAGATCTTGAAAAGAGCATGAAGAGGAGCAATGACAAGCAGTTAAAAATTGAGCTTGAGTGTTGTCAAAAGGTTTGACTTTAGCTTCTGAGCATTATTTGCACTCATTTAGCTTTTGTATGATACTATGGCCATTGGCCAACTTTTGTCTCCTTATTTTATATAATTTACAGTTTACTGCTATTGTATCTGTTATGTGTTATCTTACTTTTTTTGGGTATGTTTTATTGGTGTTTTCTTTGTATGATTCTCTTCTGGATTCCACAATACATTGCTTTAATAAAATGGTAGTAGTTGCTTGCAACAATATTCTCAAATCTGGAAGGATGAAAGATTTGAGGTTGAAATATAATGTAAGTAGTCAAATCAATTGCTGTCACTGGATGACTTATATTAGCTCTTAAAGAAGCATGGAAATTAAGTATGTGTTTGTTTTTATGTTATGCATTGCATTCTCTCATAAGGTTGATTCTATCACTTAAATGTAATGTCACATTCCTTTTCTCTTCTCATGTGTTTAAGTTTTGTAAATATACACTCAAAAAATTGTGGGTAAATATAAAATGAAAATTTTGGTGGCAATTTTTCACGTCTTCAGGTCAAGGCATTCATTGAGGAGGGAAAAGATGTACGCCTAGGGGAATGGAAAGCTGCCGAGGTCGAGATTTTGAATTCCTTCCAGTTGCTTACTGCCAAGCCTGTTGTATACTTGGTAACATATTTCACTTCTCTTTCTTACTTTTGACTTTTTGTATGTCTTTGATTTACGTACAACCTGTAATCTATGTCATTTCGTACCTTATTCTATTACCAATTATTTCGGGGAATCAACTGATACTTAACAGTGCTACATAATTTAGGATATGTCTTGATAGATATGTGTCAGAGGTGTCTGTTTTCTATATGTTTCGGAAAAAAATTAGATACTAATTTGATATTTCTCAAAGTTGGCCAGATATGGCTTGGGTATAATGATGATGATGTGATTATTAATCGCGATTGACTCCATGTTGTAATTTCTTTTATAGGAGACTCCTAATTATCAATAATCGTTTGGTTGGAATGACAACATTGGAGAGAAAGTTGGGTAGCACCTATAGTAGAAAATATGGTGGAAAATAGGCTTAGGTGGTTTCGGCATGTAGAGAGAAGACTTGTAGATTCTGTAGTAGAGAGTAGATTAGATGGAGGATAGTCAGATCACTAGAGCCAGAGGAAGACCTAGAAAAACTATAAGAGAAACTATTAGGAAAGATTTAGAGATTAATAAGTTGGATCCAAATATGGTTTATTGTAATAGAACATTATGGCGTAATTTGATCCACTGTAGCCAATCCCACTTAGTGGAATAACGCTTGGTTGTTGTTGTGGTTGAAATTCAAATATGAACATAAGTTTGATTATTTTATATCCAAAGGCATTTGCAACTGTACAAGTTGACAAAACTATGTATCATCTAGTATTCATTTCCTCTTTCCCAGCCTGGGCTATGAACCAACCATTCATTCACATACCTTTTTCTTGTGAAGGCCACATTTCATACATACTTCCATCCAAACACGTAGGCATATATAAGTTCATTTTATAATTATTTTATTTTGTTATCCTTGCCATTTCATGTTCTAGAATTTTCAGAATTCTCCTTATCACTCTATGTATATGTGTCCATCACTTATTGTTTCTGTCAGTAATTCCTGAAGTATATATTAGGGTTAAATATGTTTTTGGTCCCCATAAAATTGGGACCTTTTAAGTTTAGTCCTTACTTAATTTTAATAGCTTTTTTAGTCCCTATAAAAAAAATTCTGCATTCAGTTTTAGTCCTTACTAAATCCAAATTTGTTGAATTATGCTTAAACTCTTAAGTTTTTGAACAACTTTTTGTAGACGTGTTAAAAACGGTACTAAAAGTTTCTCCACAAAAAATCAGCTCAAAATTTGATTTATACGTCCAGATTTTTGTGAATTTTATATTGAACTTTTGTCGTTTAAAAAAGTTCATATTTAATTCATCTCATGTTAAAAAATTCTAAATTTTAGTAAATGAATCTTTTATAATGTTCTAAATCTGTCTCCAAAAAATCGTTCAAAAATTCAAGAGTTTAAAGATAATTAAACAAATTTAGTTTTAGCAGGGACTAAAATTACATGTAATTTTTTTTTCGAGGGACTAAAAAGGCTATTAAAATTAAGTTAGGACTAAACTTAGAAGTTTTCAATTTAATAGGGACCAAAAACATATTAAACCCTATATATTATTAGTGACTGATGAGTTTAATCAAAATCCATATTGTTTGTGTTCTTTATCTCAGATCTGTTTATGTGAATTTTCCATCTTTAATACTTGCATTTCATTCACAGATTAATATGACTGAAAGAGATTACCAAAGAAAGAAGAATAAGTTTCTTCCCAAAATTCATACATGGTACGTAGTTATGTTTTATTTTTCCTGTCATTTTTTTCTTCTGGGAGCCATTTAGACTTTGTCTCATTCCTGGCTACCTCTGTGAATATGAAGAATGCAATAAATGGTTGCAAAGTATTTTAGTTATTTCTTTCTACGAGCCACTAGAAGAAGAAAATATTTACTAGTTTGTCACATTTTGTTGCTTCTTGTGTATTATTGTTTACTTTTAACTTATATTTCATTATTTCTTATTGTGCCTAGTTTTTCTGTTTTTCCTTGTTATTCTCTAAATATTTGTTGGTTTATGATGTATTAATGTCAAAAAGAAATTTAATTACCATTAGACACATTTGTTCTCCAGGGTCCAGGAACATGGTGGTGGACAAATGATTCCTTTCAGCTGTGTCTTAGAGAAGAATCTTTCAGATATGCCTCCTGATGAGGCGGCTAAATACTGTGAGGCGAACAACGTTCAAAGGTCTGTAAAATGTATTTGCCTTACTTCTACTAAATGTATGAATGTGAAGTTATTATACCAATATTATGTGGATTTGAGAAGACTGAATTTACTTATACATCAAACATTAAGGTCTTGAATATATGTTGAAATATTCATTTTCATTCATTTTATACCTTCAAAAAATTTCAACTTTTGAACAATAATAGACACCACATAGATGCATATTTTATAGATATTCGGCCTGGACCAGTCAGTCAGACCGATCTAACAAGGAACCTAAATTGGGTTAGTCCTGTCAGGTTCCGGTCGAAAAACTGTGAACCAGTGAAAACCTGTTATTTTCACAATGAACCAGTTTCTTTGCTTAAAAAATAGTATTTTTTTATCGTATGAATCAGACACATTGACTTATACACGTCTTACCATTTACCATTAATATGCAACTACTATTCTTTATTATTTCCAAAATGTATCATACTATATTGCACACACAGACACACAAATATATATAGAAAAATATATATTTATTTATTTATTTCTGGTTCGACCATGGTGTGATTATAGATAGTCAGACCATTGAACTGTGAAGCAATATTTTCATTGCTGAATGATTGGTTCAGTTTAAAATACACTGGGTGTCTGAGCTAACTTACCGCTTTCACATGTCATATATTATCCCAAATTCATATTTCCCTTAGTCACCATTGCCATCCAAATTTGAAAGTTGCAGACATGTAAAATATCAGTAAAATCCATATTCATTATTTTCTGTGCATATGCACTATGTATCTATGATTTTGAAGTGAGAATTAGCCGTGTTCTCTTTTAAACAAGTTGAGAAAAAAAATCCCTTTTTATCACAATTATGATTACTACATCAGACAATTAAGCTTTTATCCTGTTTGCCTTTGTTTTTTTTACTTTTTTAATCTCCTTTTTCATAAGAAATTCTAGCTGAATCGTATTAATTTTAAAGATTTGGTGCATAACTTATATGCTACTGAAATTGCTATATCCTTCATTTTAACAGTGCCCTTCCCAAAATAATAAAGACTGGATTCTCAGCTATCAATCTCATTTACTTTTTCACAGCAGGACCTGATGAGGTAAATATCCGCATATCTCCTTTCACACTGTTAGTTGTCTTTTCAATATTTATGAATGTTCTTTATGTTCTTGGTTTCATAACCTTGCCGAGCTATAATTATTAGTTTCTCCCATAGTTGGCAGAATCTTAAGATTTACAATTTGAAATGCACTGCTCTATACTTGGTAATGGGACAACTATTTGAGTCATACGATTAATCACAAATGAATTTGAATCATACAATCAATGAGTTGAATCATGAAATCGATGAATGAATCATCAGTGTGATTTGTATCATTGATAGGAATAGTTCGATTCAAGTACTTGTTTTTTAGTTTACTTTTCTCTGTTTCTCGTCAAAGATATGGTAAAGTCAAATGCAATTAAATTATTGAATGAAAAGAAACTGAAGGGCTGGTATGAAATGCATGTCTTTGTTAACACCTCCCCGCACCCCCTTCCTTTGTTTTGATGTGTTTCTTTGTCGAGGCTTCATGGTGGTTCGTTCTCATATTCTGATTTGAGAACTGTTATTTGCTTGAATTCTTTTGTTTGATTTTTCCATGTCTAAGGTACAGCTTTTGGTGCCTTTCATTTAGTAACTTTTGTGGCTATAATTTGCTTCTTTCAGGTTAAGTGTTGGCAAATTAGACGCCTAACAAAAGCTCCTCAAGCTGCAGGGGCTATCCATACTGATTTTGAGAAGGGATTTATTTGTGCCTGAGGTTAGTTCATTAATTTTGGACACTTCTTGATTCTTGATCAACCATATTATCCCTCCTATTGAACTTATTTATTTAGCATTATGACATCTATACATATCGATTCTACAATTAAATTATCTGTGAAGGCTTTATTGCACCATTATTTATTTATATTTTTTATAAACAAGCACAGGAATCCTCAGATTCTAAGATTGAATACTAAATGGCATCCTTTCCTTCACGACAAATTTAGAAATGAATTCTTCTTTTTGATTCTAATCAAGCTGTTTCACCCTTGCAATATGAATTACCAACGGATAAGAAACTAATTAAAGTATGCTTTTTTTAAAGATTGTTTCTTATTCCATGGCACAATCACTGTTACTCATTGTGGTTTGGTCTACCATTATCCAACAGTTCTTAATATATTTCTAACTATAGAGTTACCCCATAATTAATTCTATTTTCTTGCCGGCCTTTATGGCAAGGCATTCCCCTTATGAAAGAAAATATGTGTTCACTGGTTATGTAGTTTAATTTATCATGATTGAATTTGATCCGTTAATTTTTTTTTTTTTTTTTTTATGTTTTCGCTGTTATAGCGACTTCTCTATATATATATATATATGTTTGTAACCACTGATCTGGGTGCTTTGCAAATGTCATTTCAGGTGATGAAATTTGATGATCTAAAAGAACTTGGCAGTGAGTCAGCTGTGAAGGTATGCACTTCTCTTTAGATATAACTTTTTTTGTATTTCTATTGATTCCTAAAATGTTTAGATACAACTGTAATGGAACAAAAATTTGAGACAACACTTCAGGTCTGACATCTTAGGTCAATTGTGGCAAATATTTGAAACATTTGTGTAAATTTGTTTATGTTGTTAGTATATAGGTTCTTTTAGGGACCTAACCGTATCTCACTCTTTGTTGTATTGTTTATTAGGCTGCTGGAAAATATAAACAAGAAGGGAAAACTTATGTGGTCCAAGATGGCGACATTATATTTTTCAAGTTCAATGTTTCTGGTGGAGGGAAGAAGTGAAACCAGAAATTCACCTTTAGTAGCAATTGTCTGCTTTCCATGAACTGTGTTTCATGATGGACACGCCTACCATGTTTTTGAGCATTATGTAAGAAGTTGAAAATGTAATTTTTGGGAATTTTCATGATTATGTACTTAGGTTAATTATTTCTAGTGGATTTTAACTTAAATGGCTAAAGTTACGTCTTACAGCAGTTTTGAATACATAAATGTTGGTGAGTTGACGCCTATTGAGTTAGATCAATCAGTATATTGTTTGTTAAACAGAGTAAATTTGATGTGAACTGGGAATTTGTTGGTTACTGCTTCCAATTAAATTTCTCAAAAGAAATTATAGGCACTATTATATGACTATTTTTTGTGTATAAAACGCTTTTAAAATTAGTGACACTAATCAGTATATTAATGGAACCTTCAATTTCTTGAGAAATAAAGATGATATTTACTCAACCTTTATGCCTTGGCAATGTTTTTAATGCAAAGAACGTAGACCAAGTACATATTTGTGTTGGGGATTGGGGATTAGGAATAAAGACAATTGAATGCATAATTAAAATAGCCAATAGTTCCTGCAAATGCTACATATGAGCAAAAGAGGAAGAGGTTTGGGAACTTGTGGATTGTGGTTAGAGCTCAATGCTAGGTAGAAATATGAAGGTACGCAGAACATGCCTACCAAAGTCTGCTTATTGTAGCAAAACTAGTCACATGTATGAAATGACTCTTTAAAGAAAGAAATTATCACGGAAGATTGTCAAAAGAATGGAGTTGGGTAGAACTGTTGAAGTAACAAGATATTATGGCAAATGCAAGTATACAAATTGGGTTCGGTTAGATTTGGTTAAATATGTTATTCGTACTCAATCAAACTTTCGCAGTTTGTTCGTCAAACATTTTTGACTTGTGTGTGTGTGTGTGTGTGTGCACATTATTAAAGACATGTTTTTAGTTTCTCCTTGACATTCTTCATTTTTTGAGTTAATATGAACATAGGACATCCAAAGATGTTTTGACCCCAGCAATGACATTGATGCACTTTCCCAGTTTAGTTGGCTGAACTTAGATGTAACCCTAACCTCACTAATCTGAAAATCTAAAAGCAGTGGATAATGATCTAAATGAACTCTTGTAAGAGTAGAGCAGATTGTTCTATCAAGTCTTCTTTCTGTGTGGTGCTGACCCCTTATTCTGTTAGACCAATGGAAAACACCTCCTCTAGTTGGAAGATGGATCAAATCGTTCCTGTCAGGCCAAGATTGAAAGCCTATTATAGGAATTCTTGATGGATTTTGATGTTGCTGCTGAAATGTCTCTAAAGCAAACCAAAGTTCCCTTCTTTTGGGATAAGTAGGTAGAAGCATAAATACCAAATATCTTGCCCATAATTAATTTCAAAAAAGAAACATGTTGATCATTCACACTAATAACAATAGGATCAATAGTAGTTGTGCAAAGACGGCATGAATTAAGTAATAAGTGACCTCTATCATTAACACACAAAAAAACCTTAAGATTGGGTCTAAGTAAAAACTTACTAGGGAAGACAAGAATATTCAACCAAGGTTCAGGTATAAGGCAAAAGAAGCACTTCATTTGGAAAGTTTGGGGATGCTTACCTTTGATTTGGTACTGTAATTTCATGTGCTAGCTTCATTAATTTGCTTTTGTTTGTTCTTTTTTTTATTCTTGGTGACTTCTTTTTTTTGCTACGTTGACTAAATTTTATTATTTAAAATTTTAGCACTTGTACGAAATGAAACAGTTCAAGATTGAACACTTCAAAGTTTTAAACTACATCTACAAAAGTAAAATTTTCATAATTTGGTTTTAATGGAATGAGTCTGTGGGTTTAAAACCTTAAACATGTTATTCAAACAAAATTACTTTCTATTTGATTGAATTGGTTGGGATTTAAACCAAACCACAAAATAAAAATATAACTAATCACTCCAGCTTATGTTAATCAACCCGATGTGTCTCAAAGATCACCTCTACAAATAAGGGAGAAATCCGAAACAAATTGAATAGAGTTATGACATTTTTTTGTCTCTTTAACAAATTGAATGCTCCCTCTCTTATTGCTTTCTTCCCAAATGAACAAAAAGCTTTTTAGCACGAGGCTCATCTAAATAAACTTTTTTTTTCTTTCTAAATAAACCTTTCCCTCATATCATATTCATATATCTTCCCATTGTTGTATTTTCAACCAAACTATCTGCGTGTTTAGATTGGTGGTCAATATGATAACATTACAACGAGTTACCGTGATTTTGATAAAATCTAACTTCATAAAATCACGATATCTCCATAATTAATTTTGTCGAACTCACCATCAAATATTCAAACATACATTATATGTTATACGGCTTACAAAGCTTGTTTCATGTTCTTTTACATTTGATCATAAATATCCACTTGGTTATGTTGATGATATATATTTTCTGGAGACATGTATACATACTGGATTCATTTTTAATGGCAAGGACAAATTCATCCGACAAAACTCAATTTATTGCTCAAACAATATTACTACACTAGTCTGACATTTCACTTAATACTATCCTTCCAAATGCATTTTGCATTAAATACATTGTTTGAAGACACCATAACAAATAGCCCTAAAGGATTAGGTGTTGCGGATGATCTGAAGTTCACACACACGAATAAACTTTAAGTTGTTGAATTTAAATCCGTTGAATTTCAAGTATTCAAATTCCAGAATAAGATACTAAGACTTGATATAGTACGAGTAGTTAAAATTCCCTAAAAGCAATTTTTGTAGTCAAATCATACATAATGAAGTGTATATGTATATTAGTAAAATTTGGTGTCTTCATGCATTTAAATTAAGTTGTACTACTTTAATTACGTTTATTTTTAAATTGGATTATATCGCTTGATGAAGTTGTTAAGATTCATAATTAGATATTTATATCAATTCAAATAACATATTACAAACTAAATAAAATTGAATATAACATCCACTTGAGTTGACATGGTGATGTTGGCTTGGGACCTTGAAGTGTGTTCCCCATCAATGTTTTAGGTTTGGTTTTTCCGATACCAATTTGAGTGGGTTAGTTTACCTTCGGTCAAAAAAATATTGAATATAACATAAAATTATAAAAAAAATAAATTACTTGTACCAAAAAAATATTGCAAATTAAATATCAATTATTTTTTGTGTTAACCTTATGGTTCTCATGAAAAGAAACCCGGAGTTCAGACAAGAAGTAAGTAAAGTTTAACCAAGAATCATTTTACGCACAAATCGAACTTGGATTCGCCCAAATGATTCATCATAAAGGAAGCTCAATAACCACGTGAACTCGAATCACTTGGTTAATTAAATATCAATTATATTTAGCACATATGAAATAGTAAATATAATATATTACATTAAACTAAAGAATAGATTGCATTATCAGACAAAAAAGAATAAATTACACTAATAAATATTATTGAAAACAAAAAAATAAATAAAAGATTACTATATCTCATAATATAAGCTAGATTGAAATGTATGTGTGTGGGGGTGAGAATAGGCTAGGTCAAGATAGGCTTTGCAAGGCCTAAACCTGGCCTGTAATTTTTTTTTATTGCTTAAGCCCGACTTGCGACCTGTCATAAGCTTATTTTTTAGGACTGAGTCTGACCTCCTGAAAGTCTGATGTGGCCTACTAGCCTTGAAGTTGACACTCGTTGGAATTCAACTTATTTAATGTTGAAGGTTGCCTTGAAAGTACAGAAAGGCCTTTCACTTGTTAAGCATACGAGAAGTCGCATTTCGTCGAGAAATGATCCTAGAAAACAATGCATGGAATAAACGATGAAGATTGGGACTATGTTGAATCGGTGCTTTCCTTGCTTGAGTTGTTTTATAAATCCACAATTTGTTTGTCTGGATCTTTGTATGTGACTAGTGCTTCGTATATGGCAGAGGTGTTCGCCATTGGGAAAGGTATCAACAAACATATAGGTAGTCCCAATAAGCACATCATGGATACAGCGAACAAGATGAAAATTAAGTTCGACAAATATTGGGGAGATCCGGACACCTTAAATATCTTGTTATTGGTTGCTTTTGTTCTTGATCCAAGGGTGAAATTGCATTTTGTAGAATTTTATATTGACCTTTTATATGCAAGCATCGGAAAGGCCAAAGATCTGAAGTCCAAATTGATGTCATCTTTTAGAAAAATTTATGTTCAATATGGTGGTATTGGTTACTCCCAATCTAGTCTTCTAGAAGCACCATCAAATGAGAAGGATGACGATGATATTTGGTGCCACTACAATCAAGAAACCGGGAATGTTTCTGATTCTAAAACTGAAATTGAAGAATATCTAAAAGAAGCTCGAGTGCCTTATAAGAAAGGAGTTGATTTTGACATCTTAGGCTGGTGGAAAGCCAACTTAACTAGATATCCTATTTTGGCAAGCATAGCTCGAGAGGTGTTAGCTATTCCTGCATCTACAGTAGCTTCAGAGTCGGCATTCAGCACTGGTGGAAGGGTTGTTAGTGATTATCGTACTTGTCTAACACCCAAAATGGTTGAAGCGCTTGTTTGCACACAAGACTGGCTGAAAGGAAATGCCCTCCACTTGTTTTCAGAAGAGGACCTTGATGAGATCCATAAATTGGAGAAAGGTAAATTTACTTGTATTTATATTGTTAATGTTGTGTACTTGTGTATTTTGATTCATATTTTCAACTTTGATTAATATATATCTTTTTTTTTTTGTAGAGATAACATCTCAAGAATTGGTCCACTTAGATGATGAAAATTGAAAACCACCAACTTGAATCATAAAGGTAACACTTGAATTCCATGTATGTGATGTTTAAGAAGATAACAGTGACAGAACCCTGAGGGAATGTTAAGCATATTTTTGTTCATGTTTATGATAAAGCAGAATTTTTCGAATACGCGATGTTGAGAATGCAGAATTTTAGAGATTTTAATTGACAATGCAAAATTTTAGAAAATTCAATTTTTAGTGCAGAATTTGTTGAGGTTTCGATTCTGAATGCATAATTTTATCAGTTTCAATTTTAAATGAAATTGATTCAAACAAATGAGTGCAGACTGAATGAAACTGATTTAAATAAATCAGGTTTGAATTGCAGACTATAAACACTTTGTTTTTTCAAATTATTTCTAGTTATGTAGCATTTCTCAAGTGTTCATCAGTAAACTAGGACTCTGATACAGACATAATTAATTAGATTATAATGTAGGGATTGTAACTTGTTTCTGCTAATTAAATAGATTATAATGTGCAATGTCAAGTCCATGTTAATTTAAATAGTTCTACTTTGTATGTGTTCATGATTATGTATGTTTTCGTCTTATGTATGTTTTCTTCTTTTGTCCTTATTGTGTATGTGTCTGTGTCCTGATTATGTATCTTTGTGATGAAGCTGTGTAATATTTAATTGCTCTGATGTTGTCAATTGGACAGGTGTGGTGCTGCCAGTGGAAGATGCAGATATGTTAATGTCTTTGTCCATTGAACTTTGAAAAATGAATGAGCAAAATGAACCTGGGATAAAGATCTAACCGCAACATTAGTTCACTATGTTCCAATTTTTTTTGTGCTTGGGCACTGATTTCTGTGAGAGAAGTTGTGAGAAGTTTAGAGAAGTTTGCAGATATACATTATGAAGATGTAGCATGAATTGTTTAAGGTTCAAACAATTACCATGAACCGTTTTATGCACTTGAACAGTATTAATCATTCTAATGAAAGGAAAGTATCATGCAATTACATTAAAATAGGACAAAAAACAATTAAATTCGCAAAAGGACTAAAAAAAATCAAAATATTAAATTTGGTTTGGTTTGGTTCGTTAATATGTTACGAAACGGTTAACCAAACCATAATTTTGGTTACTTCCAAATCTTAAACGGTTCGGTTCGGTTATTTCGAACCATTTTAACAATTCGGTTCGGTTCGGTTTTTATGGTTAACCGAACTATGCCCACCCTAGTTAAGTTTGGTTTCAAATGAAAAAAATCCAAAATTTGACAAAATGCCGAAAGATTTTCACAAAGGAGAATTAGAATTATTAAATAAAAATTGGATTGGTCGGTTTTCAATTATTTGGTCCGTTTCCTTCAAAAAAATTATTTGGTCCGTTTACAATTTTATTTTGGACTAAATGTGGACACACTACTCCGGTCTCATGTCACATTATACTTAGAGGAATGTTATTGGAACAACTATTTGTTGGGATAACTTGTTGGACAAGCAAAATATACAAAAATATTTAGGTATTGACATAAAAACCAAAGCAATAGAGAGAAAAAGTAAAAATAAAATGTGAATATAAGAGAGAAAATTATCACAAAAATTATCAAAAAATGAATGTTCAAATATCATTTCTCTTGTACTTACAACTCATGCATTGTTGCGGAGGGAGGAGGTGGTCTAATGGGTCACGGTCACCCTGCATTTCGAGCGTATTACTAGTTGGTTAAAATAAATGTATTGAATTATTAAAAAGAAGAACTGTGCAACTTTCTCAACCCCAAATTTCTAAAGAATCACACATGACTCTAAAGTGTACTTTCTTTAGTAAATTTTGTCTGTTAAATTTGGTCACCTTAGGGTCCGTTTGGCATGAGAGTTTTAGAGGGAGGAAGATAATATTTTTAATTTGACATGTTTGGTTTAATTTTTAGGAGAGAATATAAGAGAGGATGAGAGCAAAATCCCTTTAAGATGACTTTTTGCTTCCCCTCAAATTGGAGTTTTTCGGAGGAAAGAAGAGATGATCTATTTAAAATTTTATTGTATTTCCAAAGTTATCCTTAGTTTAATTTAAAATTTCAATATTATCCTTGTAACAACTTTTATTATTGTTATTATGTTATATTATCCTTGTAACAACTTTTATTATTTTTAGGTTATATTATCCTTGTAACAACTTTTATTATTATATGTATTT
Organism: Medicago ruthenica; assembly: GCA_018208015.1. NCBI lineage: Eukaryota > Viridiplantae > Streptophyta > Magnoliopsida > Fabales > Fabaceae > Medicago > Medicago ruthenica. The sequence goes on from CM031372.1 coordinate 21,846,717, forward strand.
TTGTCTTTCGTCGGTCTATGAAATCGTAAAAACAAGTATTTTCGTATATTTAATTAAGTTTAAAGGTAAAACAGTAAATTAATTTTAAAATCTCTCCCTCCCCCTTGTGAACCAAACACATTTTTAATTAAAATTCATCATCTCTCCTCTTTTGAACCAAACATATATTTAATTAAAACATTTCCCCTCCTCTCCTTTTCACTTCCCTCCATTAAAATTCCTTCCCTCCCATCCCCTCCGTTAAACCAAACAGACCATTAGAGTCGAATATTTGACTTAACCCAGCTCATACACATCATGCTCTTGTATGTCTATATGGAAGGGGTTTTTATTACTTCGTTTAGGTTCAATTTTTAAATTTTCATAATTCATTCATTATTTATCTCATGTAATTATTGTTACTTTTTTCATAAATTTCTTTGACCAAAGATAATTCTATTCGAGTTATTGATGGACACTACATGTGGAGATATCTATCAATCAAAATTGGGATTTTTTTTTTTTGAAAAAAAAAAATCAAAATTGGAAAATTGGTTCGATATGTTATGGAGTCTAACCACTTTATCACTGGACCAAACCCTTTCTTTGGTAATTTCTCCACTCAACCTTTTGGGAACAAATCTCTTGGCACATATTTAAAAAATCTGATTACTTTTTTTTTAGGGGAAAAAATCTGATTACTATGTCATGTTGTTACGTTATATTGTTATTATACTGTGCTAATGTGTTAAACTATGAATCTATGATCGAAGGTTCTTATAATTTTTTTTTACACAATTAGCATTAATTATTTGTAAAACTCCCTCTCAAAAAATTATTAGTAAAATTCGTAATAATTGTTACACTGAATGAAAAAATAATTATATAAGACCACATGTGATTGTTGCAATGGAAGTAATATTTTTACAAAGAACAAGAACAACCACGAGAGCCTCTTCCCTATGAGATGTTTTACAAAGAAGAACTATATAACTTTCAACAATATTTATCATCATTACCGTAAGAAAAAAAATACAATATATGATGAGATCATGAACGAAAATGGGAAACTACTTTATGGCTTTGTTCGGTAAAAATAAGCTATAAGCTAGCTGATAGCTGATAAGCTAGCTGATGGCTGAAAAGTTAGCTGATAGCTGATGACTGATAGTTTATAGCTGAAAAGTTCACTTATTAAAAATAATGTGTTTGGTAAAATTAGCTGTTGAAGTGACTGGTAGATATAAAATGACATAAAAGACATGTTTGTTTAATATATTTTTCATAAATTATATACATAATTTTTTTTACTTATTTATTTTTTTAAAATATTTAAATTTATTTCAAATTACTTTCATCTCCAAAATGATAAATGTGCTTTATGAATTCAATTAAAAAATATTTATTTAACTAAACTGACTTCAATATTTACGGTATATTTTATTTAAAATTATATATTATATTATATGAAATAAGAACAACATAAAAAAAAGTTAACAAAGAAAATATAAAAAGAACTACAACTTGAGTGATACATATGGATAGTCACGTAAGTTGGTTGCACCAATATATAAAAAGTGAGTTTTTTTTTTTAAAAAAGGATATAAAAAGTGGGTAGTTACATATGAATATGAGTAGTTTTTTAATTAAAAAATAGTAAAATTAAAATAATAAGGTTAAAAATGGAAGAGAATATAAGAAGCTATAAGCTATAAGCTCAAAAGCTAATTGAAATAGTATCTCAGAAAAAGCTATAAGCTCACGAGAAAAGCTTGTTACCAAACACATCGGCTGTGTTTGGTAAGGGCGAAAAGCTAGCTTATAGCTTATTGAATTAACTTATAAGCTTGTTGGATCAAAACATGACGTGTTTGGTAACAAGTTTTTCTCGTGAGCTTATAACTTTTTCTGAGATGCTATTTTAAGTAGCTTTTGAGCTTATAGCTTCTTATATTCTCTTCCAATTTTAACCTTATTATTTTAATTTTACTATTTTTTAATAAAAAAAAACTACCCATATTTATAAGTAACTACCCACTTTTTATATCTTTTTTTTAAAAAAAACTATCCACTTTTTATGTATTGGTGCAACCAACTTATGTACTACCCACATGTATCACTCCAGTTGTAGTTCTTTTTATATTTTCTTTGTTCATTTTTTTTACGTTGCTCTTATTTCATATAATATAATATACATTTTTAAATAAAATATACAATAAATATTGAAGCCATTTTAGTTAAATAATTTTTTTAATTGAGTTCATAAAACACATGTATCATTTTGAAGATGAAGGTAATTTGAAATAAATTTAAATATTTTTAAAAAAATAAATAAGTAAAAAAAATTATGTATATAGTTTATGAAAAAAATATTAAACAAACATGTCATTTTATGTTATTTTATATTTATCAGCCATTTCAACAACTAATTTTACCAAACACATTATTTTTAATAAGCGAGCTTTTCAGCTATAAGCTATCAACTAGCTTTTCAGCTATCAGCTAGCTTATAACTTATTTTTACCAAACAGAGCCATCATGTTTTGATCCAACAAGTTTATAAGCTAATTCAATAAGTTATAAGCTAACTCTTCGTCCTTACCAAACATAACCTATGTGACCATCAAATTTCCCTTTCTTTTTATAGATGGTTGGTATAAAGACCTTAAAATTACTCACTTGATTCAAAAGCCAATCGAAAGTTATAATCTGATCGAGTTTTACTCACAAAATAGTAGATATGGAGGTACAGCTAGATTGAAAGCAAAGTTGAGGTGCTTAGTGATCAACTTTCTTTTTTTCAATCAATAGATGATTGCCCAATAAATACCTCAACACTACTCACTTGATTGAAAAAGTCAATCAAAAATTATAATCCGATCAAATTTTACTCAGAAAAACAATTGACATAGAGTTATAATTCAATCGAAATCGAAGTTGAAATGTCTTTGGAGCAACTTTCTTTGTCATATATCAATCAATTTGTCTATTTTGCAGTTAGCTAATAGGCCATGTTTATTGGAAAGGACCTTGGCCCATGGGCCCCATCCCCTAACCCATCTCAATTATTCTTTCACCAACTTCACCTCTAATGTGATTGTGTCTTTATTGATGAACCCAATAAAACCTAGTCAAAGGGACAGTGTAGGTCCTACAATCCTACGTGGCACTGTTTACACACTTTCCAACTCTTAAATCTTAAACCCCATTTGATAAAATCTTTTCACGTCCACTAGGAAAAGTGTGTGAGACATTAGATTCCCTCACTCTTTTTTTTGGCGGGTAAATCCCTAATTTTTTGCCCTAACAAAATAAAAACGAAAAACCCAAAAAAATGTTGTAAAAATATAATCTTTTTTATTTTCCCGCTTTACCCTTTTTTCATTACCTCCATTGCAAAATATAGCCACTGAAAAAACCTCAAAAGAATGAAATTCAAAGACAACTTTACCTTAAAAACACTCACACAAATTTAAAACTAGGGTTTTTGTTTTAAGGTCTTCAAATGTCACATGTATGCAAAAAGACACTACTTGTAAAGGACAAAGGTATAGTCTTTTTAAGGTTCTGTTGTCACTAAGCATTAAAGTAAATGATGGGGTTATTTACTGTTTTCAGAAATTTTAATACTATTTTTTTAGGTTATGAAAAAGATTTCACTCCTTCCATCAAAGCTTTTTAGGCCCAAAAAAAGTTTATGGGTCCCTTCCTCTTTATTGCAGCATGGATGTCAAATTGGGTATTCATTTCCCTTTTTTTCATTAGTTGGTTGTAGCCACCATAATGCTGCTTATTTGTACTTTAGTTATGAGATTTTCTGATTTTGAAAGTTTTAATTTTTGTACTCAGTTCTAAAGTTTGATACTTGAAGGTAGGTTTTTTTGTTGCAGTGTACATTGTACTTAAAAGAAATGATTTTTGTTATAAATATTGTGTTTTATGTTTTTTATGTTTTCAGATCTCTAAAAATTTAGTCTTTCTTTTTGTTTGGTTTAGTTTAGTGCATTTATGTTTTAGTTTACTATGTTTAGTTATTAATGTTGTCTCTGCTGAAACTGTATTGCATTTATACAATATATGTTTTTTTTTTTTTAGTTTTCAAGGACAAGTTCTCTTGAAGATTCTGGTTTTTCATAATTTGGTGGTTGTTTAGCATTTTAATGACTTTGTGAAGCATTTTTTAATTTTACTCTATTTCTTTAGTTTTTTGGTGTACCAATTTTTGTAAAATGCTGTTTTTCTTTTTTCTTTTCTTGCAGTAGTTTAGGTCACTTGTGGATTTGAAGAAGCTTTCTTGGATTCTTTGGATTTTGACTGTTAGAAAGTCCTTCCTTTTTTGTGGATTGAGCTTGAGGATCTATTTGAAGATTGACCTTGGTTCTAACTAAGCTATAACAAGAAGGGTATTTTCGAAATTTAATTTGTACATGTTTGTTGGTAGTTGTGAAAGATACCAGTAGTTGCTATCCTTTTGAAGTAGAAGAGTGAAAGCTATGAAGCTAATAAGTCTTTTAGTGTTATCTTTATCTTTCTTTAGTATTACCATTATGGGGCAGCTTCCTTCACAGGACATTTTAGCATTGTTGGAATTTAAGAAATGCATTAAGCATGACCCTACTGGTTATGTTCTGAATTCATGGAATGAGGAATCCATTGACTTCGATGGATGTCCATCTTCATGGAATGGTGTTCTTTGTAATGGCGGTAATGTTGCTGGTGTTGTCCTTGATAACTTAGGTCTCTCTGCTGATTCTGATTTGAGTGTTTTTTCAAATCTCTCAAAGCTTGTGAAACTTTCCATGTCCAACAATTCCATATCAGGAAAATTACCAAATAACATCGCCGATTTCAAAAGCCTCGAATTTCTTGATATTTCCAATAACCTCTTTTCCTCATCCATACCTGCTGGAATTGGTAAATTTGGTAGCTTGCAAAATTTGTCGTTGGCCGGGAATAACTTTTCTGGTCCAATTCCAAACTCTATTTCAGAAATGGCTTCCATTAAATCTTTGGACTTGAGCCGCAACGCCCTTTCTGGAGCTCTGCCATCGTCACTGACTAAGCTGAATAGTCTAGTGTCGCTTAACTTGTCTCATAATCGCTTCACCGGGAAAATTCCCAAAGGTTTTGAACTCATTTCCAGCCTTGACAAACTTGATTTGCATGGGAATATGTTTGATGGTCCTTTAGACGTTGAGTTTATGCTTTTATCTAGTGCTAGCTATGTTGATTTAAGTGATAACATGCTACTGAGTTCTGCTTCTGGGAAATTTCTACCGGGAATATCTGAAAGTATTAAGTATCTGAATCTAAGCCACAACCAGCTTACTGGTATATTGGTTGGTGGAGCTGAACAACCTGTTTTCCAGGACTTGAAGGTGTTGGATCTCAGTTATAACCAATTGAATGGAGAATTACCTGGATTTGACTTTGTTTATGATCTCCAAATCCTTAAGCTTAGCAACAACAGATTTTCAGGATTTATTCCTAATGGCTTGCTTAAAGGTGATTCTTTGGTTTTAACTGAACTCGATTTGAGTGCCAACAATCTCTCAGGTAGATTCATTAGTTCCAATTTTTTTTCTCCTTGAAATAAATAACCTGTCTTATACGAGTCTTCAGCTTCAATTGCTACTAATTTAATGTTAAAAATTTTCTTTCAGGGCCATTGAGTATGATTACATCAACAACACTTCACTTTCTGAATCTCTCGTCGAACGGTTTCACTGGTGAGCTGCCACTGCTGACTGGAAGTTGCGCCGTACTTGATCTGTCAAATAACAAATTTGAAGGAAATTTAACCAGGATGCTGAAATGGGGGAACATAGAATATCTTGATCTCGGGCGGAATCGTTTGGCAGGGAATGTCCCTGAGGTAACACCTCAGTTTTTGCGATTGAATTATTTGAATCTATCCAATAATCGTCTCAGTGACGACCTTCCAAAAGTGTTAACACAGTATCCAAAGCTTAGAGTGCTTGATATCAGTTCCAACCAATTAAAAGGTTTTCTTCTAACCGATTTTTTCACAATGCCAACATTACAAGAGCTCCATCTTGAAAATAATTTGATCAATGGTGGCATCAATTTATCGTCTTCTCTTGACCAATCTCATCTTCAAGTTCTTGATCTTTCTCACAACCAACTTAGTAGCTTTTTTCCTGATGAGTTTGGATCATTAACTAGTCTGAGAGTGCTCAACATTGCTGGAAATAACTTCGTTGGTTCTCTTCCAACCACTATTGCTGACATGAGTTCTTTAGACTCCCTTGATATATCAAATAATAGTTTTACCGGTCCACTTCCAAATAACATGCCAAAGGGACTAAAAGACTTCAATGCTTCTGAAAATGATCTATCTGGAGTTGTCCCGGAAATTCTTAGGAATTTCCCTAGTTCTTCTTTCTTTCCTGGGAATTCTAAGTTACATTTTCCAAACAGTCCTCCTGGATCAATGGTTTCACCTACCAAAAGTTCCAAGGGGAAGTCTATGTCCACAGCTGTTAAAGTAATAATCATAGTCTCATGTGTGGTTGCTCTTTTCATATTGATCTTACTGGCTGTCTTCATACATTACATACGTATGTCGCGATCTTCTACATCAGAATATGATACAGCTACAGGTAAGGATACCCGCGGTCGCCCTCAACCAGTTATCTCTGGACCGATTCGTCCGACAGAGAGGGGGGCTCCTTTGGTTGTATCAGCTGAGGATCTCGTGGCTTCACGTAAAGGATCACCATCAGAAATAATTAGCCCTGATGAAAAAACTGCAGCGGTAGCTGGATTCTCTCCATCAAAACACAGCCACTTTTCATGGTCCCCTGAGTCTGGTGATTCGTTGACTGCTGAAAATCTTACAAGACTAGATACGAGGTCACCGGATAGGCTGATTGGAGAGCTGCATTTTCTTGATGATACAATATCACTGACACCGGAGGAGCTATCAAGGGCACCAGCCGAAGTTTTGGGAAGAAGTAGTCACGGTACTTCTTACAAGGCAACTTTGGATAATGGTTTGTTGTTGAGAGTGAAGTGGTTGAGAGAAGGAGTGGCGAAGCAAAGGAAAGAGTTTGTTAAAGAGATAAGGAAGTTTGCAAACATCAGGCATCCAAATGTTGCTGGTTTGAAAGGTTATTATTGGGGTCCTACGCAGCACGAGAAGCTTATTCTTTCAGATTACATTTCACCGGGAAGTCTTGCAAGTTTTCTTTATGGTAATAATATCTTTACAGTCCTTCCTTCTATTATGACTGGCTGCATTTATTGAATTTCAAAGTTAAATAAAGTGGTCTTAGCCTACATTTGGTCTGACTTATTTTGGTATCAAAAGTTAATTTAAAGCTAAAAATAAGAGCTTTAGAAATAAAGCTAAAGTTTGATAATTATTGTTATTTTTTAGCTTAATTTTTCTTTTTTGGATACAATTTGAGTAATTAAATAAAAAAATATTGTTTAATTCAGATCATTTGAAAAATATTGATAATTATACTTATATCTAGCTTTTTTATACGTAAAAGATAAGCTTCTTTTCTAATTCAGATCATTTGAATAATATTGTTTGACCTGACTTCAATTAAAAGAGAAGTAAAAAATAAGACCAAATATAGCCTTAGAAAAGATTTTGGTTTCCACTTTCTAGTCGCTTTTTTTATCAGAAAATTGTCACTCAAGCAATAGTGCAATATGTTTGTGTCTCTGTGATTGTGTGCATATAATAATTGCAATGTATACCATATTTGCTTGTGTTGCTAATAGACGTTTCATTAATTATTTCTTTTTGTTATTATTCTTAAATATTTGAAGTTTGAACTTTCCTATAAATTGAAATTCTCAGATCGACCTGGAAGAAACGGTCCACCATTAACATGGGCACAGAGGCTCAAAATAGCAGTTGACGTAGCACGTGGCCTGAACTATCTCCATTTTGATAGAGCTGTTCCTCATGGGAACCTTAAAGCTACAAATGTGTTGTTAGATACAGCTGATATGAATGCGCGTGTCGCTGATTATTGTCTTCACCGACTTATGACTCAAGCTGGTACTATTGAGCAGATTCTTGATGCTGGTGTCTTAGGTTATCGCGCGCCAGAGTTAGCTGCTTCCAAGAAGCCAATGCCTTCTTTCAAGTCAGATGTCTATGCTTTCGGTGTGATACTTTTGGAACTTTTAACCGGAAGGTGTGCTGGTGATGTGATAACTGGTGAGGAGGGAGGTGTTGATCTTACAGATTGGCTAAGATTGCGAGTAGCAGAAGGTCGAGGCTCAGAATGTTTTGATGCAACTTTGATGTCAGAAATGGGAAATCCAGTTGTAGAAAAGGGAATGAAGGAGGTCCTAGGAATAGCAATTCGATGTATTCGATCGGTTTCTGAAAGGCCTGGAATCAAGACTATATATGAAGATCTTTCTTCTATATAGTTTGGTGGCTCATCCTAACGACTTGGAACTTTGACATGTCATGGGAATCAATGTCTCATTGGTATCATCCCATATTTGTTTAGAGCATGGCTTTTTAACATGTTTGTATTAACCAATTTTTGTTAATGTAAAGTACATACATGGCTAGTACATGATTGGATATGACCATGACCATTTGATTTTATCTTAGGACGGGAATGTGTCATGAAATGGTCATTTGTTTGCAAGTACAAGAGATGAATGTTGTACAAGTTGGCAGTGGAATGGTTTAGCAGCTCTAATTTTGGTTAATTTAATTGTTTGCTACAAACCTGATATTGTGAGAACATTAAGTGCATGTTTTGGATGGATTGACAACAAGTTTGTCAATCACAGTGATTTTAGCAAAAATTACACTTCGAAGCTTCAAACAAAATCATGGTTCTGCTGTGTTTTTGTCAAATTCGTCTTTATTTTAAACATGGACTATAACTTATTCCTGAGCAAACTAGCGGTTTTATGAAGTACTAGAGTGCTACCAATGAGTACGACTAGAATGATATTACATTAGTCATGTAATCATTGTGGTTTGTTAAATTCAGATTTTGCTTGTGTTGATTGATTAACTATTGTGTAGAATTATCTAAATTGGTTTTAAAGATAAAAATAATTGGGTTTAGTATTATTTCATGAACTTTTTACTCATTTACAAAATTATTTATTTCAAATGAGTTGTAGGTTCATCCACTAGTAAACAAGCATACGAAAGTTTCTCAATCAATAAAAAATAATAATATAATGAACACATGGATAAATAATTAAATTAACAACTTATACTAATGATTACGATGATTGTTGGAGGCATCTGATAAAGGAAACCGTACTCTTTTGATAACAGATAATAAATTATTAGTAGATGATGACAATCAACACCACATATTTTAAGGCCTCAAACCAAGATTAGTGTGTGTTTGGTTCAGCTTCTACACAATCAAAAACAATTTTAGTAGCCTCAAAAGTGAAAACTAGCAATTCCAACATGTTTGGTTCAGCTTCTCAAAATCAATTCTCATCTCCAAAAACAAACAGATACATTTCAGCAAATATCACAAAAAGCGCAGCTTCACCACTGAAACTCAACTCGGCGGAGAAAAACCAAGATCACCGTTACTTCCGACATCAATTTCTTCAAAAAGTAACTTTTTCGTCTTTGCCGAGATAATAGAACATGCACTGATAGTGTAATGAGCATCTTGTATTCCGCCTTATAACAAACAAAGATATTTTGTAATTACTTGTATGACATGACATGGCAGCTTGATGGTTTTTTATTGGAGGATTACACTGTCGGTAGAATAGCCTGGCCAAAAATTGTTCCACTTGGGTTCTCTGAATGATTGTATACTGCATTGGAGTTTAGTTTTTCTTTTTTAAAAAAAAAGGGGTTTTATTGTTTGTGATTGGCTCTGTTGCTTAACTTTGTTAAATTTCATATTTTTAAACTAATAATTGCTTGTTGAATATGTAAGAAATTTTTTATTGTTTCCGATTGATGGTTTTCAATTATATGCAGGACGTGTCTTCAGGGTATTTGTATTTCAGAGGACTAAATTGTAGCAATTGGTACTGTTGTTGTCACCGTGTAAGAAATGGCTCAGAATCTCTTGGTTAACGGCTCTACAAAACCCTTTGCGATTATATTTTTGCTTTGTTTTGTTCAAATCTCTTGGCAGCAAACTTTGTTGTGTACTTATTGTATGATCCATCTACATTCTCCTTAACCCTGAAAACCCATCTAAGTATTATTTTCCAATTCTGTTTGCATGCTTGAAACCACTCTGGACGCGGTAATTGCCTTATCTCAAATTTTGGTTCAACACGTGTTAGTCGTATGGTAGTGTTTGTTGTTTAGGTTTTAATATGCCAGATTTAAATATGGTCTGTATAGCATGAATATATGAGTATTTTGCAAAGGCAGAGAGACCTAACCAAATAGAAATAGGGATTTTCACACACCTTTTGTGTGTCCCGAGACACGATCAAAAGGGAATAGAGATAGGGATTTTAATGTACCCTGAATAATGTTTTGATGCTAATCAGAAATGAGGATTCCACTTGTAGAAAAGGTAATGAAGGAGGTCCTAGGTAGGGGTGGCAACTTGGTCCACCAAATCCATATCCATCCAATCCATCCACCATAAAATCCATCCAATCCATCCACCAAACAAATTTTTTGTTAATGGATTGGTTTTGGATCCAACCATTTAGAACAATGGATGGATTTGATCCATCCACCTTATTTTAAAAGTCCAATGGATTATCTTTTTTTTTAAAAAACAAATCCATTGGATCATTTTAAATAATAAAAACAAGTTAATTTAAAAAAATAAAAATAACTTAGTTACAAAAAAAATTATAAAAAAACTGAAACAATTGAAAAAAAAACTAAAAGAAAAAAAAATATTTTTTTTTAATATTAAAATATTATTTATTTAATATTATTTTAACATTGACGTGGTCAACGCTGGAGAACCACCGGTCAACGCTGGAGGTCCGCCGTGAACCACCGCCCGCCGCCGTAATCTTGCCGGAGCTCCGGTCAACCGCCGTCGTGATTCGCCGGAGCACCACCGTGGTCAACGGCCGTGGTGGCCGGTCAACAGTTGTGCACCACCACCTATTATTATATATTTAATTTTGTTTGGGCTGAGACAAAAAACAAGTTTGGGCTTGATAATAAAATCTGTTTTGGGCTTAGACATAAATAAATAGGTTGGATATTTTTACTTTTGACACCAATTAATTAACTAAATATTTATGAAATACAAATTAAATAAATAACACATTTTATTTGATGGATCGGATGGACAATCCATCCGTTAAAATCTAGTAATGGATGAATTTGATGGTCAATATACTTAATGGATGGATCGGATGGTTTTTTTTTCAACAAAAAAATTAGTGGATTGTAATGGATTAATGGATTTCTTTTGATCCATCTATTAGGATCCAAATCCATATCCATCCAATCCATCCATTTTGCCACCCCTAGTCCTAGGAATAGCAATTCAATGTATTTGATCGGTTTCTGGAAGGCCTGGTATCAAGATTATACATGAAGATCTTTCTTCTGTATACTTTGGTGGCTCATGCTAACTAGTTGGAACTTGACATGTCAAGGAAATCAATGTCTCATTAGTATCATCTCGTATTTGTTTAGGGCATGGCTTTTTAACATGTTTGTATTAACCAATTTTTGTTAATGTAAAGCACATACATGGCTAGTACATTGGATATGACCATTTGATTTTGTCTTAAAATGGCAATGTGTCATGAAATGATAATTTGTTTGCTGGTACAAGAGATGACGGTTGTACAAGTTGGCAATGGAATGGTTTAGCAGTTCTATTTTTGGTTCATTTAACTGTTTGCTACAAACTTGCAATTGTGAGAACATTGGGTGCATGTTTATGTTTGGATTGACAAGTTTGTCAGAATCATGATATTTTCACAAACATTACACTTTAAAGTGTCAACAAAATCACGGTGCTACCATGTTTTTGTCAAATTCATCTTGATTAAGAAATGCACTTTAACTTATTCCTAAGCAAACTAGTGGTTTTATGAGGTTTAGTGCTACCAATGAGTACAACTAGAATGGTACTGTGAAAGCTATGGTTTACTGCAGGTGTTCCATTAGTCATGTAATCATTGTAGTTTGTTAAATTCAGGTTTTGCTTATGTTGATTGACTAACTACTGTCTACAATTGTTGAAGTTCTTTGTTCAATTCCAAAGTGGATTTAAAAATCAAAATAATTGGCTTTAGTGTCTATTACTCATTTACAAAATTATTCATTTCAAATGAGCTGTAGGTTCATCTACTTGTACATAAACGAAAGCTTCCCAATCAATCAAAAAGAAGTTGCAACACATGTTCCAAAATCTGAATGTCTTAAATGAACCCCCCCCCCCCCCCCCCCCCCCCAAGTCTTTGTCAACGGAAAACAACTTTTAGATTCCATTGATCGACTCAATTTCTATGCCCATTTGAAGCATCCTTTACACTAATGATAATGATGATTGTTGGAGTCATTTGTAAAAGAGTAAATGATCACTTTAGTCCTGACTTTCCACAAAGGTCCCTGACTCAGAATTAAATACAAAGTAGTCCTTGAATGTTCAATTTTGTTATCAGTTTAGTCTCTGACGTTAAAAACTTTTGTTAACTGATGAGGTGGCAAATGTTTTGTGCTGACAAGGTGTATGCGGTGTCACAAGGACTAAAGTGAACGTAGAAAATGATCATTTTGGTCCTTGAACCAAAAATCAATATCCCCAAATTAAATCTCAAATCCCTAAATCCCGAATTTAAACCCCAAATCCCTAAATCCCGAATTTAAACCCCAAATCCCTAAATCTTATATAATTTCCTCTTTTGTTCAAAATCAAATCTTCCATTAAACACCAAAATGGAATCACATGATGATGGGTGTTGGTGCAAACTCGTCCCAACGAAGTGTTGCTCATTCGTCAAGAATTGGGTCATCTTCCTCAATGAAGATGTCATGAGCATATAAAATAAACAAACAGAAAACATTAAAATGTTCATTAATGTCCATAGCTGTGCATAGTTACTATTAGTTAAGTCCCTTACATTAAAATGGTCATTAAGGTCCCTAGCTATGCATACTTACTGTTACTAAGGTCCCTGACAAACCATGAGTATTAATTTTGAAGAGAATGTTGCTGAGACAACATGTGTTGTGTTTTAATTGGTAGTCAAACTTTCAACTTCGCTACTTTTCACGAAAATTCTATTCGCTATATATATATATATATAAGAGTAATGTTTTTTTATATATATATTCTTGTTTCAACACATGTATTTAATGTGACATATTATGTTTAATCCTGAATTTTTCAACTCATTAAGATCTCATTTCTTACAGGTTTCAATTTGATTATTTTTCAAGAATATAAGTCGTTTACATGTCAGTTTGTCTTCTGTTTTTTTTTTGTCAAAGATGTCGGTTTATCTATGTATTTTATAGTGGAAATTGTAACAAAAAATTTTATAGTGGAAATTAGTTTGAGACACAGTATAAAAACTTCAAATGACGCACTTTGAATAGAGATGTTATTGGATTTGAGAATAAAATCCTATTTATTTATTTATTGTCATTAAATATTTTATTATGCTATTATCATATTTTGTCAAAATAAAAAATCATAAACCTATATAAATCTGAAAGCCCAGTCCAATCCAAATCCTTAGGTCCATCATATAAAATACAAAATCGATTCAAACCCTAAATCAACAAAACGCAGGCAGCAGCTCCATTGAAACTCAGCTCGCCGGAAAACGCAAAATCGCCGTTACTTCCGACACTACCTTCTCCGAAAGGTACCTTCTTCGTCTTCTCCTTGTTCTTTTGCTTTATGTTATTGCTCTGTAATTCAGATATTCTTAAGTAATTTTCCATTAAATGCTTCATTTTTTTTTTCGATTTTTATTGTTGCTCAGATTAATTGTATTTTATCTTTAGAAAAAATAAATCATAGAAAATTAAGTTTTTCTCTGTAATATAATATGCCCTAATCAAACACTTATAGAAGATGCACTGACAGTGTGGAATAATTTTACACTGACATCCAATGACCATCTTGTATTCCGCTAAATTACAAAGATATTTTGAAATTAGTTGTTTGACTGGGCAGATTGATGGTTTCTTATTGGACACTTTCTGTGTAAGACCATTAAACTTTCAAAATATTGTATACTGTCGGTGCATCTTGTAATATAAGAAAATAGAAGATGCACTGACAGTCTAAAATAATTTTACATTGACAACCAATGCGCATGTTTTATTCTGCTAAATTACAAGATATTTTGAATTAGTTGTATGACAGGGCATATTGATGGTTTCTTATTGGATGATATACTGTCGGTGCATGACCATTTACCTTTTGAAATATTGTATACTGCATTGGCTGACTGGAGTTCGGATTTTATTTAAAAAAATAAAAATAATTGGTGTTTTATTGTTTCTTGATTGGCTCTGTTCCTTAGCTTTGTTATATTTCATTTATAACCTAATATTTGCTTGTTGAATATTTGTTTTCAATTTTATGCAGATCATTTCTTCGGAGATTGTGCGTTTCAGAGGATTAAATTGTTTTAGCTGGTGTTGTCAGTGTAAGAAATGGCTCAGAACATTTTTGATGGCAGTGATTCAGAAAATGAAGATATCTCGAATATCAAGATAGACGAGGAATATGCTCGTAGGTTTGAGCACAACAAGAGGCGAGAGGATCTCCACCGTTATGAAGAATTGAAAAAGCAGGGGGTTATTGGTTCACCTTCACACTCAGAAGATGATGAATCTGAGTCTGAATCTTCTGATGATGACGATGTGAACAATTTCAATTCTAAGAGTGAAAAGGAATTCTTTGATGCTTTGATTAAGGTGAAGAAGAAAGATCCTGTTCTTAAGCAAAAGGATGTTAAGCTTTTTGAATCAGATCATAGTAGTGAAGATGAAAGTGATGATGAGAAGAGTAAAGATAAGGAGAAAAAGTCCATGTTTTTGAAGGATGTGGTGGCAAAGCATTTGATTGAGGAGGGACCAGATTTTGGTGATAAAGAGGAAGAAACAAATGAGAAAGGTATATCAAATGGTGGTAAGAAGACTTATGCTGATGAGCAAGAGGAGTTGAAACAGGCTTTTCTGAAAGCAGCAGAAAAGGATGGCTTGGGAGATGAGGAAGGGGATTTTCTCACCTTGAAGGAGAAGACAGGTGAAGACAAAGTAGAGAGTGAAGATGAGGAATTTGAGGAGAAACTGGATGCATATTTTGATGATTCAAACGAAAATTCTTTATTTCTAAAAAACTATTTCAAGAACAAAATGTGGGTAGATAAGAATGGGGAGAATTTGAATGTTGGTGAGGAGGATTTGCAAGAGATTTCAGAGGATGAGATGGAAATTGAGAGGCAGGAAGAGTATGAAGTTAGTTTTCAGGAAAATCCAGGTGATAGGGTGCTGGGTCATGCTCGTAAGGTGGAGGGTTCGGTGAGGAAAAAGACAAATACAAGGAAAGAGCAGAGAAAGAGCAAAGAGGAGAGAGAGGCAATACGACAAAAGGAAAGGGATGAGGAGTTGAAACATTTAAAGAATGTGAAGATGCAAGAGATACAAGAGAAGGTTAAAAAGATAAAGAAGATTGCAGGGATCAACGATGATGATATTATCCCTTTGTCTACTGCAGAATTAGAAAAGGAGTTTGACCCAGAGGAATATGACAGAATGATGAAGAAAGCATTTGATGCGAAGTATTATAATGAAGAGGATGTTGACCCTGATTTTTGTAGTGAGGGTGAAGAAGACATGGAAAAGCCAGATTTTGAAAAAGAGGATGATTTACTTGGGCTTCCTAAAGATTGGGATGAATGTGGATCTGATGGTGGGTTTTTGGCTGCAAGAGAAAAAGCATTGAAAGTAAAGATTGAAAATACTAGTGATGATGATCTCATGGAAGAAGAAACTGAAAAAGAGGACATTCCCGAGGAAGGTAGTAGTCGGAAGAGGAAACGTAAAACTGCACTTTTGGAGAAAGCAAGACAAATAATGATGGATGAGTATTATAAATTAGATTATGAGGACACAGTTGGGGATCTGAAGACAAGATTCAAGTATACCAAAACAAAACCTAACAGATTTGGCATGGATACTCCAGAGATACTATTGATCGATGATAAGGAACTGAATCAACATATTTCCTTGAAAAAACTGGCTCCTTACCAAGAGGAGGAATGGAAGCTTAGCAAACAAAAAAGATACATGCTGAAGATGAGGGCTAAGGAGATCCTTCGTGCAGCAAGTTTGGGTAAGAAGAAAAATAAGAGGTCAAAGGTTGATTCTAGCAAATCAACTAAGGTTGATTCTAGCAAATCAACTAAGGTTGATTCTAGCAAGTTAACTTCAAACAATGTTGTGGAGGAAGAAAAAGAAAACACAGCAGGTTTGAATAAGAAGCAAAATAATAGGCCCAAGGCTGATTCTAGCAAGTCAACTTCATCAAACAGTGGTGTTGTGGACGATGAAAAATCTAACACAGAAGAATCAAAATCAAGGAAAGCCAAGAGAAGGGAAAACATGGCTAAATTAAAGTTGTCAGAGTCGAGACTTAAAGCATATGGAAAGACAACCTGAAAATCTAAGTGTGGAGGCAAGCTATAAAAATGTTTAAACCAGGTAAATCCTTTAGTGTGATGTTAATTGAATTAGTGGTATAAAAATGTTTGCAGCTATTATATAATGTTAATTTGAATTAGTGGTATAATTTTGTTTTCTTGTAAAAAGAATTGTCTCCCTTTGTATCTTTTTTCATTGTTTTTTTTTTTAGTAAAATTCATTCTGCTAATAATGTGTGTTTTCACTGTTTTGCAGAATGCCCTTAGATGATTGGAAATTTTGACATTGCAAAGGAAAATGTGCTGGGCCAAGTTTTGTGTGTGGAGAATTTTTTTTTTTTTTTTTTCTAGTTTTCTCCATTAAATACGTCATGTATGGATTTTTTTTTTTGGATTACATTGATGTATGGATTTTTCATTTATATTCAAACTGCCTATGGGATCAGCAATTCATTTTTGACCAAAACCTGTTTACTGTATTCCTGTTTCCATAATTGCATTCAGAATTACTGATATAGGCTGGCTATTCAGAAGTTACTTGTAATTGCAAAACAAAAGTAGGAACAAAGTGTTTTTTCAATTTCATTGAGCTCAATCGATTGTTCTGACATACAAGAAGGAAAATAATTTCAGTAGGTACAGGGTATGTATACATAGTTTAGTTGTCAAGAGGCTCGTCCATTCCTGAGTAAAAATGGCAAAAAGCACATGAAAAGTCTTTCGCATCATAGCCACCATTGCATAGCTCAGTATATCTGTACAAAACAAAGTCCATTAGCAAACATTTTTAATAACACTCTAAATTAATGTTGTTAAGTTACCAAGTTTTCAGGCAAGATAAGTTACAGTTCAAGCGTACTTTTTTTTTGCAGTGAAAAGTGAATTTGCATCATAATGCTTAACCAAGCAAATTAATATCTTAATACTTTTCAGTATTAAGGTCAAGAAGCAACACATTCCTCACAATGGATTAACAGCAAGAGACTTGTCATTACATACTTAAAGGTTATGCAAGAAAAGAAACTTACATCTTTTGAGCTTGAGATGTTAGTGGGTATTTACATCCAGCCAGCTTAGCTGATTCTAATGCTAGGTTCAAGTCTTTGGCCTGAGGCACACATTCAAACAATTTGTCTTATTTTTAAACACCTAAAATTCAATTTAAAGCAAACTAACACACCGTTTATCAAACTTCAGGCTAACAAATAATAAATTTAATTACCAAAAGAAAAAGTAATCGCTATAGTCTTCATATTTTATGTACAAAACATGTCTTTTTATTTGAAAAAAAATAAACCCTCACCCTGTATTTTGTAAGCTATAAACACTAAACACGACATCAACGCTGACATGTAGAAACCGGTAATAGTTTCAAAAAAACTAAATATAAAGGCTCACAAGAAAAGTACAACAGATCACAAGGAAAAAAGTGAAAACAGTAAAACTAGAGATAAGCAGCAAAAGAGTACATCATTAATATTGGAGGCAGAAAGTGACATTATTTCATATTGAGAATTACCATCTCTCTTCAATAATTTTTTTTAAGAAGCTAAATTAGCCCACCCAAATTCACACGAGGAGAATCGAACCTGAGACCTTGAGGAGGAGCACACTCCAAGGTCCCAAGCCAACACACCAACCAACCTGAATGGGTTTCTCTTCAATAAATATTAAATGAATTTCATCGAAGAAAACTAGCAGTACCAACTTAAATTTTATTTTGAAATTCATCATGGCACCAGCATCATGAATCAGAAAATCTGAAATAAATTACTACAACACAGGACAAATCAAAGCACTAAAATATCACTGTAATAATGCAACTATAATCTATTAATTTGAGTTAAATCTCAGTTACTTACCATAAGCTTAGATGCAAATCCTCCATTATAATCCTTTGAAGAAGGCACCCCTTCCATCAGTCCAGGAACTGGGTTGTAAACATCACTATAATAATGCAACTATAGTCTATTAATTTGACCATCAAAGTACTAAAACGTTAAATCTAAAAAGTTCCTTAAAAGATTGTTAGCTATGGTACGTATGCAAAATATTATGAATGTTATACTGAACACAATGCTGAAAAATTAGTATTTTTGTTAACAAGGAAAAACAAAAGTGGTCTGAAAAAATATTACAAGACAATTTTGAGGAGAACAATAATAGTAAATTAGAAATTATTAAAAAACTCTTTGGAAAGGTCACTTGTAGTGGAAGCTCTCTACGCAACTAGTTTTTTGTTCCAAATAATGTTCTTCAACCTTATGGCATTTTGAACTATATGGTACTTTCTACTGAATTAGGGAAAACTCCTACTTCTAACAACTTTTGCTACCATACACACACACACACACACACACACACACACACACACACACACACACACACACATATATATATTATTAAAGATGCAGACCAAAGGAGTTTTAAGCAGGAAATGCAAGGTTCAAACCTTGGAAACTAACATATAAACATTTGCCTATAAAATAAATGCAGACAAATACACAATAGTCCTGCAGCTAATTGTCATGCTGAATTGAGAGAGAGAAAAGAGCTGCATACCTACTCCAACAGCGAGCGATGGAGCAGTTAAATATCTCTGCCAAGGTACTTGCAGCAACACCTAGAGATTGGCCTAGAGCAACGGCTTCTGATATTCCCAGGATGCTCACAGCCAAAGCCAGATTATTACAGATTTTTGCTGCCTAATAACAAAAACCAAAGACAAAATATAAGTAAAATGACTTACAGCATATAAGTAACCAAGAGTACCAAGAGTTCTGTCCCAATTTTAACTCTGTTACTTACAGAACCACTCCCTGCTTCGCCACAATATATTGTACTTTGACCCATTGAAAGGAATAAAGATTTTGCGGCGAGAAACGCTTCCTCAGATCCACCAACCTGGGGAAATTCCATATCTTGTTTAATACAAATTATTATGCCAAAAATCCAGAACTTTGCTGCAACTGTTATATCAATGTTACCTAATTATCATGCAAGGTCCATCGCCACCTTTGTTAACTAATTGATCATGATTTTTAACGCATTACTATTAATATTGTGGAATGATTAGTATATTAAAATTGAATATCTAATTGAGAAAAGTATACCAGATATTACAGTAAGCACCCCCATTTTGGTCTTGGGAGCACCAATTTGGTCCTTGAAAGACTATTACACCAATGATAATTTTTATATCAAAATATTCCAAAAGTTTCTGTGAACCAGGATTATATTGATATCATTCATAGACCTCAAAAATCATTTGAGGGCCATTTTGATGTCACTGACCATTTTGTTTTTTTTGAACGGCCAATATTATTACTAGGAACCAAGCTCTCAAGACGAGAAAAAGGCGCCGAACAAAAAACAGAATACAATACCCCAGCGTATATGCGATACAGGGCAGCCCACCAAAACAAAACCACACCCGCAAACACCAAAACGCTGTCACACCAGCAGAACGAAACAGCAGCAAAATAGCACCTGCTGCCCAGACCACCAAACAGCACCGCTCCACTGTTGCTACAGATCCAAATTCTGCCAAAACACAGCCATATTAGCGCAGATCAGCAAGCAGATCAGCAGACACACAACAGCTGCACCAGCCCAAACACCACCAAAAAAAAACCCGAAACCTGCAATGATGAGGCCGAATTATACACACTGACAGCAAAAAACAAAAGCCACTATCAGCTCCCGCATACCCCTGCCTCAATACCAGAAAACCCAAAAGCCCAGAATCACGGCCAAACTGAAAACTCTAGGGCACAAAAGAAAACCAACTGCCATCACCAAAAAACAATTACAGATTTCCAAAACCGGCTGGAAGCCAAGCCCACACAGCTGCTGCAACAGCAGTCCTCCTACAGCCTAAACGAAAACAGCAAACACCCTTGCTCACCACCATTATCTCGCCAAGCAAAACTTTGGATCCTAACACCATTCGTAGTACATGCACGCCGAATTATGGGTCCGGTTCAGCATCCACCTCCACGAGAGCACCTTGATTTCTTCCACTAACTCATCAGCC
The DNA here is from genome assembly GCA_018208015.1 of Medicago ruthenica. NCBI lineage: Eukaryota > Viridiplantae > Streptophyta > Magnoliopsida > Fabales > Fabaceae > Medicago > Medicago ruthenica. Next base: position 21,867,328 of record CM031372.1, read on the forward strand.
TCGCAAATTTTCCCCTTAAAGATTTTATTATTCCTTGCTAACCATAGGACCCAAATTGTTGTATGCCATATTAGCCTTAATCCTGTACACACCTTTTTATTTCTTTCCCACCCACTCCAACACTCCCAATGGACAAAAAGATTGGGTGGGGATAAGAAAGAACAATCCAACCATCGCATTACCTTCTGCCACACCAAATCTGCAACACCACAATGCAGGAAAAAATGTATTGATGATTCTTCCTTCCTGTTGCACAGCACACACAAATTCGACGCCTCCGGAACCAAAACATTCCTCAAAGCAAGGTTGTCTCTAGTTGGAATCCGGTTGAGAAGAACTTTCCAAGAAAAAGCCACTGCTTTTGAAGGTGCCGAACTTTTCCACAAACTTGCAAACACCCCTTTTTCCTCTTCTCTCCACACCTCCTCCAACGGCATCAACTCTTCCAGTTTCGTGTAGGCCGACTTCACCGTAAAAACTCCTATATCAGCTAAATTCCAGACTAATTAATAGCTCCCCTTGAGACCATATCATACCTTCCAAGTCCTCCTTAAGACTAATTAATAGCTCCTCCTCCCACACAAATAATTGCCTCCTCCAAATAAAATTCCAGACTGTACCTCCATTTACCCCCCTCATCCTAATTTCTCCCACCTTCGCCTCCTTTTGATTTGAAATTGAAAAAAGTCTAGGATATTTATATCTAAAACTTCTATCACCTCTCCACTTATCATTCCAAAAACTTGTATTCGATCCGTTTCCCACCCTTCTAGATATCTCCGAATTAAACCAACTTTGGCCACCATAATCATCTAGCTTAACTACATCCTTCCACCATAATGAAGTATGACTCGGCCAAGCTCTAACTCCCTCCTCTACCAACCTCTCTACTACATGGCCGTATTTCTCTGTTAGGACCTCTTTCCACAAAGCTTTTTTACCATCTAATAGCCGCCATCGCCATTTTGCCAATAAGCTCACATTCATAACCCGAACGTCTTTTACCCCTAAACCCCCATTCCTCTTTTGTTGACACACTGTCGTCCACTTAACCCAATTAATTTTCTTCCCACCTCTCCCACCACCCCAAAGGAATTCCCTTAGGACTCTAACTATCCTCCTCTCTACTTGCACCGGCATCCTCAAAAAAGACAAATAGAAAATTGGAATTGAATTAAGAACCGAATTTAATAAAACAATTCTTCCTCCTAAACTAATATATTTGTGACCCCACGTATTCAACTTACTGGTCAGAATATCCAACAAAGGTTCCCACGTTGTCATACTTCTCGGATTAGCTCCCACCGGTAGCCCCAAATACTTGAAAGGGAGGCTTCCGACACTACAATTCAAAAAATCACACGCCATCACCATAAACTCCGGAGGGACATTTACCCCTATCAAAGAGCTCTTAAAGAAATTAATCTTCAATCCGGACACCATCTCAAAACCCCGTAAAATAGCCTTCATAGTCCAAAGATTCTCCACCGTTGCCTTTCCGATAGAAAGAGTGTCATCAGCATATTGCAAATGCAAAACCTCCAAACCGTTTCGGCCAACTCCAAACCCTTCAAACAAATTTAACGCCACCGCATTCCTCATCAAACCACTAAAACCTTCCGCTACCAACAAGAACAAGAAAGGTGCTAGAGGATCCCCTTGTTTAAGCCCTCTTTGAATACTAATTTCCTCCATTGGACTTCCATTCACAAGAATGGACATACTACCTCCAAATACACACGCCTTCATCCAAGCCACCCACTTCGCACACATACCCACTCTACCCATCATATATTCCAAAAAACTCCAATCCACCGAATCATATGCCTTCTCAAAATCAACCTTAAAAATCAAACATTCTTTCCTCGTCTTTTTAGCATAATCCACCAACTCATTCACCACCAATACCCCGTCCACCAAATTCCTACCCTTAAGGAAGGCCGATTGGGTGGTAGAGATTATCGAATTCATGACTCCCGCTAATCTCCTTGCTAAAACTTTTGCAAGCAATTTATAAAGACTACCAAGCAAAGAAATAGGCCGGTAATCCTTCAACTCCAAAGGGGACGACACTTTTGGAATAAAAGCTACAAAATACGACAACATACTCTTTGGCAACACCTAGTTTGCATGAAATTGATCCAACATAATTCTCACCTCATCTTTAATCAAATACCAAAATTCCTTCACAAAAGCAAAATTATAACCATCCGGTCCCGGACTTTTATTTCCATCACTATCTTTAACCACCGATTCTATTTCGACCAACGCAAAAGGCGCCACCAAAACCCCATTGTCCCCTTCGGATAATCTATCGAAAGGCACCCCATCCAATTTCGGCCGCTCCCACCTATTATTCGACACATGATTACTAAAATAATCCACCACTTTCTTCCGAATATCATAAGGCGACACCACCCATCCATCATTCTCCCTTAAAGCTTTTATTGAGTTCCTACTTGTTCTCAACTTAACACATTTATGAAAGAACTTTGAGTTTGCATCCCCCTCCTTAAGCCATCTCGATCTAGACCTTTGCACCATCATCGTATCCTTCGCCTTTAACACCCTCCACAACTCTTCAAACTTCTCTTTTCTACAAAAAACCTCTACCTCACTTAAGACACCCTCCTCCCCTTTTTCATCAAGCCCTTTGATTTCCTCCACCAACTTCTCCACCCTCTCCTCCATTCCACCATACTCCTCCTTGTTCCACTGTTTTATTTTGTATTTGAGTCCCTTAAGTTTTTCTTTCAAAACATAACTCATCCATCCCCCGCCAATTTGATTCCTCCAAGCCTCCTCCACCACCCCTTTAAACTTTTTGTTTTCAAGCCAAAAATTGTTAAAACGAAAAGGTTTTGGCCCCCAATCCCATCCTCCATATTTTAACACCAACGGGCAATGATCGGATACATCTCTAGGCAACACCCAAAGAGCATTCTCCCCCCACACTTGTGACCACTCCTCCGATAACAAAACCCTATCTATGCGACTCATAGATCTCCCATTCGGATGATACCAAGTAAACCGACGCCCCAACACATGCAAGTCTTCCAACTCTACCTCGCGAAGGAAATTATTAAATAAAGACATCTCCAAAAGTTGACTTGTTGAAACGTCTTCATTCACCCCTCTCCTCTCATCTCTACAACATACCGCATTAAAATCTCCAACCACACACCAAGCACCGCCCCCTCTTCTCTCACGCTCCTCCACAAGACACTCCCACAATCTCCTCTTAGCCGCCAAATCACATTTAGCATAGACATTAATAACTACACATCTTATTTTCTTCACCCCCCACTCTAAACACAACGCCCACTCACAATCGTCGCTACCCCACAGAGAATAACATAATTCAGGAGTTATCTCCTCTAATTTTGTCTCCTGTATCGCCAAAAAATCCACCTTATTTTGCCGCACTAGAACACGGACCTTATTCTTCTTCACCCTCCCCCCTAACCCCCTAACATTAAAGGTTGTCACTTTTCCAAAAATATTTCAATTCACAAAATCCAACAAGAACCGGAAAGATTAGTATTCTTCTAGTTTCCAGGATCAAGTGCATGGTCTTTGAACCTACAATTAGTACCAAAATTGAATTGTTATTATGTCTGTTGGAATAAAACAGAAGCAATACCATGAAAGTAAGTGTCCCAGCTTCTGCCGCAATTATACTTCCAGATACAGGAGCATCCAACTTGACACTGTCAAGTTGACAGGCTTTCCCCAATCACCTACACAGTGTATAATCATTCAGCACCATAACACTAAAAGGAGTAAATGATTCAGCATAGTATACACAAGTGAAAAGACATTCTCATAAAATTGCCAAGGAATTCTCACGAACAACAAATTACTTGCTAATGAATATGATATACATTCTATGGTACTAGAAAGAATAATGAATTCACACATGCTATTCAAGTTAAATGCAGTTTACTTGGATGGCATTTCATTTTATGTTACCTTTCTTTTCTCTTAGAATATAATTAGATATTGTAGCAGAAAGATTTCTTGATGTTTGTGGATCAATAGTGGATGAATCTATCAATAACCATGGCCTTATGAGCTTCCCACCATGAAACAAACCATTTGGTCCAGTGCAAACATCAATTACCTACTTAAATTAAAAAGGATGTTATTTTGGCATCAGAATTTAGTCATATAATAGTATTGGGAGCAGTAAGAAAATTCATTCAAACTTGCCATCTAAGATTTTTGTTTCTTAGTCAAAGATTTGAATCGGGAAAATAAAAAATCAAACCATAGTTATAGTTAACTGAAAATTGAAATCATAGTTCAATGAATAAGTAGTTGCAGAACTACAGAGGAAACTCAATCTACAAACAAATGAATGCGATGTATTGAATGGAAAGGAAATGGCACTGAAATGAATGTACTCACATGGGCAGAAGAAGGTAACATTGTAATTACAACATCACTAGCTTCTGAAACTTCATACAGTGTTTTCTTTGTGGGAACCCCCATCCGAGAAAACATCTCGAGAACATCAGAGTTTCTGCCAATATTTTACAAATTCGATAACAATACGAAACACAGACACAGACACACAAACATCGTTAAATATTTTAAGAAAATATTAGTAATTGAATGTAACCATGTGTGTCAGTATCTGACACCGGACACATTGTCAATCTAAAGTGTCGGTAATATGAAGCACGGACAAAGACATGGACACTGGACACGACATTGACACGTCAACACCGATAAAATTTTGAGAAAATGACATAATTCAATGTAATCAAGTGTCGCTGTTGGACACCAGGAGACACCTTCAATAAGAAGTGTTGGTGCAACATAGCACCATATACATTCTCCTAAATTAACAAAAAATGAAACAACCTAATCATATGGTTGAAGAAGAGGTTTAAAACATTATTACTTGTCATGAACTGTGAGTTTGAAACCAGCTTTGATTAAATTATTCGCCATTCGGGATCCCATGTTTCCAAGGCCAATGAATCCAACATTCTGTATTTAGTGCATCATAGACAGTATCATCAGCCAAGACAACAAAAGTATAATAAATTTACAACAGAAACATCAAATTCACATGTCAGTAGTATACACAAATTGTAGCTGCTATAAAGAAACAGTTAATGATGTTTCAACATGTTGTGAAAAACGATGTCAAGAACAAAGTATAACGGAAAAGGAATGGAAAAACAAGAAGAACAACAAGGATTGGTTATAACTGCTATTCTTTACTTTCTCTTTAAACAAGATTACAAGCGTTACAAGAATAACAAATAACCCTCTCACCCTAAATTAGGATTAGCCGTATTAGGGTTTTCCGTCACGTCTAAGATGAGAGACTAGTATGCTATTTATAATAAACCTAACATACTAACTAATGGGCTTTTTCACAATTACCCATTACAAGCTAACTTAAACAATTGGACATAACAAACAGGCCCAATTCGATTTGCTAACAAACCTAGCAATATCGACTAATGCATGTTAGAACAAACTTCGACTACAACACGCACTACTTCGACAGCAGCATGCGAACACACTTCGACCTCATGCTTCGATCCCTGTCGAACCAGAAGCTACCCTAGAGTTCGTTCCAATATCTCACAAATCTCCACCTTGGAACAAACTCTAATATCAAAGAACCAGCTAGCTTTCTTCATGCAGCTTTACCAACTGCATACAGTGGAAAAACTTGCAACTTGGCAATGTCTTGGTGATCATATCAGCAGCATTGTGATCTGTCGAAACCTTCAGCACTTGGACTTCTCCACGCTCGATTACTCCTCTGACGAAATGCAGCCTCACATCAATGTGCTTCGTTCGCTCATGATAGGCTGAATTCTTCGACAGATGTATTGCACTTTGACTATCACATTTAACAGTGATAATTCGACCTTGAAGTTTCAGCTCCTTAGCAAAACCTTCAAGCCACAATGCTTCTTTCACAGCTTCAGTGAGGGCAATATACTCTGCTTCAGTAGTTGACAATGCTACAACCTTCTGAAGTGTTGCTTTCCAACTAATTGCCGTGCCAAACATAGTGAAAACATATCCATAAATAGATTTTCTGGAATCCATACAACCTGCATAATCAGAGTCGACATATCCTTCGATTACTGCTTTACTATCTTCACCCAAGGCTCCACCATAAATCAGAACTCTGTTCAGAGACCCATTTATGTACCTTAGAATCCACTTCAATGCTTGCCAGTGAGCCTTTCCAGGATTCGACATGTACCTGCTTACAAGACTTACTGCATATGCTATGTCAGGTCTAGTACAAACCATAGCATACATCAAAGAACCTCCTATGTTAGCATATGGAATGCTATTCATATAAGCTCTTTCGTCATCAGTACTGGGACACTGATCTATACTCAGCTTGAATTGAGGGTTTGTCGGAGTCACAACAGGCTTTGAATTCGACATACCAAACTTGTAGAGAATCTTCCGTAGGTATGCCTCTTGAGATAAGCATAATTTCGACTGCTTCCTATCTCTTCGAATGTCAATCCCAAGAATCCTGGATGCAGCTCCCAGATCCTTCATGTCGAATTCCTTATTGAGTTCAGCCTTCACCCTCATTACATCTTCGACATTGTTGCTTGCTATGAGGATATCATCCACATAAAGCAACAAAATAACAAATGAATTACCAGGTCGAAATCTGAAGTAAACACAGTGGTCGAACTGACTTCTGATGAAACTTATCCGTACCATGAACTTGTCGAACCTCCTATTCCACTGTCGAGGAGATTGTTTCAGTCCATATAAAGATCTCTGTAGTTTGCACACATAATCTTCCTTCCCCTTTTCGACATACCCTTCAGGTTGCCTCATCAGGATTGTTTCATCTAGATCACCATACAAGAACGCAGTCTTTACATCCATTTGTTCCAGTTCAAGGTCGAACTGTGCCACCATGGCAAGCAACATTCGAATGGATCTATGCGTCACAACAGGAGAAAACACATCATTGAAGTCGACACCTTCTTTCTGAGTGAAACCCCTAGCGACCAACCTTTCCTTGTATCTTTTCGACGCCACTCCTTCGATTCCTTCCTTAACTTTGAAAATCCATTTACAGCTGACTAACCTTGCTCCAACAGGTTTCTCGATCAGTTCCCAAGTGTTATTATCATGAAGAGATTTCATCTCATCATCCATGGCCTTCAGCCATTCAGTCTTATTTCGACTCCTTAGAACTTCCTTATAGTCTCTAGGTTCTTCATCTAGAACCTCACTTGCAGAGATTAAGGCATAAGCTATAAGATCTGCATATCCAAGTCTCTGAGGTGGCTTGATGACTCTTCTCTGCCTATCTCTTGCCAACAAGTAGTCATCAACAGTTTCCTCAACTTCCTCAGTATCTCCTCCTTCTTCGACTTCATCTGGGATACGCAATTCAGCATCAACATGCTCCACCTCAACAGGAATCTCTCCCTGTTCCAGCTCTTCGTCAGAAATTTCTGCACTTCGATCAACATCATCAGTTTTCTTGAAAGCCATTTCAGCTTCATTGAAAACTACATCTCGACTGGTGATACACCTCCTGTGACCTGGCTCTAGGCACCATAGCCTATAAGCTTTGACTCCTTCAGGGTATCCCATGAACATGCATTTTAGAGCTCTAGGTTCGACCTTGTCTTGCCTAATGTGAGCATAGGCTATGCAGCCAAATACTCTCAGTTTGTCGAGATCTGGTGGATGTCCCGACCAAACTTCTTCAGGTGTCTTCATATCTAACGCAGTCGAAGGACATCTATTTATCAGATATGCCGCTGTCGAAACAGCCTCAGCCCAAAACACCTTCTTTAACCCAGCACTGGTCAACATGCATCTAACTCTTTCCAAAATAGTTCGATTAAACCTTTCAGCCAAACCGTTTTGTTGTGGAGTACCTGCAGTAGTTCTGTGCCTTGCAATACCAGAGGCAGCACAAAAACTGTCGAACACCTCATTGCAAAATTCAAGGCCATTGTCGGTTCTCAACCTCTTAACCTTCCTGCCAGTTTGATTTTCGACCAGAGTCTTCCAACTTTTGAAATTCTCAAAAGTTTCATCCTTAGTCTTCTGGATGAATACCCATAACTTTCTGGAATAATCATCAACTATGGATAGAAAGTACCTCGCTCCTGAATGTGATGGACACCTTGCAGGCCCCCAAAGATCAGCATGGATGTAATCAAGGGATCCATGTGTTCTTTGTTTACCTTTGTTGAACTTCACTCCACAAGATTTTCCAAGTACACAGGGTTCACAAAACTTCAGCTTTTCGACTTTGTCTCCAGCAAGCAGATTTTGTTTCCCTAGTTCGACCAGACCCCTTTCACTGACATGGCCCAATCTCATGTGCCAAATTTCTGTCTTCGACAAAGGTTTCGTGGATGCAACATTTGTCGAACCACTTACAACTTCAGCCTCAAGGGCATACAAGCCTTGTTTCTTCACGCCTCTCAAGACTTCCTTCGATCCCTTCATGACTCTAAGGATACTTTTCTCTCCTTTGAAAACATATCCTTTCTTGTCGAATTCACCAAGAGAAATCAAATTCCTCTTCAAGTCAGGTACATACCTAACTTCAGTCAATAACCTTATTGACTCATCATGGAGCTTGAATCTCACAGATCCAACACCAGCAATCTTGCAAGCTTTGTTGTTTCCCAGCAATACAGATCCACCATCTTGCTCACATAGTTCCTCGAACACGTCTTTGTTTGGAGTCATGTGCCAAGTGCAACCAGAATCCATAATCCACTCCTTCGTTGAGTCGCTGCTTGAAACCACAAGAACATCAGATGAGTCGAAATCATCTTGTGCAATGGCTACGTTGCCATTGTCCTTACCTCCATGATCCTTCAGGCGTTCAGGGCACACCTTTCTTGTGTGACCCTCCTTCTTACAATGATAGCATCGAATGCCAGATGCCTCGCCACTGTAAGACTTCTGCTGACTTTTACCTTTCTTCTTGTCGAACTTACCATCCTTTCGCAAGGATTTTCCCTTGACGGCCAAACCTTCACCAACAGTCGAAGGTTTATGCTCCTTTCGTTCGTTCAAGTCCTTCGAATACAAGGCTGATTGAACTTCTTCAAAGGTCAGGGACTCCCTTCCATACAAGAGAGTTTCTTTGAAGTGAGCATGTGTTCTGGGCAAAGCGCACAACAGCAACAGCGCTTGATCTTCATCTTCGATCTTCACATCAATATTTTCCAGATCAAGAATCAGCTTGTTGAACATATCCAACTGCTCAGCCAACACTTTGTCTTCACTCATCTTGAACGAATACAAAGCCTGCTTCAGGTAGAGTCGATTTACCAGCGATTTGGTTATGTACAAACTTTCAAGTTTCACCCATAACCCTGCTGCCGTCGTCTCCTTTGATACCTGTCGTAGAACCTTATCACCAAGGCTCAGCAATATTGCGCTGTGGGCTTTCTCTATCATGGCCGTCTTCTCCTTCTCCGTTAACGCAGCATCCATGGCTGCGACTCCCTTCAAAGCTTCTAAACAACCCTGCTGAACCAGTAGGGCTTTCATCTTCAAGCGCCACAGACCAAAATCGTTCACTCCGGTGAACTTTTCAATCTCATACTTTGTTGAAGGCATCTCCTCCACGCTCACCGCACCAATTTGTTGTGAAAAACGATGTCAAGAACAAAGTATAACGGAAAAGGAATGGAAAAACAAGAAGAACAACAAGGATTGGTTATAACTGCTATTCTTTACTTTCTCTTTAAACAAGATTACAAGCGTTACAAGAATAACAAATAACCCTCTCACCCTAAATTAGGATTAGCCGTATTAGGGTTTTCCGTCACGTCTAAGATGAGAGACTAGTATGCTATTTATAATAAACCTAACATACTAACTAATGGGCTTTTTCACAATTACCCATTACAAGCTAACTTAAACAATTGGACATAACAAACAGGCCCAATTCGATTTGCTAACAAACCTAGCAATATCGACTAATGCATGTTAGAACAAACTTCGACTACAACACGCACTACTTCGACAGCAGCATGCGAACACACTTCGACCTCATGCTTCAATCCCTGTCGAACCAGAAGCTACCCTAGAGTTCGTTCCAATATCTCACACAACACAAACACAAGAAATAAAAATAGTAAAATTTCAGCTTATAAAGGCAAAACCAATCACATTGAGATAAACACAGAACTGAGAACACATTAAGATGATCTAATTAATATGATAAATTCTATAAGTATTGTTAAGTACCCAGTTAAGAGTATACATGAAAGGTTCTAACTTTGCATGTTTTAAGACATAAGAAGGAAATTAGAAAAAGTGCATGTTAAGGAAAGATGATTGGTTGAAGAGAAACTGTGTGCTGCTGCAGCTGGTGAGATGGTTTGAGAATTGCATTTGGCAAGAGAAGAAAACAGAGATCTCAACCTGCAAATCTTCATAGCTATCCTCTTTCTGCACAATTCTTGTGTCTTTCATTATAAAATGATGATGACTTGGTTTGCTTTACTCATTTTTTTTAGTGTTAAATGATTATGTTTTAGTATAATTTTTTTTTTGGGTTAACGTTTTTATGGAAAAGAGACCCTAGTGATCTAGAGATTCGGTCTTGAGGTAAGGACAACATGACCAAGAATTGATCCATCCAAAAATTAAACTTGGATTCTCCCAAACGATTTATCTTTGGTGAAACTCATTAATCAATTAAATTGATTTAAATGTTTATTCATACAATATAATAAAAAAAATTGTCCAAAAAATTATATAAGGAAAAAGATTACAAATACGGGGAATAAAGTCAAAACTCAAATAAAAGATACAAAAACAATGATTTAGAAAACTCAAATCATCTTTTTAGTATGAAATCCAATGTCACAAAACTAAGAAGCTCGTTATTCAGTTGATATTTTGACCATGTTTTCATTCTCTAAAAATGTGTGTGAAGATAAACTTCATTTTTTTTTCTTTTCTGAAGAAGATAAACTTCATCTTTAATTGATGACTCAACCATATTATCCGTATGCTAAGAATAGAAGAGTGTAAATAGCTTAAATACAATATAATAAAGTGATAATTGATAAACTTATTCTATTTTTGTTTACTTTTTGGCTTTTTTTATGTGATTACGAAAAATAAAAACAACAGTTGTCCATCTTAATTTTCTCTTTTTATCAAATTTTGTTGGAGGCAAATATTGGGATATAAGAGATTATGAAGAGAAACACCCATTACTTTACAAAACCGTTTACTAAGAATGAGTTATGTCAAATCTCTATCTTCTCTATACATACATATACATATACATATATGCATGTATTCTAAACTACATTTTTCTTACGTGTACCTCACCAATGCCCCCCCTTTCTAACCAATTTTCTAAGCATTCACTATGTGACTCTCTCTTTTCTATTTCCCTATTTTTCATCTATTTATTACTAAATATTTACATATTTGTTGAAACAAAAATCTTTTCAATGAATGTTTTAATGATAACAAACCTTATGGAATAAACACTTAAGTTTTATGAATGGTGATCTACTGATGTTTGCACTTAAGTCTTTTCAGAGAAGTAGACAAAAAAGAAGTGCATATATATACTCAGTAGTAGAATACCAAAATAGTAGCATCAAAAGTTCAAAGAAGATTGTGAAAGAATACTGTTTGAATGAAAAGAGTGTTGTTTGAAGATTCAAAGATGAAGATGAATTTTACTATCAATTGACTCATCCTCGTCACCACATGGTTTTCAATAAAGCCTTAAAAATTCGAGGAATAAAAAGTTAATATTTGAATGGTACACGAGATCACTCTTAAAAGTATGTGACATAACACATATTGAGTTTTGTTACATACCTTGAGCATCTACAAGATATGAAGATTCAAGAATGATCTTCAAATAGTTTCTAAAAGAGTTTAAGGAAAAGACACAAAAGTTAGTCAGTGGACAAGAAAAATTGTGTAGAATCACCAAGAGGAATTATGAGAACAATTGCATCATCAACAAAATAATTCAAGGTTAATTGACCAAGAAGATATTGTCTTCTCATATAGAAGAGAACAATGTCAACTTTGATGAAAGAATGTTTTCATGATGAATATGATTATTACAGTTGATATTATTATCATTACTTCATCAAAATGATTAGAATCAACTTTGAAGAGAAACCAATCCATGAATGAATTATTCATTAAGTCATTCATTAATGATATTGATTGGATAATTATCAAATAAGAAAATTCATGATCATATGCATGAAGATTCTATCATAAAAGACTTAGGATGATCCAAGAATCTTCCAACACTATTCAAGATATGATTTGGGAGAATAGAAATCAATCAAATGAATTTTGACTTTGAGAAAGGTTTCTCATGTTCCTACAAAGATCATTATGGTCATACAAAGTGAAGAGAACATCCTCATTTGATGTTTTAAAGATAACAAACATATTACAATTATTATCTTGTTATCTACTAAAGAATTTTGTGAAAAATGTTTTATTAAGAAAGTTATCAAGAACGTTCTTGGCTCACAACAAATTCTCATCAAATGACAAACACGCAAAAGGACTAGAATGGACTTTATATTAAAGGCTTTGCATCATTGAGATCAAGAAATTAATATTGTGTTATTTGCCTCGCCAAAAGAAGAAAGATCATATGACTTGATTTGGAAAAAGATAAATACCACTTATGGGCCTTAAAAGATTTTTGACCCATTAAGGAAAAATGATCCATCAAAGATCCATCTCATAAAATATCTATGTGACATATACATGAGATTATGGTATGACATCATCATGTCACTTCATTACAGCTAGAAACACTCTCAAGCATTTCTACAACTTGCAATCATGCGTGACCTTTCTCTTTGTGCAAGCTGGAAGTTCAAGAACGTTTTGGGAAAAGTCAAGAACGTTCTGCAAGTGTAAAATCTCATGCTTTCTCTCCAAGCATCAACTTGGAGGGCAAATCCCATTTGAATTAAAGCATAACAACTGGTTTTATGAAGTGGGCATCAAGTTTCTCAGTTCCTATAAATAGAGGAAGGCTTTGAAGACTTAAACTAAGAGTTTGCAAAACAGATTAATCATCTCTCAAGTGAAATCATCATTATTCTCACAAGCTCTTCACAAACAACAAACTCCAAGTTCTCTCACTATATCATTGGATAATAATCTTTTGAGTTTGTTTATTTAAATCTCAAACATGTGTTGAGAAATCATGATCCAACAAATACCCTTCATCATACAAAGTGTAATTTAAATTCTCAAGTCTATTTGTTACAATAGTTTGAGAAAGAAGTGTTCCAACATTTCTTATGCGAAAGCAAAGAATTGTAGAAGCCTGCTGAGGTTGATAATACAGTGTAATGGACTGATATGGCGTGATCAAGAACATATAGTGCTATTCAGAAGTTTCTGATAGCTGGATACTGATAAGTGCCAAAAATGAGTTAAAAAGCATAGTTGATTTAAGCACTTAAGTAGCTTGTTTTGCAAGTTATCATGGGAAAAGCTCATAATCACTGATCAAATGCCCAATATTGCTTTTACTTCTTTCCCCATCCATTTGTGCAGGAAAATGCAAGCCAGAACATGATTTGAGCAAAGAATCAAGAAGAAAATAATCTGATAAACTCGCCCAGCGAGTTCAAGGCGAGCGAATGGCATGCTTAGGCAGGGAATTTCAGAAGCAGGGGAAGCATGATTTCGCCCAGCAAAATTTTCCTCGCTCAGCGATATCCAAGGCGGTTTAATGCTATTTGAAGACGTGGCTGAAAACCACTGACAAAGAAAGCTTAACTCGCCGGGCGAGTGAAATCTCGCCGAGCGAGATGTCACTTTCAGCTTTTAGTATTTAAGCTTTGTTTCATACTTTTTTGCTTAGAATATTATTATTACAGTGTGTAATATTATTAGGTTAGAGTTTTAGACAATAAATTAGGGCTAAGAGAGGTGATCTTAAAGGAGCAAGAGTGATTGAAATGTGGAATCAACTAAGACTTTGGGAAATCAAGAACTTAGGTTTGGATTTTCATCTTTCTTTACACTTTTGTATAGTTGTCATGAAAATGAACAACTAACTCCCCTTTGTTGGGATTGGAGGTACTCTATCTAGCTTAGATGTAATTTTGATCTTTAAATATATGAATCTAGCAACTTATGTGATATTGAGTTTATTCTTGCTATTCATTATTATGTTTTGATTTAAATGTTATTGATGAATACTTGTGAATCTTTGGTGAGAATAATCTTCTATTAAAACAAGAAATTCTAGACATAGAATTATGTTTTGATAATCACATAAAGTATTGGAGCGTAAAGCTTTCGGATCGTTTGATAGATTGAGAAATCGTCGATTAAACGATACGATCGATCTCATGACGTCATTTGGACACGAATGGTGTTGTCGAGTGATACGTGATAATTTCGCTAAAACGCTAGAATTCATATGCATGATTTTTAGATTATTTTCGATGCTCGATTGAGGAACTCCGATCTCAACGCTTTTATTCCCTATTTCTTGTCGTCTTTATTTCCGTTTTTAGGTTCCAATAGTTTTTATGCAAACAATCTTACAAACCCTTACTCAAAACGATAACGATTGTTGAACGGCTTGAGATAGCGCACTAGTCTCTGTGGAGACGATATAAAAATATACTTACTTTTGACCAACGTCAAAATGGCACCGTTGCCGGGGACTAGTGTTTAGATATTTTGACCATCGCAACAATTTGTATTGTTTTGAGCATTTGTATATATATTGTTAATATTTTTCTTCTCTTTTTTACATTGTTAAATTGTGTTTGCATTAACCCTCTTTGTTATACAAAGAAAATTTTCTTGTTGGTTATACTCGTTTCAGATTCTCAACATAAAGGAAATCATGGCTGATCATGATTATTTCAACTTCTATACTCCATTCGAGTATGAATCCTATCAACAGTATCAACAATATCCTTCTGAAGATGAACAAATGTCAAGAACGGAAAATATTTTGAATATGTTCATGCAACAATCCATGATCAACATGCAAAATACCAACCATAGATTGAGAGCTTTATCATGCCAATTGGAGATTTTGCAAGTTCAATTAAATTTTCTACCAAGAATCATGGATGTTCAGACCAACAATCAATCCACTTTTGAATTCGGAGAGATTGTTGAAGACGATGTTGATGAGAGTGAGGAAGAGATAATGTTAGAAGGATGTGGTATAAGGAAATTAGTGGAAGAAATAGAGATACCACACAAAGTAGAACTTCCTCAAGAAAGGTCAGATTCTGAAGAGGCCAGAACTGTTGATAGTGAAGAAGTGATGGATATTGAGAAAAAGAAACAGTTTCTTAACAAGGAAGAAACTTGTGAAAAGAAGGGGATGAAAGTGAGCAAGGCAGAACTTGAGTTTGTAAAAGATAGCATTTGTTCCTTGTTCATCAAACTCTGGATAGGGAGGTTATGGACTCCACATCAGCTATACTTCAAGTTCATGGAATTCCTCTCAAAGCAAAGGAATACAAAGGCTGATGTGCGTTCCGTCTCATTTTGGCCACCCTAACAAAACAGGCGTCGAGCTAATGACATAAAACAAGCGCTTGTTGGGAGGCAACCCAATTTTGTAAGTATTTATGCTTTATTAATGCTTTCTAGAAACCATAGGTGAAGCTAAAAGTGACAAGTCTTTTGAAATGCTTCATTTTTGAAAATTCTGTAATCTGTCATTCTCGCGGAGCGAAATATTACTTCACTGAGCGAAGCTTACTGATAAGCTCGCTAAGCAAAGTATCAAATGCATGATAATGATAATGATAGAAATTGTTTCAAAGTGCAAAACCAAGTTACGTGTTTCTTGCTTTTCTAGGTGTGTACTTGAATTTGAAATGAGTACTTTGCACACCATTTATCTCATACAGTTTTACGCGATAACATGCTTATTATGTGAACCACTTAGAACTAGCCTAAATGTGAGGAATCCTCAAGTGCTTTACATATATGCAGGAGACCGACATTCATTGTTTTACTTGGTTGTTTTATGTTAAATCTGAGTTATTGTTTTAAATTGTGTGAAAGCACATAAATGATCAAGGCATTCTTTTGAAATTGAGAGTAAACACTTGACCATAAAAAGCCTACCCTGTGAGGAGTGAGTATTTGATAACCCCATTTGAGCCTAATGAATCAGAATCCTTAACTATGAACTGTCAATATTCATAAGCACAATGCTTAGTGAATTTGCCCAAGTTTTTCAAAATCCAGTTCATAGTTAAATCACTATTGGATTCTGATATTTTTACCTTCATTTTGAACCCTTAACCATCATGTTTATTTGTCCCTTGCCTATTGATAAGGGAACATTCAATTAGGGTATCATTTTGAATAAGTTGGGGAGAAAAGGGAGGTATTGTATGTCAAGTAAATGGTGAAATTTGAAAATTGATCTTGACAACAAGAAAAAGAAAAAGAAAAGAAAAAAAAGAAAGAAAAGGAACAAAGAAAAAGAAAAGAAAAAAGAGAAAAAAAATCAATAAATAGAAAAAAGTTGTCAAGATCAAAGTTGTCGCGGTGATTTTCGGAGATCAAGCTATTGATTAGCGTTGACTCACTAATTTTAATTCACGACTGAACTTTTAATTTTAAAAGAAAAGTGGAAAAAAGTTCTAAATTACCACAATTTAAAAGATTTAGGGTTCGGGGGTTAGTTACGTTTAGGGAAGGTGTTAGCACCCTAAACGTTCGTAGTACTCTACGAGAACATCTTGATTTTATTTATTTATTTTGGCTATAACTTGCTTATTTTTTTCTTAGAGACAGAATTAAAGTAATGAGAAAAGAAAATGTTTTTTTTTTGTATTTTTTATGATTTGGAAGGACAAGGTCCTCTGCCTACGTACCCGTGAGGGATCAAAACCTCGTAGTTCGGGGTAAAAAAAGACGGTTGATTTGTTTTGTGTTTTTTATTAGTTTAAAAAAGGTTTTAAAGATAAAATAAAGGCCAAATGACAAAATGTGATTGATTTGTGTTTTTTATTTTTGAAAATGATTAAAGTGTAATTAAGGTAGATTAATGGTTATTTAAAGAAAATAAAAGGAAAAAAAAACGGACACTTGATTGAAAATCAAGGTTTATTAAGAAAATATTTTTTGTGTTTTTGATTATTTGAATGTTTTTGTTTTTTTAATAATGAACTAAGACTAAACGTAACTAAAAATTAAAAACGAGGGATTTCCGTGGTGACGTTGGATCACCACGAAACCCTTTTTAAATTAAACTAACCTAATATTTTTGTATTTTTTTTTGATAAAGCGAAATAAATAAAAAAATAAAAGACGTAAAGCAGAATAAATAAAGTGCGAGTGTCAGTGCATATTCTCATTTATGATTTACATTGTACCTAAATACATTCTAATAAAATGGAATAAAAATAACAAAATGATAAACAAAAAGAAAGAAAGAAAACAAAATTACAAATAATAAATATGCTAAAAAGAAAAATAAAAATGCATGAAATAAAAGGAAAAATAAAAAAAGAAAAAAATGCATGAAGTACTACAAGATAAATGCAATGAAATAAAATGCATGAAAATAAATAAAAAAAAAATCAACAAGATAAAATGCAAGAAATGATAAAAAAAATAATAAAAAAATAAAAGGGAAAAGGGGGTGCAGTGAGCAAAATGGGGGGTGCGGCAAGCAAGCTGAGGAAATCAGGAAAGGAAAACAAGATGGGCCGAGTGCTTGGGCCAGTTTTCTGGGTTAGTATAAGTTGTTTTTTTTTTTTTTCTGGTTTTCCTCATTTTCTTTCTTTTTCCCTTCTCTCTTCTTCTTCCCTTCCTCTCTTTTCTCTCCTCTCATGAAAACAATACGGTGGCCTGAAAAGAAGCTCCGGCGCGGCGGCCGGCCAGCCCAGGGGGCGGCGCCACCACGCCGGAGAAGAGAAGTTCCTTTTTTTTTAAAAAAATAAATGCTTTTCCGAACCCTTTCCCTCTCCTCTTTTCAAATTCGAAATTGGCTTTTGCAAATTCCTTTTAAAATAGAGCGGATCTAAAAAACAAGTTTTGAAAATAAATTAAAAAAAACTACCTCTTCCGAACTTAGATTCGGACACGGCTTTGGTTGTGTTATGATGGTGTAGGTTGCGACTGGGTTGTGTACATGGGCGTGGGTTAGTGGTGGTGCGGTAGGGAGGGTTTTTACGTGGATTGCTGGGTTTGTCTTGCGTGTTGGTGTGCGGTTTAGGAGGGGTGGTTCGTGTAGCTGCTGGGTTATTGCTTGGTTTAAAATTGTTTGTGGCTGGTGGTGAGGCCGTACGGGTGGTTAGGGGTGAGGGATGTGCGTGTAGCTGCTGGGTTATTGCTTGGTTTAAAATTGTTTGTGGCTGGTGGTGAGGGAGTTGCGGTTTGGTCTCAGTTGTGTTGAGGCCGTACGTTTGGGTAGTTGGGAGTGGGGAGGCCGAATTGATTTTGTGTGGAGGTTTGAGGGTGGTGGTATGGCCGCGTGAGTGGGTGTTTGAGTTGTGGATTGGGTGAGTTTTTATGAAAATGACTTTTGAATTTTTTGATTCTGTGTTCTTTATTTGCTGATGATGTTTGCCGTGTTTCTGGATCCCCCCCACTTGTTCCTGATGGCTCCCTTTTTTATTAAGCAAATGCCAGTAAATGGTAATGAAAGCCATTGATAGACCAAAAAAACCAAATCAGTCAACCCAAATTTCCACCATTAAAATGACCATAAAAAACCATAATACACAAGTCAACTGAAATAATAAAAATAAAATCCGAAAATAAAAAAAAAGATAAAAATAAAAAGGGTAACAAAATAAAAATAAAAAAAGATAAAAGGGTAATGCTAAAAAACAAGTAAATAAATAAATAAAAAGAAATTAAAAACAAAAATAAATAATAATAATAAAAAAAAACAGTTGCCTTCGGAACCAAAAAATGAGGTATTTTAAAATACCTCCCTGTCGAAATTTTGTCTGAATCGACGGACAAATTCCGAACTAAAAAGACAAGTGAAGAAGAAACTTAGGTCAAAAATTGGGGTATGACAGATGCCCCTATTTAAGTCTCTTCGTCCAGAGATTTGAAGATAAGATCTTGGATTTGACGGGTCGAAGGGACTTAAATACAGAGTACGCCAATTTTGGACCTAACAAAAAAAAAAGTGAAATGCTCGTGATGCAAATGTGAATGCAAGACGGCGAAGATGACCTGGCTGGGGATAAAACAAAAACGAAAGGATACCCGAGTTCGTTAAAGAAAGGGATCCGACTCCACTGGGGAATAACACAGTTTCACTGGGGAAAGGGATCAACTATCGTGTTGACAGCTGAGAAAGGAAATATGATATGAGAAAAGACACTGACCACAAGCTGCCCGTTTGTAGGGCTTGCCACTTGAGATAAAGACAGAAATAAAAGTAACATGCCACTGACGACAAGAAACAAAGGTGAATGTAAACGTTGGATGAAAGGTGAAAGCTGGATGAAATACAAAAGCCGGATAAATGCTGGATGAAATATAAATGTTGGATGAAAGATAAAAGCTGGATGAAATTTAAATGCTGGATGAAATTTAAAAGCAGGATGAAGTTTAAATGCTGGATGAAATTTAAAAGCTGGATGAAAGATAAACGCTGGATGAAATATAAAAGCAGGATGAAATATAAAAGCAGGATGAAGGATAAATGCAGGATGAAATATAAAAGCAGGATGAAGGATAAATGCAAGATGAAATATAAAAGCAGGATGAAATATAAAAGCAGGATGAAGGATAAATGCAGGATGAAATATAAAAGCAGGATGAAGGATAAATGCAGGATGAAATATAAAAGCAGGATGAAATTTAAATGCTGGATGAAATATAAAAGCAAGATGAAGGATAAATGTCAGCTGTTCGGGTTATTGCCGAACGAGTCAACTGGCGACAAAAGATTGGATAAATGTCAGCTGTTCGGGTTATTGCCGAACGAGTCAACTGACGACAAAAGATTGAATAAATGTCAGCTGTTCGGGTTATTGCCGAACGAGTCAACTGACGACAGGATAAAAGATAAATGTCAGCTGTTCGGGTTATTGCCGAACGAGTCAACTGACGACAGGATAAATGTAAACGTCAGCTGTTCGGGTTATTGCCGAACTAGTCAACTGACGACAGGAAAAAAAAGGATAAATGTCAGCTGTTCGGGTTATTGCCGAACTAGTCAACTGACGACAAAAGACTGGATAGGAAAATGCACAAGTTGTTCGTTAAAGAAACTGCCACTTGGCGAAAAAACAAGATAAAGGATGCACAAGCTGTTCGTTTGAACTGCCACTTGGCATAAAGAGGATGACATCTTTGGACCAGACACACTGGGGATGACACTTGGGGATAAAGAGAGTTAAAAAAAGTTCATGACTGATTGGTATGAAAAACAAGACTCAAGGTGGTTAATGCAACCATGTATGAATGATGTTATGTGCATGTTGTGTATGCAAGAATGTGTATATGCATGAATGTATGAGTGCGTGAATGATGATGTGACTTGTATAACTGGCATGACTGATTAACTTGTGACTGTATGAAGGATTGACTGGTAAGATTGTACGGAAGACTGACTTGTATGATACAAGATTGGACGGATAAGATGAAAAGTGACCCGACGTCGCATCACAAACACTCGACAATCTTCAATGGGGATGATGCCACTGGGGACATATCAAAACCATGATGGGGGTAAAGCCCGACATAAGCAACAACTGGTGGGGAGTAAATACTTCCTGGGGGAATCGTGCTAATCCATAGACCTGGCAGAAGAACTGGTGTTTCCGTGGTCATGCTTTTTGTTTTTTTTTTCTTTTTTGAATCCCTAACTTTTGCCTGGACCGCCCTTTCGGGTTTTCAGTCCACCGGGAATATATTCTTTTTGTATGCCCCTAATTTTTGCCTGGACCGCCTTTTCAGGTTTTCGATCCACCGGGACGCTCATTTTTGCCTAAGCCGCCCTTTCGGGTTTTCGACTTACCGAGCTCTTTTCTTTTTCCTCTTTCTTTTTTCAAGCAATTGACCATGTTTAACCTGCAGAGTTTGTCCGTTCTCAGGATAACTGTTGACGCACACTTCACTTATTCATGAGTTCAGAGAGAATGTGTTTGTTGTTTATACTTTCCAAAAATAAAAAGATTTAAGATTTTTTTGAAAAATATTCTGCTTCAAGTACTACCATCAAAAATAGAAGAAATATTATAAACCGAATAAATGGGAATTCCAAATAAAAGGCACAGGCTCAAATTCATTTAACAGAGTGATGGGTCGCCAATGGCGTGGCTCCACGGATTTCACAAAGTTTGGAAAATGGTAAATATAAGGGGAAGGTACATTGAACACAATAACCATTATTCTCCCTAACGACTTTGAATTCCACCATTTTGATGCTTCCGATTCAGAGTCTTTTGACCGCTAATGTGCCCCAGGTGACTCATGGCCAACCTGATGCAGTTACTTTGTCTTTTGATCCTTAACTTTTGCATAGACCGCCCTTTCGGGTTTTCGATCTATCAGGATGATTATTTTCTGTTTCATGTCTCTAATTTTTTCCTGGACCGCCCTTTCGGGTTTTCAGTCCACCGAGACGCTCATTTTTGCCTAAGCCGCCCTTACGGGTTTTCGACTTACCGAGCTGTTCTTTTATTTTTTAGACAAAGTATTTCTTGACTGCATCGGCGTTCACAGGACGGGGAAGCTCATCGCCGTCCATAGTTGTAAGAGTCATTGCAACACCGGAGAACGCTCTTTTGACGACATATGGGCCTTCATAATTAGGCGTCCATTTGCCCCTGGAGTCCGGTTGAAAGGATAAAATCTTTTTGAGCACAAGGTCTCCTTCTTGAAATTCACGGGGACGAACCTTCTTGTCAAAGGCTTGTTTCATCCTCTTTTGATACAGTTGACCATGACACAAGGCAGCCATGCGTTTTTCTTCAATCAAGTTCAGCTGATCATACCTACTTTGACACCATTCAGCCTCAGACAATTTGGCTTCCATCAGAACTCTCATCGACGGGATCTCGACCTCTACAGGGAGCACTGCTTCCATGCCGTAGACTAAAGAGAAAGGGGTTGCCCCTGTTGAAGTGCGCACTGAGGTACGGTACCCATGCAGAGCGAATGGCAACATCTCATGCCAGTCTTTGTAAGTGATTACCATTTTCTGGACAATCTTCTTGATGTTTTTATTTGCGGCTTCAACAGCACCATTCATCTGGGGTCTGTAAGGAGAAGAATTATGATGTTCAATCTTAAACTCTCCGCACAATTCTTTCATCATCTTGTTGTTCAAATTGGTTCCATTATCCGTGATGATTCTGTTAGGCACACCGTAATGGCAGATGATATGGTTCTTGATGAAACGGACTACGACTTGCTTGGTTACATTGGCATAAGATGCTGCTTCGACCCATTTAGTGAAGTAATCAATGGCCACTAGAATGAAACGATGTCCGTTTGAAGTCTTTGGTTCGATCCTTCCAATCATATCAATGCCCCACATAGAGAAAGGCCACGGAGAGGAAAGGACACTGAGGGTAGTTGGCGGAACATGAATCTTGTCGGCATAAATCTGAAACTTGTGACATTTCCTGGCATGTTTATAACAATCAGATTCCATCGTCATCCAGTAGTAACCCGCTCTCAACAACTTTTTAGCCATTGCATGTCCATTGGAGTGAGTTCCGAAAGAACCTTCATGTATCTCGCTCATCAACCTCTCTGCTTCACGTTCGTCTACACATCTGAGTAATACCATGTCAAAGTTCCTCTTGTACAAAATATCTCCATTCAAAAAGAAATTACCAGACAATCTTCTCAAAGTCTTCTTGTCTTTATTGGAGGCTCCAGGTGGGTATTCTTGACTCTGGAGGAAACACTTAATATCATGAAACCATGGCTTATCGTCAACGACCTCTTCAACTGAAAACACATGAGCAGGCCTTTCAAGACGTTGGATTCTGATCGTTGGCAGGTCATTCTGATGGCTTACTTCATACATGGAAGACAAAGTTGCTAAGGCATCTGCCATCTGGTTCTCATCATGAGGAATGTGGTGCAGTTCAACCTTGTTGAAGAAGGTTAACAAACGTCTTGCATAATCTTTGTAAGGAATCAGGCCGGGGTGGCGAGTTTCCCATTCTCCTTTGATCTGATTGATTACTAGCGCTGAATCCCCATATACATCAAGGTTCTTGATCCTCAAGTCAATAGCTTCTTCAATACCCAGGATGCACGCTTCATATTCTGCCATATTGTTCGTACAATCGAATTGCAGCCTTGCAGCGAAAGGGAGATGATTGCCTTCAGGAGTGATAATGACTGCCCCAATTCCATTACCGTAGACATTCACGGCCCCGTCGAATATCAAACCCCATCTGGACTCGGGATCAGGACCCTCTCCAAGCAATGGTTCATCACAATCTTTCATCTTCAAATACATAATCTCTTCATCGGGAAAGTCAAACTTGATGGGTTGGTAATCTTCAACCGGTTGATGCGCCAAATGATCGGCCAGGACACTGCCTTTGATTGCTTTCTGGGTGCGGTATTCAATATCATACTCGGACAACAACATCTGCCAACGAGCGATTCTTCCTGTTAAGGCCGGCTTCTCAAAGATATACTTGATTGGGTCCATTTTGGATATCAACCAAGTGGTGTGGTTAATCATGTAATGGCGAAGGCGTTTGGCTGCCCAGGCTAGTGCACAGCAAGTTTTCTCAAGTAGGGAGTATCGAGACTCACAATCTGTAAACTTCTTGCTCAGGTAATAAATAGCATGCTCCTTCCTTCCGAATTCATCCTGTTGTCCGAGCACACAACCCATGGAATCTTCTAACACAGTTAAGTACATGATCAGTGGTCTTCCTTCGACTGGAGGGATAAGAATTGGAGGCTCTAGCAGATACTCTTTGATGCTGTCAAAGGCTCTCTGGCAGTCTTCTGTCCAAACAATCCCCTGGTCTTTACGGAGTAGTTTGAATATTGGCCCACAGGTGGCAGTCATGTGAGAGATGAATCTGGAGATGTAGTTCAGACGCCCCAGGAATCCTCTTACTTGTTTTTCTGTTTCTGGAGCAGGCATTTCTCTGATGGCTCTGACTTTATCGGGGTCTACTTCAATACCTTTTTGACTAACAATGAACCCCAAGAGTTTTCCAGATCTAACACCAAATGTACATTTGTTGGGATTCAGACGAAGTTGGTACTTTCTCAGCCGTTGAAACATCTTCAGCAGGTACTCAACATGTTCTTCTTCAGTGCCCGACTTAACAATCATGTCATCCACGTACACTTCTATCTCTTTGTGCATCATGTCATGAAAGAGAGTGGTCATGCCTCTTTGGTAGGTGGCGCCTGCATTTATCAAACCAAAAGGCATTACTTTGTAGCAGAAAGTGCCCCAAGGCGTGATAAAAGACGTCTTTTCTCTGTCTTCGGGTGCCATTTTGATTTGATTGTAACCGGAGAAACCATCCATGAAGGAGAAAACTTTGGACTTAGCAGTGCTATCAACCAATACATCGATGTGAGGTAAAGGGAAATCATCTTTTGGACTGGCCTATTCAGATCTCGGTAGTCGACGCACATTCTGACCTTACCATCTTTCTTCGGGACCGGAACTATGTTGGCCAACCATTGAGGATACTCAGATGTAACAAGGAAGCCTGCGTCAATTTGCTTTTGCACTTCTTCTTTGATCTTGAGAGCCATATCCGGACGAGTTCTTCTCAACTTCTGTTTGATTGGTGGGCATTCAGGTTTCAAGGGCAAACGGTGCTCCACAATACGGGGGTCTAAACCAGGCATATCCTGGTATGACTGTCATACCCCAATTTTTGACCTAAAATTTATTTTTTACTCGTCTTTTTTAGTTCGGAATTTTTTGTCGTTTCAGACAAAATTTCGACAGAGAGGTATTTTAAAATACCTCATTTTTTTTAATTTCGTCTGGGTCCGTCTTTTTGTTTTTTTTATTTTTATCTTTTATTCTTTTAAATGTTTTATTGTTATTTTATTTAGTACTATTATTTCTTTTAGTTGCCTTTTTAATTTTTAGAGCTGACTTTTTTTTTTTTAGAGAAGACTTTGTTTTCATTTTATTGTGTTTTAATTTGTAACTTATTTGTTTTTATTGAGTGTTATTGCCATTTATTTTGTCAACCTATCCTTTATTGAGAATTATCATGGCAATTAGTATTTTTTAAAAGGGGGCCAATTTCAGTGGAGCAGGAGGAGAATTGGAATCAGAATCAGCAACACAAATCCAAGAAAAAAACACAGCCAATACGATCAGAACCTCAAACAATCTTTCTCATCAAAAACCACTCACCACCTCACACCACTCCAAACATCCAGCCATCATACACACGGCCTCCTCTCACCGCCACTCACCCACACGACAACATCCATTCACAACCCTCCCCTCTCCCAGCAACATCACCACCGTACGGCCACACCCCTCAAAATCCTACCTAAACACGCCCTCTACACCATAAACAGAACCACACCTCCACTCCTCCTCCACCACAACTGTACGGCCGCGCTCCCTATCCTCATACCAACACACTGCAATCACACTCACACAGCCATACACACATACCACACACCCCCTCTCCCTCAAACCCGCAAAGACGCACGGCACCTCTCACACACGCTTCCACAAAACAGCCTTCCCCACGCCAAGCCACCCGCACCACCACAACAAACAAACACCACACGCGGCCACAACCACACGGCAGTAAGAAAAAGACCGAACCTCACTCAACCCAACACTAGCCGAACCCAAAAACAACAACAGCCATTTCGAAAAGGTAGTTTTTTTTTTACAAATTTTAAAATTCCGATCTGGTTGTTTTCAAAAAGATTTTAAGAAAACCAAGGGGATTTTTGAAAAGGGGAGGAGAAAAGGAATCGGAAAAACATATTTTTTTTAAAAGGGGAGAAAGTTGGCTTCTCCGGTGCGGTGGCGCCGCCACCTTGGCCGGCTAACCACCGCGCCTGAGTTCTGTTCCGGCCCATGTTTTTTTTTCAGTGAGAGAAGAGAGAAGGTTGAGAGAGAAAGAGAGGAAGGGAGGAAGAAAGAGAAAGGAAGAAGAGAAATGAGAAAAATCTGATTTTTTCTCCTTTTATTTGGCCCTAAATTCGGCCCAGTAGGATGAACCCAGCTTCGGCCCATCTGTCTCCCTTTTCCCTCTATTTTTCTGCTTCTGTTTACACCCCCCCCTTTTGCTTCTGCAGCCCCCTTTATTCTCTATTTTTCTTCTTTTTTATTTTTTATCTCTTTCCCTGCATTTCATTTTTAGACTCCTTTTTTATTTAAGTTCATGCATTCTATCTTATTGCCTTTATCTCTAACACATCATGCATTTTTATGTTATTTTTTTTTATTTTCTTTTTATCTCATGCATTTTTCATTTTATTTTTACTTTTAGCATATTTACTTATCTTAGTGCATTTGCAATTCCCTTTTAGTTATTGTTTTGTCTTTTTTTTATTTTGATTAGAATGTATTTAGGAACAAATGTAAATCATAAATGAGAATATGCACCGACACCACACTCTATTTATTTTGCTTTATGTCTTTTATTTTTTTTGTTTTATTTCGCTTTACAAAAGAAAAAATACAAAAAACATTAGGTTAGTTTAATTTCAAAAGGGTTCCGTGGTGATCCAATGTCACCACAAAATTTCCTCGCGTTTAGTTTTTAGTTATGTTTTTAGTCTTAAGTTCAAAACAAAAAAAAACAAAAACATGCAAATAATCAAAAACACAAAAAAATCTTTTCTTAATAAACCTTGATTTTCAATCAAGCGTCCGTTTTTTTCTTTTTATTTTCTTTAAATAATCATTAATCCACCTTTAATAACACTTTAATCATTTTCAAAAATTAAAAAACACAAACCAATTTTATTTTGCCACTTGGCATTTATTTTATCTTTAAAACTTTTTTTAAAACCAATAAAAGACACCAAAACAAATCAACCATCATTTTTACCCCGAACTACGAGGTTTTGATCCCTCACGGGTACGTAGGCAGAGGACTTTGTCCTTCCAAATCATAAAAAAAAACATATAAAAAAACTTTTTTTTCTTTCTCACTACTCTAATTCATTCTTTTCTTTCTTTTAAAAAATAAGCAAGTTATAGCCCAAAATAAATAAATAAAATCAAGAGGTTCTCGTAGAGTACTACGAACGTTTAGGGTGCTAACACCTTCCCTAAACGTAACTAACCCCCGAACCCTAAATCTTTTAAAATGTGGTAATTTAGAACTTTTTTCCACTTTTTCATTTAAAAAATTAAAAGTTCAGTCGTGAAATAAAATTAGTGAGTCAACGCTAATCAATAGCTTGATCTCCGAAAATCACCGCGACAGAAATGGCGACTTCACTGGGGACTTCCCTAAGAGGGTTGAGCCTAACTTGAATTTATTTAATTATCTTGTGCTATAACTTGCTTAGATAAAAATAAGAATGTAAATATGTGCATATGTGTTTTTTTTCTTTTACGTGAGTGGTGAGATAAGTCCTACACCCGGGCTTGAGAGAAACATAAGATAGGATGGTGGTATAATCAAAGTGTCTTTCCGAGAGTGAGTTTCGGATGTGGCACATGTGATAACCCCACTCAATGGAGGAATCTTGGAAGTATTATTATGTTGGCATGAGTAAGTCGTGTTCGGCATTGATATTTTCAAGTGACCTGTGAAGTTGAGGACCTTTAGTTACCTTTAACCCATCTTGGCCTTTAGGACGTAGTGCGGTGGCTAACCAAGAGTAATCTTGAATTAGTTGATACGCGATACTACACTCAAACGAGACTTTCTTACAAATATTATTGGATCGGGAGTCAATCTCGTAACCCGACGATATTTGGAAGGGGTTGAGGACTTTGGGAACTTGGTAGAACCCGTGATACAGGTACATATGAAACCATAGTCCTTACCAAATGGCGTGTTTACCCTTGACTCCTACCTTATGGACTTAAACCTCACTATGTTTTCTCCGCTCTTTAGCATAATCATTCATACATGCATCCATGCATAAACTTTTTTCCTTTTCATCCAAAACATCGAAGGACTTAAATGAACTTTTTGTAAACATTGTAGATATGGTCATTCCACGAAGAAGCACTAAAAAGTATCTTTTCAAGAAACCAGACTTGTCAAAATTAAGGAAGCTAGGATCTTTAGTAAACGATCGAATGGATTTTCAAGCTCATCATGGAAGGCTACTTAATATCCTTAGAGTAGATGTTGAGGAAGGATGTCTGGAAACCTTGGTCCAATTCTATGACCCACTCTACCATTGCTTCACCTTTCCTGACTATCAGCTTGTCCCTACACTTGAGGAATACTCATACCTGGTTGGGTTACCCGTGCCTGACAAAATACCGTTCCATGGCCTAGAACCTATCCCTAAACCCTCCGACATCGCAGCCGCTCTCCACCTTGAAACTTCCATCATCCAAGCAAACCTTACCTTTAAAGGAGGCCTCCAAGGTCTTCCCACCCACTTCCTCTATCAACAAGCCTCCATATTTGCTGAAGCAGCTAGCACTCTTGCCTTCCATTCCACCCTAGCCCTCCTTATATATGGCCTTGTACTCTTTCCAAACATCGATAACTTCATTGATATCCATGCCATCAAAATCTTCCTCTCCAAAAACCCTGTACCCACTCTACTAGCTGATACCTACCACTCCATCCATGACCGTACCCAAGCCGGCCGTGGAACTATTCTTTGCTGTGCACCACTGCTCTACAAATGGTTTATCTCCCACTTACCTCAAACTCATACTTTCAAAGCTAACCTCGAAGATCTTCCTTGGTCCCACAAAATCATGGCCCTCCATCCCTCGGACATAGTTTGGTACCAGGCAGCTAGTGACGTTGGAGAGGTTATTGTGAGTTGTGGTGAATACCCCAACGTACCTCTTTTGGGTATGCGTGGCGGAATTAGCTACAACCCATCTCTCGCTCGACGACAATTTGGGTACCCAATGAAGTCAAAACCAAACAACCTTACCTTGACCAATGAGTTCTATCTTAACCATGGAGACCCCTTAAACAAAAGAGAGAGATTCACACAAGCTTGGAGCGCTATCCGCAGACTCAGCAGAAGTCAGTTGGGGAAGAAATCAGATTATGTGCATGAATCTTACACTCAGTGGGTTATTGATAGGACCATGAGCTTCGGCCTACCCTACCATCTACCTAGATATCTGTCCTCCACCATTCCCCCACCATCATTACCCCTACCCTTTGACACCAAGGAAGAGTTTCAGGAGCAACTGACCAAGGAAAGGCTTGAAAAAGAAACTTGGAAGAGAAGGTACCAGGAACTTGAGCGTGAGCATGAAACCTTGAAAGGGAAGTTAGCGCAGAAGAATCATGAGCTTTTCATTCAGAACCAACGGATGATCGAGAAGGATGATTTGCTTCAGCAAAAAGATGCTTTGCTCAGCCGGGATTCTAAAAGGAAGCGAAGGTTTACGGATTCGTTCTTTGGTGCACATTCAGATTCCGAGGATTCATCTACTCCAGGAACTTGAGTTGAAGTCTTTAGAGTTTTATGTTTAGATTCTAGCTTCCAAAGTCTTGTAATCCGTCAAAAAGAACTATTTTGTAATATCTTAATGCTTAAACAAAATGTCCAAATCATGATGTTTACAGTTACTTCAACATAGTCCTTCGATAAAATATCTTTCTTTTTTTGCATACGCATAATCATGCATCATATCACATCCATAGTTTCTAAATCGAGTCTCACATTGTGTTCACTACTTCAGAGGTCAATCAGCCGCCGTCCAAAGAAAGTGGTCCGACGAATTCTCCACAAACTGAATTGCATTTACAACACTATGGCTGATCGGAAAAGAATGGATCTGTTGGAGCAAGAAAACCATAACCTCCGGGAAGAGGTGGCCAATCTCCGGGAAGGGATGGAGAAGTTGACCTCCATGATGAATGCTCTGTTGGCTTCCCAAGCCCAGATGTCAGTTCCTCAACCTGTTGTCACTACTCTTGAGCAGCCAAGCTAGTTTGCTTCACCGACTTCTACCATACTTGCTCCACCGCCCGGCGCGTCTAGAGCTTACCCATGGGGATGTCATTCCTATCAGACGAAGGTTTTCATCCCACCTCTTTTGGAACCCCAACTCCGGCTATCCAGAAATCAGCTCCAGCCCCAACAAAGGCCTCAGCAACAATATCAACAACAGCCTCGACAACAGAATCGGGTTCAGCGGGCATCCCATTTTGATCCAATCCCCATGGCGTATGCAGAGTTGCTTCCCGCTTTACTGGGTAAAAATCTTGTTCAAACTAGGGCACCTCCTAAGGTACCTGAAAAGTTGCCACATGGGTATAGACCTCATCTTTTTTGTGCTTTCCATCAAGGGGCACCCAGTCATGACGTTGAGCATTGTTATGCCTTGAAAGTCGAAGTCCAAAAGTTGATCCAGGCCAACATCCTATCCTTCAAAGGGTCGAGTCCCGATGCGCAAGCTAATCTACTACCTGGGCATGGGACCTCATCTGTTAATTTGGTGCAAGATTGCTTAGAAGCTCACCCTGGAGAAGAAGGTGGCAGTGAATTTTGTAACACATGGCAAAGGTTACTGCAATTGGATCGTTGTTGACATTCCCTCAGTTACTCATGGGTCCAAGGAATGTGTTTTAGTTGTCTTCTCTTTTCAAAAATCCTTCCGTTTCGCCCGATACGAAAGTGAAATCATGTAGGACTCTACTTTTGTCTTCAAGTTACCACTATCAATGAAAAGTTGTCGTTTCTTTCGCGACTTTTTATTTTTATTTTACTGCTTTTTCTTGGAAAATGGTAACACAAAAAACCCAAAAAAAATATATTTTATTTTATTTTATTTTAAATCAATTTCAAAAGGTCTGCATTTTTCACTCATTTTCTAAAGTCAATCATCAATCATATGTAGACCGAACATCAATAAGCCCGTTGAACACTGTAACCATATGCTCTCTCCCGACTTTGAGTTCCCTGTTCACGAAGCTGAAGAGGAGGAGGATGAACAGATCCCCGAAAAGATCTCTCTGTTACTAGAATATAAAAGAACATCATTCAGCCTCATGAAGAAGCACTCGAAATGATTAACTTAGGTTCCGAAGAACTGTCATTACAGTATTCCTGTTCAAATCCCAGATGAGTGGTGCCATCGAAGCTGCAAAAGAAAAAAAAACAAAAACAAAAAACAACAAACAAAAGCAAAAAAAACAAAGAAAGAAAAGATGGTGCAGAAGATGGTAACCACTTACAAGGACTTGCATGGGATGTTATCGTATGCTTTACCTGGATATCGTACTTCAGTGTGTACCTCAACAGGGGCAACCCCCTCTTCTTTAGTGTATGGCATAGAAGCAGTACTCCCTGTGGAGATTGAGATTCCATCAATGAGAGTTTTAATGGAACCCAAGTTATCAGAGGCTGAATGATGTCAAAACAAATATGATCAGTTCAAACTTGATTGAAGAGAAACGCATGAATGCTTTGTGTCGCGGGCAGTTCCCGTGTGTTCCAAGAAGGAGGTCTTGTGCTCAAAAAGATTTTATCATTTCAACCGGACTCCAGGGGCAAATGGACGCCTAATTATGAAGGCCCATATGTCGTCAAAAGAGCATTCTCCGGTGGTGCAATGACTCTTACAACTATGGATGGTGATGAGCTTCCCCGTCCTGGGAACGCCGATGCAGTTAAGAAATACTTTGTCTAAAAAAATAAAAGAACAGCTCCGTAAGTCGAAAACCTGTAAGGGCGGCTTAGGCAAAAATGAGCGTCTCGGTGGACTGAAAACCCGAAAGGGCGGTCCAGGCAAAAATTAGAGACATGAAACAGAAAATAATCATCCCGATAGATCGAAAACCCGAAAGGGCGGTCTATGCAAAAATTAAGGATCAAAAGACAAAGTAACTGTATCAAGTTGGCCATGACTCACTTGGGGTACATTAGCGGTCAAAGAGACTCTGAATCTGAAGCATCTAAACGGTGGAATTCAAAGTTGTTAGGGAGAATAACGGTTATTGTGTTCCATGTACCTTCCCCTTATATTTACCATTTTCCAAACTTTTGAGAGATCCGTGGGGCAACGCCATTGGCGGGCCACCACTCTGTTAAAATGAATTTGAGCCTGTGCCTTTTATTTGGAATTCTCATTTATTCGGTTTATAAAATTTCTTCTATTTTTGATGGTAGTACTTGAAGCAAAACTTTTTTCAAAATCATAAATCTTTTTTATATATTTTTTTGGAAAGCTTAAACAACAAACACATTCTCTCTGAACTCATGAAGAAGTGGAGTGTGCATCAACATCTGTCCTGAGAACGGATAAACTCTGCATGTTGAACATGGTCAATTGCTTAAAAGAAAAAAAAGAAAAAGAGAAAAGAAAAGCTCGGTAAGTCGAAAACCCGAAAGGGCGGCTTAGGCAAAAATGAGCGTCCCGGTGGATCGAAAACCTGAAAAGGCGGTCCAGGCAAAAATTAGGGGCATACAAAAAGAATATATTCCCGGTGGACTGAAAACCCGAAAGGGCGGTCCAGGCAAAAGTTAGGGATTCCAAAAAAGGAAAAAAAAACAAAAAGCATGACCACAGAAGCACCAGGTCCTTCTGCCAGGTTTTTGGATTAGCACGATTCCCCCAGGAAGTGTTTACTCCCCACCAGTTACTGCATATGTCGGGCTTTACCCCATTATTGTTTTGATATGTCCCCAGTGGCATCATCCCCATTGAAGATTGCCGAGTGTTTGTGATGCGACGTCGGGTCACTTTTCATCTTATCCGTCCAATCTTGTATCATACAAGTCAGTCTTTCATACAATCATACAAGTCAGTCTTCCATACAATCTTACCAGTCAATCCTTCATACAGTCACAAGTTAATCAGTCATGCCAGTCATACAAGTCACATCATCATTCATGCATTCATACATTCATGCATATACACATTCTTGCATACACAACATGCACATAACGTCATTCATACATGGTTGTGTGCGCACCTCGTTTTTTTTCCTCGGGAAAAAGACGCGCAGATCCTCCGAGGTCGTCCTCGAACGCTCGGAGGAGCCTTTGTGAAGCCGCCACCAAAGTTTTTGTGTAAAGGGAACGTTGATAAACCCTTAAGTTTTTTGTTGTAAAGGGAAACGATAATAAAACCCTTTTGACGATGAGGATAAGGATTAGGTCATCGCAACCATTGTCGGGTTCGGGAGTCGGTTACGCAAGGGGAAGGTATTAGCACCCCTCACGTCCGTTGTACTCAACGGGAACCTTCTATTTGGTTAAAGCTTGAATTGTTTTTTTAATACTTTGCGTGCATGTTTATTTATGTTAAAAATATAATAAAAGGGGGGAAAGAGATAAAAACAAACGAAAAAAGAAAAAAGTTTTTATTATTATTGTGCTTGACAAGATGTCGATCTTGCTCCTACGTATCTCCCGGTAGTCGGAGAATTCAAAGCATACGTAGTTCTTTGGTAGAAAAACGTATGTGTGTTGGTTGATTTTAATTGGACGATGTTTTAAACCGAATTCTTACGATTAAAACGTAGCTTGTATGCTCGCGCTTTTGAGACTTATTAAGCGTATAGCTTGTATGCTCGCGCTTTTGAGACTTATTAAGCGTTTGTTCACGAATCGCATTAGAATTGTTAAAAGTTACGTCCGTTAGGGTAGAGGGTTGAAATGGTCGCTATGGGACCGAGAGAGGTACAATGGACTCATACAAGTCAAACATTGACCGAGTGGACTCCGAGAAGTCGGGCGATTGTTCGATTGATCCACTGAGATCAAGAACGGGTACAATGATCTACTCTAGGTACTGCTTCTAGAGGTCGAACATTGACCGAGTGGACTCCGAAGAGTCGGGCGATTGTTCGATTGATCCACTGAGATCAAGAACGGGTACAATGATCTACTCTAGGTACTGCTTCTAGAGGTCGAACATTGACCGAGTGGACTCCGAAGAGTCGAGGGGTTGAGTCTAATGGCCAACGGGGGACCAAAAGGCTTGGATTGACCACAAGGGGCCAAGATTTGGTTTGGTTAGGGTTGTACATATTAAAAAAGGGAATGACGATTGTCCGAGCGACGAGACATACGTCACGCATTCGTACAATCGGGGCGATGGAGAGACATACGTCACACCATCCCTTTTTCATTCATATTTTTGGGTTGAATTCTTTAGAAATCCCAAAGTGAACAAAACACTTGGTTGTTGCAACCTATGAACAAAGGTTGTTCTAGTTTATGGAAAAGCACAAGTTTGTGAATAATGCACAAGTTCGGCTTAATTTTGAAAACGGTTTTAAAAGTGAACAAGTTCGGCTTAAGTTCACGTTTGATTGAAAATCATGAACAAGGTTTTTGTTCAAGTTTGGTTTTGAAAATGGTGAACTTAGCTTATTGCTCAAGTTTGTTTTGAAAGTTTGTGGACATAACTTATTTTGCAAGTTATTCCAAAAAAGCGTTGCACGAACTTGTGAATTTGTCAATATCATGCTAGATTTTTGTTATGGTTTGAATAAAATGAGTTTCAAACCTCCTAGGTTCTGAGCTTTGGGTTAGAACCTCAAAAATTGGCTTTTGAATTCATGTTCTGAATTCTGTCATGGTCGCACTGCGACCAGACCTTCGCACTGCGAAGTATGCAAAAATTTGAGTTCAGAAGCTGCTTCTGAACTTCTGTTCAGAAGCAACTTCTGAACTAGCCTCAGAAACTTAGGAGGAGTGAAAAGCTTTGAAAATAGCAAGAGTGCAACAACTTAGCTTAAATGTTTTGCAAACCTTGGGATTTCTTTTATTTCAAAAAGGGTTTTAAATCAAAATGAGTAAAAACTCAAAAATGCAAAACTGGGTTTGAACCAAGTTAAGATCGAACACAACTGAAAACAGTATGCAAATGGAGTGTAAATAAGTTAGAATGACTTACCTGCTCCTAGCCCAAGGCTTGTGTTTGCAAGGAAATGGAAGAGGCTTGAATGCTTATGGTTTTGCAAGGTTGGACAAGTTTGATGAACAACCCTTAATCAACGATAATTTGCCTTTGTTTCTCCCTCCTTGTGTGAGGTTTAGAAGCTGTTTTGCTGGCTTGGTTGCTTTGTGTTGGTTTTAGGATGATTTGTGTAAGAAAGGATTGGAGATTTCCTTTAAACCATACCCAAAACCAAACTCTGTTTTTGTGAGGAAAATGTGCAGCAATTCACTCGAATTTGCACTGGTTTTCTGCTCTCAAACCTCTGTGTTTTCACTCTCTCAATCCCTTCCTCAACCCTCTCTAGAGCTCTCTTTGATTCAGCAGCAATGCCTTGCTTTTATAGGCCAAAATGAGATCAAAAGTCATGATGACAAAATCTGCAGCAGGGCTGCTTTTGGGCTATAATCATGACTGATTTGCTTTGCATTTAATGTTAAGGATAAGAGGTGACCTTGCCTTGCTGCAAGGGTCAAGACCTTGGACGAATTCAGCTCCCAAAGCAGCTGAATTCTGACAGAATAATGATGGAAATGATGAAAGCAAAGCTGTTTGCAAAACAGGGGCAGCCACTTTGCCTTAATCCTTGAGTGGTTTTGATAAAACCTATGGCAAGGTGGTTGCTGGCAAGTAGCAGGGTCAGTTGCAGGTCAAGTGGGAGGGATAAGGACTGCCCAAAGTCAGCAAGTGGTTGGGTTACTTGATCAACTTTGCTTCCTCTTCTTTTCCCTTTTTGCTTTTCCAATTGTCACATGTTTCTATTCTTCCACTTGGTTAAATCCATCATTATCCATTATAATAATACATGATAATAATTATAGACAATGACTGGAATGCAATAAAAGAAAAGGAAAACAGAAAACTCAAAAATCTGCAGAAAATTCGCAGACTTCGCAAAGCGAAGTAAACTTCGCTTTGCGAAGTCCTCATTTCTGGGAGACTTCGCACTGCGAAGTCCTCATTTCAGCAATGTTGACTTTTTGTTGACTTTTTGACTTTTCTCTCTTTTTTTTGATTTTGATGATTTTTTTTGATTTTTTTGAAAAGGCTTAGGACAAAATTAGGGTACTACAGCTGCCCCTACTTAATTGTGTCTTCGCATAGAGTGCGTGAGTGCCGAGGGCATCTCATGAACTCTTTGCGAAGATCAATTAAGTACAAAAGAAGGACCCGAATTTTGTCCTTCGCGAAATGCAAATGCAATGGTTGGTAGGGGTTGATCGTATCCAGTCGCTAACACTGGAGGCAGATCCACTGGGGGATGAAGGTAATCTTATCTAGGCACTGCTTCTAGAGGTCGATTCCTGAGGGTGGTGATTTACTCTAGGATGTCACTAGAGGTGGAACGTTGATGGAGGTGATCTTCTCTAGGCACTGTCACTAGAGGTTGAACATTGATGGCGGCGATCGACTCTAGGCACTTTCAACTAGAGGTGGAACATTGAGGTAGGTGATCTACTCTAGGCACTGCTTCTAGAGGTCGATACCTAAGCTAGGTAATCTTATTCAGGTACTGCTTCTGAATATCGATTCCTAACGAGCTGTGATCTTATTCAGCCGCTAACACTGAAGGTCGATACACTGGGGGAGGTGATCTACTCTAGGTATTGCTTCTAGAGGTCGATACCTAAGCTAGGTGATCTTATTCAGGTACTGCTTCTGAATATCGATTCCTAACGAGCTGCGGTCTTACCCTAAATAGGTGCCCCTGGTTGAATGTTAATGGATGTTGGTGAATATGTGATACTTACTGGAGGAT
The DNA here is from genome assembly GCA_018208015.1 of Medicago ruthenica. Lineage (NCBI taxonomy): Eukaryota > Viridiplantae > Streptophyta > Magnoliopsida > Fabales > Fabaceae > Medicago > Medicago ruthenica. The sequence continues at coordinate 21,904,116 of CM031372.1, forward strand.
CCTTGTTGCAGGTTTTATGAAATGAAATGCATGTGTATGAATGGTTTTAAAATATGCATGCATGAATAATGTTAGTTGGGTGCCGAGCAGAGTCGGTCTTTGTTTGTGGGTGTGTTCATGATAATTGGGCTCTCTCTTTTTTGTTTTTTGGTTGGTCGGTTTGGAAGGACGAGGTCCTTTGCCTACATACCCAAATGGGATCAAAACCGGTGTAGTTCGAGCCTAAGCCCGAAAATTTGGTTGGTTTGCCAATAATGATTGGACTTTTGTTTGGGGTTGAGACTCCCTGGGGAGTATCAATGAGGTTTGGGCTTTATTGTGGGCCAATGAATATTGGGCTTTGGTTTGTTGTGCTTGACAAGATGATGATCTTGCTCCTACGTATCTCCTGGTGGGATGGAGAATTCAAAGCTTACGTAGTTCTTTGGTATGCCAATGAAAATTGGACTTTGGGTTGCCAATGAAGATTGGGCTTTAGTTTGCCAATGAATATTGGGCTTTATGTCTGCCAATGATTATTGGACTTTTTGTTTGGTTGCCGAGCGAGGTCGGGCTTTTTGTTGGTTGCCGAGCGAGGTCGGACTTTTTGATTTTGGTTGGATCTCACTGGGGATATAAGGATCATTTTGAAAGCATGATCGATATCCGGCCTTAGTGGATGAAAAAGATGTATGGGGGTGAGCTTTATTTGGGGAAATTTGTTCCTCTGACACCCGGGATTTTTGCGTTTTACGCGTCGTGAGCTACGCACTTGTTTCTGCTGAAGAGCTTGAGTCTTAAAATGACTGATGCAAAGCTTCAAGTTTTGAGTCCTCTAATGCAATACCGGGGACCAACGAAATTCTTTCGACATTTAACGTCCAAGTAAAAAAACACATTTTTTTTTGCAAGTTTTTTTATTTCCCATATTTCAATGCATTATCTATCATGAATAAAAGCACATTTTATGAGCAAGTAAGGACGCATAACAATGAAGAGGTTTTTTTTTTTTTTTTAAAAAAAATGATTTTGATTCAACGAAACTTAGTCCCTTGTATGGGTAACTATTCGTGAAAATGTAATCCCTATATGAGGTGATTACTGAGATAGAGAAAAAGGAAGAAACAAAAAGGCAAATGAAGATTTGCTTGGGTTTCACGTGCTACTTTCCCTATGACTTCGAAATAACTCGCTTTCGAAAAATGATAATAAGGTTGATTCTTTCCCTCTTGAATTCTGTCCGGACCTCACGTGCTGCAGTCTTTTGCCTTTCTTTTTTTTGAAACCCCTAATTTTTACCTGGACCGCTCTTTCGAGTTTTCAGTCCATTGGGGTATATTTCCTTTTTTGATGTCCTTAATTTTTGCCTAGACCGCCTTTTCAGGTTTTCGATCTACCAGGACGCTCTCTATTGCCTAAACCGCCCTTTTCGGGTTTTCGGTTTAGCGAGCTCTTTTTCTTTTTGGCATGTATTTTTTTTGACTGCGCCGGAGTTTATTGATAGGGGGATCTTTGTGGACGGGTAATACCTTTTTTCCCAGCATTAAGTCTCCTTCTCTAAATTCTCGAGAATGAACTTTCTTGTTGAACTGTCCATGCCACAATGTTGTGAGGTGTTTCTCTTTTATGGGGTTCTTTGTTGGTCAAACCTTGTTTGTGTTTGGGTGCTTGGTTGACAAGCATGGTTGGGCTTTTTATGAGGGGATGCCGAGCAAGGTCGGGCTTTTATGATGGGATGCCGAGCAAGATCGGGCTTTTGTGATTGGCTTCCGAGCAAGGTCGGGCTTTTGATTGGATGCCGAGCAAGGTCGGGCTTTGTTTTTTTGGATGCCGAGCAAGGTCGGGCTTTTTTTTGGATGGGAATGCCAATGAAAATTGGGCTTTTATTGGAAATGGGGTTTGTGAGCGCCAATGGAAATTGGGCTTTTTGTTTGGAAATTGTGTGTGCCAATGAAAATTGGTCTTTTGTTGGAGATGTGAGGAATGTCAATGATGACTTGGCTTTTTGTTTTTTGGGGGATGCCAATGAAAATTGGGCTTTGTTTGTTTGGGAATGTGAGGAATGCCAATGACGACTTGGCCTTTTGTGGGAATTTGTGGGGAGTGCCGTAACGGCAAATGGTTTCTCTTTTTTTGATGAGTTGGGCGACCACTTGTTTGGTCATGTTTGCATAGGAAGCTGCTTCGACCCATTTGGTGAAACAGTTGATGGCAGCTAGTATGAACTGGTGCCCTTTTGAAGCCTTTGGCTCAATCATTCCGAATATGTTTATGCCCCACATAGAAAAAGGCTAGGGTGATGTCATGACATTCAGAGGTGTTTGTGGTATGTGCCCCTTGTTGGCATAATTTTGTCACTTGTGACATGTCTTGGCATGGGTTTGGAAGGACTCCTCATGGATTTCTTCGGTGAGCATGACTGCTTCACGTTTATCCGCACATCTGAGTAAGACCTAATTTCTCTTGTAGAGTGTGCCCCGGCAGAGGGAAAACTGTGGTGCTATTTTTTTGAGGGCTCTCTTGGTGAGGTTGTATTACCCTATCCTCTTGATCCCCAAGTCTGGACAATCCTTCAGGAGGTTCAAAATCGTCCTTATTATCATCTTCCGTTTGGTTAATTTGGAGATTGAAGTCAAAAGGGATCGTAGCAGTGTTATTTTTGGTCTATGATGATTTTTTTGTAGGGTTGCGAAAATTTATTTGAGAACGAAAGAAAAACGAACTCTTTTGAACATAAACTGCAACTTTATTAATGACAGAAATGATTTGAAATATGGGGGTCCCATAAAAATTAATCATTTGCCTTGGGAAGAGCAAAATGATTTTTTTTTGAAAAACAAGATAAATTACTTGGATAAAGAAAAAATTTCTGGAATTTCGATGGCCTTCCGGTTGCTCGGATCTCATCAGAAACGCCATGGTATACCGGGTCGGGTACTTTTTGGCGAGGGAATGATGTGAGGGTCCTTCTTTGAAGTGAAAATGCATGAATGCAATGAATATGCAAAAATATGCCCTTTTTTTTTGTTTATGCAAAAAGTTTTATGAATGCAAATGTTATGCAAGGGTATGGTTTATGAAGGTTCGGAATTTCCCCCATCCTCACATGTAGGCTCTAAATTGTGAAATATCCTAAGAAGAGGTCCTTAGAGTCATAGACCTCACATGGAATTAGGGTTGTCTATGGACATACGTCGACATGACTTCAATTAATTCCACGTGAAAATCTCATCTAAGCGGGGTTGGACATCCCACCTCACGGACATACGTCAACGCGGGCTTCCGCACACAACCTCCTTCTAACTTAGTGTTTTTCTCAAGCTCGGGTAGAGAGCCTCACACGTCCGGCATTAACCCGAACAATGTGGAGTAACATCACTCAAGTAACCCCCACATTTGAGATATAATATGAATATAAAGCAAATAAAGCAAATATAAACATAAAAGCGTAAATATAACATGCATGAATAAAATAAATAAACATGACACGCAAAGAAAATAAAGCAATTGTCTTTAACCCAAATAGGTTAGGCTTGACTTGCTAGTGGGAACAGGGTCCCCAGTGGAGTCGCCAGCTGTGCGCACCTCGTTTTTTTTCCTCGGGAAAAAGACGCGCAGATCCTCCGAGGTCGTCCTCGAACGCTCGGAGGAGCCTTTGTGAAGCCGCCACCAAAGTTTTTGTGTAAAGGGAACGTTGATAAACCCTTAAGTTTTTTGTTGTAAAGGGAAACGATAATAAAACCCTTTTGACGATGAGGATAAGGATTAGGTCATCGCAACCATTGTCGGGTTCGGGAGTCGGTTACGCAAGGGGAAGGTATTAGCACCCCTCACGTCCGTTGTACTCAACGGGAACCTTCTATTTGGTTAAAGCTTGAATTGTTTTTTTAATACTTTGCGTGCATGTTTATTTATGTTAAAAATATAATAAAAGGGGGGAAAGAGATAAAAACAAACGAAAAAAGAAAAAAGTTTTTATTATTATTGTGCTTGACAAGATGTCGATCTTGCTCCTACGTATCTCCCGGTAGTCGGAGAATTCAAAGCATACGTAGTTCTTTGGTAGAAAAACGTATGTGTGTTGGTTGATTTTAATTGGACGATGTTTTAAACCGAATTCTTACGATTAAAACGTAGCTTGTATGCTCGCGCTTTTGAGACTTATTAAGCGTATAGCTTGTATGCTCGCGCTTTTGAGACTTATTAAGCGTTTGTTCACGAATCGCATTAGAATTGTTAAAAGTTACGTCCGTTAGGGTAGAGGGTTGAAATGGTCGCTATGGGACCGAGAGAGGTACAATGGACTCATACAAGTCAAACATTGACCGAGTGGACTCCGAGAAGTCGGGCGATTGTTCGATTGATCCACTGAGATCAAGAACGGGTACAATGATCTACTCTAGGTACTGCTTCTAGAGGTCGAACATTGACCGAGTGGACTCCGAAGAGTCGGGCGATTGTTCGATTGATCCACTGAGATCAAGAACGGGTACAATGATCTACTCTAGGTACTGCTTCTAGAGGTCGAACATTGACCGAGTGGACTCCGAAGAGTCGAGGGGTTGAGTCTAATGGCCAACGGGGGACCAAAAGGCTTGGATTGACCACAAGGGGCCAAGATTTGGTTTGGTTAGGGTTGTACATATTAAAAAAGGGAATGACGATTGTCCGAGCGACGAGACATACGTCACGCATTCGTACAATCGGGGCGATGGAGAGACATACGTCACACCATCCCTTTTTCATTCATATTTTTGGGTTGAATTCTTTAGAAATCCCAAAGTGAACAAAACACTTGGTTGTTGCAACCTATGAACAAAGGTTGTTCTAGTTTATGGAAAAGCACAAGTTTGTGAATAATGCACAAGTTCGGCTTAATTTTGAAAACGGTTTTAAAAGTGAACAAGTTCGGCTTAAGTTCACGTTTGATTGAAAATCATGAACAAGGTTTTTGTTCAAGTTTGGTTTTGAAAATGGTGAACTTAGCTTATTGCTCAAGTTTGTTTTGAAAGTTTGTGGACATAACTTATTTTGCAAGTTATTCCAAAAAAGCGTTGCACGAACTTGTGAATTTGTCAATATCATGCTAGATTTTTGTTATGGTTTGAATAAAATGAGTTTCAAACCTCCTAGGTTCTGAGCTTTGGGTTAGAACCTCAAAAATTGGCTTTTGAATTCATGTTCTGAATTCTGTCATGGTCGCACTGCGACCAGACCTTCGCACTGCGAAGTATGCAAAAATTTGAGTTCAGAAGCTGCTTCTGAACTTCTGTTCAGAAGCAACTTCTGAACTAGCCTCAGAAACTTAGGAGGAGTGAAAAGCTTTGAAAATAGCAAGAGTGCAACAACTTAGCTTAAATGTTTTGCAAACCTTGGGATTTCTTTTATTTCAAAAAGGGTTTTAAATCAAAATGAGTAAAAACTCAAAAATGCAAAACTGGGTTTGAACCAAGTTAAGATCGAACACAACTGAAAACAGTATGCAAATGGAGTGTAAATAAGTTAGAATGACTTACCTGCTCCTAGCCCAAGGCTTGTGTTTGCAAGGAAATGGAAGAGGCTTGAATGCTTATGGTTTTGCAAGGTTGGACAAGTTTGATGAACAACCCTTAATCAACGATAATTTGCCTTTGTTTCTCCCTCCTTGTGTGAGGTTTAGAAGCTGTTTTGCTGGCTTGGTTGCTTTGTGTTGGTTTTAGGATGATTTGTGTAAGAAAGGATTGGAGATTTCCTTTAAACCATACCCAAAACCAAACTCTGTTTTTGTGAGGAAAATGTGCAGCAATTCACTCGAATTTGCACTGGTTTTCTGCTCTCAAACCTCTGTGTTTTCACTCTCTCAATCCCTTCCTCAACCCTCTCTAGAGCTCTCTTTGATTCAGCAGCAATGCCTTGCTTTTATAGGCCAAAATGAGATCAAAAGTCATGATGACAAAATCTGCAGCAGGGCTGCTTTTGGGCTATAATCATGACTGATTTGCTTTGCATTTAATGTTAAGGATAAGAGGTGACCTTGCCTTGCTGCAAGGGTCAAGACCTTGGACGAATTCAGCTCCCAAAGCAGCTGAATTCTGACAGAATAATGATGGAAATGATGAAAGCAAAGCTGTTTGCAAAACAGGGGCAGCCACTTTGCCTTAATCCTTGAGTGGTTTTGATAAAACCTATGGCAAGGTGGTTGCTGGCAAGTAGCAGGGTCAGTTGCAGGTCAAGTGGGAGGGATAAGGACTGCCCAAAGTCAGCAAGTGGTTGGGTTACTTGATCAACTTTGCTTCCTCTTCTTTTCCCTTTTTGCTTTTCCAATTGTCACATGTTTCTATTCTTCCACTTGGTTAAATCCATCATTATCCATTATAATAATACATGATAATAATTATAGACAATGACTGGAATGCAATAAAAGAAAAGGAAAACAGAAAACTCAAAAATCTGCAGAAAATTCGCAGACTTCGCAAAGCGAAGTAAACTTCGCTTTGCGAAGTCCTCATTTCTGGGAGACTTCGCACTGCGAAGTCCTCATTTCAGCAATGTTGACTTTTTGTTGACTTTTTGACTTTTCTCTCTTTTTTTTGATTTTGATGATTTTTTTTGATTTTTTTGAAAAGGCTTAGGACAAAATTAGGGTACTACAGGTTGCATTAACCACCTTGAGTCTTGTTTTTCATACCAATCAGTCATGAACTTTTTTTTTTAACTCTCTTTATCCCCAAGTGTCATCCCCAGTGTGTCTAGTCCAAAGATGTCACCCTCTTTTCGCCAAGTGACAGTTCTTTAGTGAACAGCTTGTGCATACCTTTTATCCTGTCGTCAGCGGCAAGTTCGGCTACGTCCCGAGCAGCTGACATTTATCTCTTACCTTCTTTAAGCTACCCTCACAATGGTAGTAGGTAAAATATGTCATCTGTCTGTTTTAAGCTATCCATACAACGATAGTAGACGATGTCTCCTTTTATATTACCTCTTTTAAGCTATCAATACACGATAGTAGGTAATACATGTCATCTGTCTGTTTTAAGCTATCCATACAACGATAGTAGACGGTGTCTCCTTTTATATTACCTCTTTTAAGCTATCAATACACGATAGTAGGTAATACATGTCATCTGTCTGTTTTAAGCTATCCATACAACGATAGTAGACGGTGTCTCCTTTTATATTACCTCTTTTAAGCTATCAATACACGATAGTAGGTAATACATGTCATCTGTCTGTTTTAAGCTATCCATACAACGATAGTAGACGGTGTCCCCTTTTATATTACCTCTTTTAAGCTATCAATACACTATAGTAGGTAATACATGTCATCAGTCTGTTTTAAGCTATTCATACAACGATAGTAGACGGTGTCTCCTTTTATATTACCTCTTTTAAGCTATCAATACACGATAGTAGGTAATACATGTCATCTGTCTGTTTTAAGCTATCCATACAACGATAGTAGACGGTGTCTCCTTTTATATTACCTCTTTTAAGCTATCAATACACGATAGTAGGTAATACATGTCATCTGTCTGTTTTAAGCTATCCATACAACGATAGTAGACGGTGTCCCCTTTTATATTACCTCTTTTAAGCTATCAATACACTATAGTAGGTAATACATGTCATCAGTCTGTTTTAAGCTATTCATACAACGATAGTAGACGGTGTCTCCTTTTATATTACCTCTTTTAAGCTATCAATACACGATAGTAGGTAATACATGTCATCTGTCTGTTTTAAGCTATCCATACAACGATAGTAGACGATGTCTCCTTTTATATTACCTCTTTTAAGCTATCAATACACGATAGTAGGTAATACATGTCATCTGTCTGTTTTAAGCTATCCATACAACGATAGTAGACGGTGTCTCCTTTTATATTACCTCTTTTAAGCTATCAATATACGATAGTAGGTAATACATATCATCTGTCTTCTTTAAGCTGTCATCTTTGTCGATAGTAGACAACTCCTTCCCCAGTGAAATCATGTTATTCCCCAGTGGAGTCGGATCCCTTGCTTTAACAAACTCGGGCATCCTTTTGTCTTGTTTTACCCCCAGTCGGGTCAGCTTCGCCGTCTTGCATTTGCATTTGCATCACGAGCATCTCACATTTTTTTCTTTTAGGTCCAAAATTGGCGTACTCTGTATTTAAGTCCCTTCGACCCGTCGAATCCAAGATTTTCTCTTCAGATCTCCGGACGAAGAGACTTAAATAGGGGCATCTGTCATACCCCAATTTTTGACCTAAAATTTATTTTTTACTCGTCTTTTTTAGTTCGGAATTTTTCGTCGTTTCAGACAAAATTTCGACAGAGAGGTATTTTAAAATACCTCATTTTTTTTAATTTCGTCCGGGTCCGTCTTTTTGTTTTTTTTTATTTTTATCTTTTATTCTTTTAAATGTTTTATTGTTATTTTATTTAGTACTATTATTTCTTTTAGTTGCCTTTTTAATTTTTAGAGCTGACTTTTTTTTTTTTAGAGAAGACTTTGTTTTCATTTTATTGTGTTTTAATTTGTAACTTATTTGTTTTTATTGAGTGTTATTGCCATTTATTTTGTCAACCTATCCTTTATTGAGAATTATCATGGCAATTAGTATTTTTTAAAAGGGGGCCAATTTCAGTGGAGCAGGAGGAGAATTGGAATCAGAATCAGCAACACAAATCCAAGAAAAAAACACAGCCAATACGATCAGAACCTCAAACAATCTTTCTCATCAAAAACCACTCACCACCTCACACCACTCCAAACATCCAGCCATCATACACACGGCCTCCTCTCACCGCCACTCACCCACACGACAACATCCATTCACAACCCTCCCCTCTCCCAGCAACATCACCACCGTACGGCCACACCCCTCAAAATCCTACCTAAACACGCCCTCTACACCATAAACAGAACCACACCTCCACTCCTCCTCCACCACAACTGTACGGCCGCGCTCCCTATCCTCATACCAACACACGACAATCACACTCACACAGCCATACACACATACCACACACCCCCTCTCCCTCAAACCCGCAAAGACGCACGGCACCTCTCACACACGCTTCCACAAAACAGCCTTCCCCACGCCAAGCCACCCGCACCACCACAACAAACAAACACCACACGCGGCCACAACCATACGGCAGTAAGAAAAAGACCGAACCTCACTCAACCCAACACTAGCCGAACCCAAAAGCAACAACAGCCATTTCGAAAAGGTAGTTTTTTTTTACAAATTTTAAAATTCCGATCTGGTTGTTTTCAAAAAGATTTTAAGAAAACCAAGGGGATTTTTGAAAAGGGGAGGAGAAAAGGAATCGGAAAAACATATTTTTTTTAAAAGGGGAGAAAGTTGGCTTCTCCGGCGCGGTGGCGCCGCCACCTTGGCCGGCTAACCACCGCACCTGAGTTCTGTTCCGGCCCATGTTTTTTTTTCAGTGAGAGAAGAGAGAAGGTTGAGAGAGAAAGAGAGGAAGGGAGGAAGAAAGAGAAAGGAAGAAGAGAAATGACAAAAATATGATTTTTTCTCCTTTTATTTGGCCCTAAATTCGGCCCAGTAGGATGAACCCAGCTTCGGCCCATCTGTCTCCCTTTTCCCTCTATTTTTTTGCTTCTGTTTACACCCCCCCTTTTGCTTCTGCAGCCCCCTTTATTCTCTATTTTTCTTCTTTTTTATTTTTTATCTCTTTCCCTGCATTTCATTTTTAGACTCCTTTTTTATTTAAGTTCATGCATTCTATCTTATTGCCTTTATCTCTAACACATCATGCATTTTTATGTTATTTTTTTTTATTTTCTTTTTATCTCATGCATTTTTCATTTTATTTTTACTTTTAGCATATTTACTTATCTTAGTGCATTTGCAATTCCCTTTTAGTTATTGTTTTTTCTTTTTTTTATTTTGATTAGAATGTATTTAGGAACAAATGTAAATCATAAATGAGAATATGCACCGACACCACACTCTATTTATTTTGCTTTATGTCTTTTATTTTTTTTGTTTTATTTCGCTTTACAAAAGAAAAAATACAAAAAACATTAGGTTAGTTTAATTTCAAAAGGGTTCCGTGGTGATCCAATGTCACCACGAAATTTCCTCGCGTTTAGTTTTTAGTTATGTTTTTAGTCTTAAGTTCAAAACAAAAAAACAAAAACATGCAAATAATCAAAAACACAAAAAAATCTTTTCTTAATAAACCTTGATTTTCAATCAAGTGTCCGTTTTTTTCTTTTTATTTTCTTTAAATAATCATTAATCCACCTTTAATAACACTTTAATCATTTTCAAAAATTAAAAAACACAAACCAATTTTATTTTGCCACTTGGCATTTATTTTATCTTTAAAATTTTTTTTAAAACCAATAAAAGACACCAAAACAAATCAACCGTCATTTTTACCCCGAACTACGAGGTTTTGATCCCTCACGGGTACGTAGGCAGAGGACTTTGTCCTTCCAAATCATAAAAAAAAACATATAAAAAAACTTTTTTTTTCTTTCTCACTACTCTAATTCATTCTTTTCTTTCTTTTAAAAAATAAGCAAGTTATAGCCCAAAATAAATAAATAAAATCAAGAGGTTCTCGTAGAGTACTACGAACGTTTAGGGTGCTAACACCTTCCCTAAACGTAGCTAACCCCCGAACCCTAAATCTTTTAAAATGTGGTAATTTAGAACTTTTTTCCACTTTTTCATTTAAAAAATTAAAAGTTCAGTCGTGAAATAAAATTAGTGAGTCAACGCTAATCAATAGCTTGATCTCCGAAAATCACCGCGACAATGACCATGCGAACACATCAGTATATTCTCTGAGCAGTTCAATCACCCTCTGTTTGACAGTCTCTTCAAGCAAAGCCCCGATCTTGATTTCCTTCTTAACTTCCTCAGATCCCAAGTTGATCACCTCCACCGCTTCTTCATGAGGCTGAATGGTTTTCTTCTCATGTTCTAGTAACCGGGCAATCTCATGTGGAATTTCCTCGTCCTCCTCCTCTTCGGCTTCGTAGACGGGGAACTCAAAGTTGGGAGAGAGCGTAGGGTTATCGCGTTCAACGGGCTCATTGATGTTTAGTCTGCATATATGATTCATGATTGATTTTAGAGAATGAGTGAAAAATGCAGACCTTTTGAAATTGATTAAAAAAAGACAAAAAATATTTTGGGTTTTTTGTGATACCATTTTCCAGAAAAAGTAATAAAAAGAATTGGAATAAGCAACATTTTTCATTAATGGTGGAAGTACTTGAAGCAAAACAGTCCTACATGATTGCACTTTCGCTCGGGCAAGCCGAAAGGATTTTATTGAAAAAAAACAAAAAACAAGAAATACATTACTTTGACACGTGAATGACTAAAGGCACGTCAACAGCATCCCAATTACAAACAAGCCTTCCAGGTGTCACAAAAGCAGGTATCATCTCTTCAGAACCATCTAAAACAGCATTGGTTTCGGGCGGGGTATTGATGAACCCGGCACTATAAAAGGTACCGCTGACAGAGTCCAAGCTGACACCGTACTGAGAGACGCTTGCAGAGGAAGCAAAACCCAGTCCTTCACGATTCTTGTTTCCTGGCAGTTGTACTAGCTCTCCCCATTCTGCAGTTCCTTCCTGTAGTACTCTTTGTGCATCCTTCAAAGAAGCCATGGATGTCCCACTTTTCTTTGCCTCTTTGCTCTCTATAGTCAAACCCTGGAAAGGCGTCCCCTCTGTGTCATCTGCGCCAATGAAAGAAAAAGCCGACAAGTGGCTTATCAACATGGCTTCTTCACCGCTCACAGTTATTAGCTTCCCGTTCTTTACGAACTTCAACTTTTGATGCAGCGTAGACGTCACTGCCCCGGCTTCATGGATCTAGGGTCGGCCCAACAAACAACTGTATGCTGCTTGGATATCCATCACTTGAAAAGTAATCTGAAATAGGTGTGGTCCAATTGTTATAGGCAGGTCTACTTCTCCGATCACCGACTTCCTTGAACCATCAAAAGCTTTTACTATTACCCCGCTTCTCCTTATGGGTGTACCCTTGTAGGAAAGTTGATCAAGAGTTGATTTGGCCATCACATTCAGAGACGAACCGGTGTCCACAAGTACATTCGACAGTGCATCAGACTTGCAATTCACCGATATATGCAATGCCAGGTTGTGATTCCTACCTTCTGCTGGGAGCTCTTCATCACTGAAACTCAGATTGTTACATGCAGTGATATTACCCACTATTCCTCCAAACTGATCAATCGTCACATCATGATCCACAAAAGCTTGGTCCAGGACTCTCATCAAGGCGTCTCTATGAGCGTCAGAATTCAATAATAATGACATCACAGATATCTTCGACGGAGTTTGCATCAACTGATCAATCACTTTGTACTCGCTTTTCTTGATCAACTTCAAAAATTCGTCTTGATCAGAGTCCCCACTGGCCCCACTAGACTCGCCCATCTCCTTGTTTCCACTAGGACCAATTACTGGCAGTTGTTCAATCACCGGATCACTTACTTTCTTTGGAAGTGCTGCTGGGATGATACGCCCGTTCCTCAATATCTTGTTATCACTCGCAATGTTGTCGACAGAAGTTAGGGAGGGTAAGGGTATCTCTCGTCCATTTTCCAGCATCGTGGCCTGGTATTTGTATGGGATTGCTTTTTGAGAAGTATACGGCACGGGTCCCGGCAAACAGATCACTAGAGGAGTAGTAGTTGACCTTTCACTGTTGTATGCTATCTCCACCCGTTCTGGGATGCTGAATTCAGGTGTAATGACACACACCTCCTTCTCCTTCTTTGAGATGAGCAACTCTCTCCGATCTATCAACCCTTATATATCACCCTGCACTATCTGACATCCTCTTGGGTCTACAAGGCACACTTCGCACGCTGCATGATCGTGACTAAACAAATTCACCTCGCACATCTTGATATGCATCGGAACCAGTGGGGTCTGAACATGTTGGACATTAAGAATGATACTATCTTTGCCACAGTCTTGTACCATATTAACAGACGGTCCATGATTCGGCAGAGGGTTGGCCTGAACATTTGGATTCTGATCTTTAAAAGATAGTAAATTGGCCCGGACTAACCTTTGCACCTCGGTTTTAAGAGCAAGGCAATGCTCGACATCGTGGCCAGGAGCTCCTTGGTGAAAGGCGCAAGTTAGGTCATGCCGGTACCAAGGAGGTAAAACATCTGATGTACGGAGAGGTGCCCTGACCTGAACAAGGTTTTTGGCGAGCAGAGCAGGGAGCAAGTCAGCATATTTCATCGGGAATGGGTCAAAGGTCGTTTTTTGGCGATTTTGTGAGTGATATGGTTGTTGAGGGGTTTGAGGTCGGGCTGTTGTTGGTAGTACGTTTGTTGGTGAGGTTGCTGATAATGTTGATGGGACTGTTGGTAATGTTGATGGGGCTGTTGGTAAGGTGGTTGAGGTTGTTGGTAAGGCCTTTGTGGGGTTTGTAGTTTGTAGTTTGAATTTTGGGCAGTATTGGTGGATGGTGAAATGGCAGCAATGTGTTGGTAGGATGAGTATCTTTGTTGTGGTCTCCCATGAGCAACCATACTGACCTCCTGTTCCTTCTTTCTTGGGAAGTGATTCCCGAACTTCTTCCCACTGTTGGCGGGGGTACTCTCTTTAACCAGACGTCCTTCCCGGACTCCTTCCTCCAGGCGCATACCCATATTTACCATCTCAGTGAAATCGCTGGGTGCACTTGCAATCATCCGCTCGTAATAAAATGAACCAAGAGTATTCAGGAAAATCTTGGTCATTTCTTTCTCTTCCAAAGGCGGGTTGATTTGAGCAGCAATTTCCCTCCATCTTTGGGCGTATTCTTTGAAAGTCTCCTTATCCTTTTGAGCCATGGCCCGGAGTTGATCTCTGTCCGGGGCCATGTCCAGGTTGTACTTGTATTGGCGGACGAAGGCTTCTCCCAAATCATTGAAAGTTTGGATCTTGGTGCTGTCCAAACTCATGTACCATTTTAAAGCTGCGCCAGTTAGACTGTCCTGGAAGTAGTGGATGAGCAATTGATGGTTATCTGTCTGGGTAGACATCTTCCGAGCATACATCACCAAGTGGCTTTGAGGGCAGGTGTTCCCCTTATACTTTTCGAATTCGGGGACCTTAAATTTGGGTGGGATCTTGACATTTGGCACCAAACAGAGGTCGTGGGCATTTTTCCCAAACAGATCTTTTCCCCGGAGGGCTTTGATTTCCCGTTGCATCTCTTCAAACTTTTCTTGGAAATCATCCAATCGATCCTGAGCCCCTACACTTTCTGTGTGAAAGATGGGTTCATTGTCGTACGGGGTTGTATGAATCACTGGAGCTGAAAAGGCCATAGTAGCCTGGGGAAAAGTAACACCGGGTTGAGGAGCAGAAGTTGCAACAGGAATAGGGATGAATCTTTCTCCGGAGCTAAGAGGCATGCCCCATGGGTATTCGTCAGGCATTGTGTATTGTGGAGCACTGGTGTGCGCTGTCGGAGCCGAAGTAGTTGCAGTCGTCGGCTGAGCTAGAGAGCTAGGGGAAGGAGACGGTGGATGAACTTGTGCGGCTGCCAGCAGCTTTACCAACTCTGTCAATTCTTCGATCTTGGTCCGCATGGATGTCATTTCCTCCCGAAGTACCTGGTTTTCTTGCTCCAAATGGTCCATTCTTTCTCTCTGATGTGCTCTAGTGTTGTACGTGTAAGTTGGTTTCTGCTGAGGATGTCGGGCCACTTTCTTGGACTAGGCAGATGAACCTTTGGAAAAAACAAGACGTGAGACTCGGCTTGAGAAACTATGAATGCAATATGATGCATGATCATGCGTATGCAAAAAGAAAGATATTTTATCGAAGGACTTTGTTGAAGTAATTGTAAACATCATGGTTTGAGCATTCTGTTTAAGCATTAAGATATTACAAAATAGTTCTTTTTTGACTGATTACAAGATTTTGGAAGCTAGAATCTAAACATAAAACTCTAAAGACTTCAGCTCAAGTTCCTGGAGTAGATGAATCCTCGGAATCTGAATGTGCACCAAAGAACGAATCCGTAAACCTCAGCTTCCTTTTAGAATCCTGGCTGAGCAAAGCATCTTTTTGCTGAAGCAAATCATCCTTCTCGATCATCCGTTGGTTCTGAATGAAAAGCTCATGATTCTTCTGCGCTAACTTCCCTTTCAAGGTTTCATGCTCACGTTCAAGTTCCTGATACCTTCTCTTCCAAGTTTCTTTTTCAAGCCTTTCCTTGGTCAATTGCTCCTGAAATTCTTCCTTGGTGTCAAAGGGTAGGGGTAACGATGGTGGGGGAATGGTGGAGGACAGATATCTAGGTAGATGGTAGGGTAGGCCAAAGCTCATGGTCCTATCAATAACCCACTGAGTGTAAGATTCATGCACATAATCCGATTTCTTCCCCAACTGACTTCTGCTGAGTCTACGGATAGCGCTCCAAGCTTGTGCGAATCTCTCTTTTTTGTTTGAGGGGTCTCCATGGTTAAGATAGAATTCATTAGTCAAGGTAAGGTTGTTTGGTTTTGACTTCATTGGGTACCCAAATTGTCGTCGAGCGAGAGATGGGTTGTAGCTAATTCCGCCACGCATACCCAAAAGAGGTACGTTGGGGTATTCACCACAACTCACAATAATCTCTCCAACGTCACTAGCTGCCTGGTACCAAACAATGTCTGATGGGTCGAGGTTCATGATTCGGTGAGGCCAAGAAAGTTTGTCAACATTGGTCTTGAAGGCACGGGATTGAGGTAAGTGGAAGGTAAACCATTGATAGAATAGGGGTGCACAACAAGAGATGGTTCCACGACCAGCCTGAGTACGGTCATGGATGGAGTGGTAGGTATCGGCGAGTAGTGTGGGTACGGGATTTTTGGTGAGGAAGATTTTGATGGCATTAATGTCAACGAAGTTGTCGATATTTGGGAAAAGTACGAGGCCATATACGAGTAGGGCTAGGGTGGAATGGAAAGCAAAAGTACTGGCTACCTCGGCGAAGGTGAAGGCTTGCTGGTAGAGGAAATGGGTGGGAAGACCTTGGAGGCCTCCTTTAAAGGTGAGGTTTGCTTGGATAAGGGAAGTTTCGAGGTGAAGGGCAGCTGCAATATCGGAGGGTCTAGGTACAGGCTCAAGACCGTGGAATGGTATCTTGTCAGGTACGGGTAAACCAACTAGGTATGAATATTCCTCAAGTGTAGGGACGAGCTGGTAATCTGGAAATGTGAAGCAATGGTAGAGCGGGTCATAGAACTGAACCAGGGTCTCTAGGCATCCTTCCTCAACATCTACTCTAAGAATTCTGAGCAACTTCCCATGATGAGCTTGAAAATCAACTGGATCACTTACTAAAGATGCTAGCTCCCTTAATCTCGACAAGTCTGTTTTTTTGAAAAGGTACTTCTTAGTGCTTCTTTTTGGAATGTCCATATCTACGATGTTTACGAAAAAACTTTGTTTTAGTCCTTCGATAAATTAGATGAAAAAAGAGTTTATGCATGGATGCGTGGATGCATGATTATGTTAAAGAAACGGAGAAAACATGGTGAGGTTAAGTCCATAAGGTAGGAGTCAAGGGTAAACACGCCATTTGGTAAGGACTATGGTTTCATATGTACCTGTATCACGGGTTCTACCAAGTTCCCAAAGTCATTGACCACTTCCGAATATTGTCGGATTACGGGACTGACTCCCGGTCCAACGACATTCGTAGGAAAGTCTCGTTTGAGTGTAGTATCGCGTATCAACCAATTCAAGACTACTCTTGATTAGCCACCGCACTACGTCCTAAAAGGCCAAGATGGGTTAAAGGTAACTAAAGGTCCTCAACTTCATAGGTCACTTGAAAATAGCAATGCTGAACATGACTACTCATGTCAACATAGTGATACTTCCAAGATTCCTCCATTGAGTGGGGTTATCACATGTGCCACATCCGAAACTCACTCTCGGAAAGACACTTTGATTATACCACCATCCTATCTTATGTTTCCCTCAAGTCCGGGTGTAGGACTTATCTCACCACTCACGTAAAAGGAAAAAAAAAAACACATATGCACATATTTACACTTTATTTTTATTTTAAGCAAGTTATAGCACAAAATAATTAAATAAATTCAAGTTAGGCTCAACCCTCTTAGGGAATCCCCAGTGAAGTCGCCATTTCTGTCGCGGTGATTTTCGGAGATCAAGCTATTGATTAGCGTTGACTCACTAATTTTAATTCACGACTGAACTTTTAATTTTAAAAGAAAAGTGGAAAAAAGTTCTAAATTACCACAATTTAAAAGATTTAGGGTTCGGGGGTTAGTTACGTTTAGGGAAGGTGTTAGCACCCTAAACGTTCGTAGTACTCTACGAGAACCTCTTGATTTTATTTATTTATTTTGGCTATAACTTGCTTATTTTTTTCTTAGAGACAGAATTAAAGTAATGAGAAAAGAAAATATTTTTTTTGTATTTTTTATGATTTGGAAGGACAAGGTCCTCTGCCTACGTACCCGTGAGGGATCAAAACCTCGTAGTTCGGGGTAAAAAAAGACGGTTGATTTGTTTTGTGTTTTTTATTAGTTTAAAAAAGGTTTTAAAGATAAAATAAAGGCCAAATGGCAAAATGTGATTGATTTGTGTTTTTTATTTTTGAAAATGATTAAAGTGTAATTAAGGTAGATTAATGGTTATTTAAAGAAAATAAAAGGAAAAAAAAAACGGACACTTGATTGAAAATCAAGGTTTATTAAGAAAATATTTTTTGTGTTTTTGATTATTTGAATGTTTTTGTTTTTTTAATAATGAACTAAGACTAAACGTAACTAAAAATTAAAAACGAGGGATTTCCGTGGTGACGTTGGATCACCACGAAACCCTTTTTAAATTAAACTAACCTAATATTTTTGTATTTTTTTTGATAAAGCGAAATAAATAAAAAAATAAAAGACGTAAAGTAGAATAAATAAAGTGCGAGTGTCAGTGCATATTCTCATTTATGATTTACATTGTACCTAAATACATTCTAATAAAATGGAATAAAAATAACAAAATGATAAACAAAAAGAAAGAAAGAAAACAAAATTACAAATAATAAATATGCTAAAAAGAAAAATAAAAATGCATGAAATAAAAGGAAAAATAAAAAAAGAAAAAAAATGCATGAAGTACTACAAGATAAATGCAATGAAATAAAATGCATGAAAATAAATAAAAAAAAATCAACAAGATAAAATGCAAGAAATGATAAGAAAAATAAAAAAAAAATAAAAGGGAAAAGGGGGGTGCAGTGAGCAAAATGGGGGGTGCGCCCAGCAAGCTGAGGAAATCAGGAAAGGAAAACAAGATGGGCCGAGTGCTTGGGCCAGTTTTCTGGGTTAGTATAAGTTGTTTTTTTTTTTTTTTCTGGTTTTCCTCATTTTCTTTCTTTTTCCCTTCTCTCTTCTTCTTCCCTTCCTCTCTTTTCTCTCCTCTCATGAAAACAATACGGTGGCCTGAAAAGAAGCTCCGGCGCGGCGGCCGGCCAGCCCAGGGGGCGGCGCCACCGCGCCGGAGAAGAGAAGTTCCTTTTTTTTAAAAAAATAAATGCTTTTCCGAACCCTTTCCCTCTCCTCTTTTCAAATTCGAAATTGGCTTTTGCAAATTCTTTTTAAAATAGAGCGGATCTAAAAAACAAGTTTTGAAAATAAATTAAAAAAAACTACCTCTTCCGAACTTAGATTCGGACACGGCTTTGGTTGTGTTATGATGGTGTAGGTTGCGACTGGGTTGTGTACATGGGCGTGGGTTAGTGGTGGTGCGGTAGGGAGGGTTTTTACGTGGATTGCTGGGTTTGTCTTGCGTGTTGGTGTGCGGTTTAGGAGGGGTGGTTCGTGTAGCTGCTGGGTTATTGCTTGGTTTAAAATTGTTTGTGGCTGGTGGTGAGGCCGTACGGGTGGTTAGGGGTGAGGGATGTGCGTGTAGCTGCTGGGTTATTGCTTGGTTTAAAATTGTTTGTGGCTGGTGGTGAGGGAGTTGCGGTTTGGTCTCAGTTGTGTTGAGGCCGTACGTTTGGGTAGTTGGGAGTGGGGAGGCCGAATTGATTTTGTGTGGAGGTTTGAGGGTGGTGGTATGGCCGCGTGAGTGGGTGTTTGAGTTGTGGATTGGGTGAGTTTTTATGAAAATGGCTTTTGAATTTTTTGATTCTGTGTTCTTTATTTGCTGATGATGTTTGCCGTGTTTCTGGATCCCCCCCACTTGTTCCTGATGGCTCCCTTTTTTATTAAGCAAAAATGCCAGTAAATGGTAATGAAAGCCATTGATAGACCATAAAAACCAAATCAGTCAACCCAAATTTCCACCATTAAAATGACCATAAAAAACCATAATCACAAGTCAACTGAAATAATAAAAATAAAATCCGAAAATAAAAAAAAAAGATAAAAATAAAAAGGGTAACAAAATAAAAATAAAAAAAGATAAAAGGGTAATGCTAAAAAACAAGTAAATAAATAAATAAAAAGAAATTAAAAACAAAAATAAATAATAATAATAAAAAAACAGTTGCCTTCGGAACCAAAAAATGAGGTATTTTAAAATACCTCCCTGTCGAAATTTTGTCTGAATCGACGGACAAATTCCGAACTAAAAAGACAAGTGAAGAAGAAACTTAGGTCAAAAATTGGGGTATTACAAAAGTAATATTTGTATATCACCAAGGGTTGATATTGAGATTTTGGAGGAAGTTGTGTAATTAGAATGAATGTTCCTCTATGCTTGGCCATTTGAATTCAATTTTTCCCACATATGACATTTCTTCTGGAAGCCAAGCCAAGTTATAACCCTTAAAGACCTTTTGATCTATGCTTTTGTACTTTTTGAGATGATATTTGGATGGACACATAACTTGTAACACCCATACTAAATTATCTAGAATATTTAGCATGCGTATTAATCTGATATCGGATACATTAAAATTTACAATAATTAATATATATACAAACCACTGAATGAGTACAATTTGCTCGTTTACATAATATCCAGATATCTTATAATACATGTTCATATACATACATAACATCTGTCACCCTCCTGAGCTTGCCATGACGAGCATCTGCACTCCATCCAGCGCCATCCTGAAGATCTTCATGAACATCTCTTGCTAACCTATGAACCTGCACCAGAAGGATTGGGGTGAGACATAATGTCTCAGTGAGCTCCAACCCAACCTACTGTTGGCAACCACGGGGGAAACCTAGGGTCACCGTGCCTACTCTTAGCGACCTTGGGGATACCTACGATCGCTGTCATTCTTTAACCACTATCGCGATCAAGGGAAAACCTAGGATCGCGTCATGTCCTTAACTTCCTTATACTAGTCATATACATAATCTTATGCATATCGTACTCTATTCTTATCTTAGTCTTATACGTAGTGATCTTGGGGACATCCTATGATCACATCGCATTCACTAGGAACTAATCATCATGTCTCGTATTACATATAACATATACATGTTCATTTCATATTAGTATTCATCTTTTCATATCATAAAGTTAGAAGTTAGCGTTGAACAAACAATCATTATCTTGGTTCATTTTACGGAGTGCATCCGGGTGGAGTAACCCCGAAGTACATCTCCCATCATACCGGTGAAATTCCTATCATATCAGGCTAACACCGGACTCCTCTTATCTTTGTGTAGGCAACCCTCTCGGTGAAGCCCCATCCGGCATAATCCGGAGCCTGCTGGACACATCTTGCATGTAGACGACCCTCTCGGAGAAGTCCCATCCGGCGAATCCCGGAGCCTGCTGGACATGCTTAAGTCTTTTAACATACGTGTGGACAATCCTCTCGGAAGAGTCCCATCCGGCGAATCCCGGAGTCTGATGAACACGTTTAATATCGTCTTATAACTTACGTGTGGATAGCCCTTTCGGAGAAATCCCATCCGGCGTATCCCGGAGTCTGATGAACACGTTATCATATTCTTTATCATTAAGTTCTTACTTAAGTTCATAGACATATCTATTACGTTTCGTCTTTCTTATGCATATCTAATGCATTCTTTAAAACTTAACCTACTAGAGGTTCTTAGCTATAACATGGTATCATTCTTGTGCTTGGTACATGATAAGTACCTTCCTAATTCTCTTTAACCTATAATAGGTTTCTAAACTTGAATACTATAACATTCTTGACTTGCTTATACTTAATTGAGTGTTTGAGAATTGCCTAGTGAGAGATATACTCAATACTAGGTCTTATACCTCTCTATGATATTTGTGAATTAAGGCATCCTTTCTAATAATCTTATGCCTATCATCCTCATTCCATAATGTTGATTTAACCATCTTAAAGATAGGTCTTGATATGCTCATTAGCAATGCTTAATCATTACATGTCGATCCTTAAGTTCGGAGCAGTATTGGATAGCCGAAACGGTGCAAGAAAAGATGAAAAACAAAATGTCCCCTGTAAGCTGTCAAAGCGTGACACGATTGGGTAATCGTGACACGATTTGGCAATCGTGTCACGATTTCATACCCAGAAATCGTGTTGGTTTCTGCCTGTAAAATCGTGACACGCTGGTAAAATCGTGACACGATTTTACCTGCAGTTGGACAGCATAGAGCAAGTTTAAAACATGTTTTCCACCAATTTTGGTCTATCCAATCATGCCCAACAATATAACAGTTTAAATGGTAATTTCAAAGGCTTATCAACAGGATACAACATACAATGATCAAGAATTGCTATCAAAATGGAATTAGGGTTCAAATGATCATAACTTATTCATAATGCTAAAACTCATGAAATACTCAAAAGGTGGGTTCTATAACCCCTAGGGAACTCACCTTAAGTCTCAATTGGTGCTTGCTATGATCTGAAACCAAAGCCCTAGCTTCAAGCTTTCACTTCTCTTGAGTTCTTCCTCAAACTCCTTGTTTCTTTCTCCTCTTTCTCTTGTTCTAGCTTTCCAATCTAAGCTTGCTTTGCTAGACTTCTCTCCAAGATTTGGATTAAGAATTGATGAGTGGATGGAGAGGGAGAGGAGGCGTGTGAGAGGAGGGGGAAGAGGGAGGAAATTCTGATTTGGGAGAGTGAAGAAAATGAAAAGGATAGCAAGGAAAATATCTTGCTTCCTTGTTTAATAATCTTCCATTTCAAAATATTTACTAAAATGCCATTCCACTTAATTACTAACTTGCCATGCTTGCTTCATCAGGTTTCATTACTGATATTCGATACTTATAAGCGGAATATTACTCTTGCCATATAGATAAACCCATTAACTGACAATTTACCAAATTGCCCTTTGCTTAAAACAGTTCTGATACATCGTCTCATTACTAATAAATATTCGAGTCTTAGGCGGGATGTTACAATCTACCCCCCTTAAAGAAATTTCGTCCTCGAAATTTAGAATTCACTATCATATAAAAGTTAATCTCACATATTTCTTCCTTCGTTAGCCAAGACTCTAGTTCATCTTACTTATCGGAATCCTTTAGATTTTCAACTCTGTAAGTCGAAGGTATTCGACAATCTTTTCGTTATCTGAGCGACTGATATGTATTACACATTCCCTGCGTAGAAGAATAGGAGGTTACTTGAATCATCGCATCCAACTTGCCGACTATATCCTTGTTCATACACGTCTCATAAACCTCAACTAGAGTTATTCAATCTTAACACTTGTGGTGAATCTTATAATCTCGTCATAGTCCGCGTAATCTTACTTTGACGACATTGGACTTTCTCATTATCCTCGACGATTCCATTAAATTCTTATATTCAATCTTTGCCTTATGCAACGACATCCTACATATATGGTTTTACCATAAATATACCATCCTTTAATGAGAGTAAAACTACCGCACTACCCCCATTATACAAATACAAGGAGGAGGCATCTTGGTGTATCACCTTCCATAAACTTAATCAGTACTTCCATCACGAAATTCCTCAAAGACTCGCGAAATCTTACTGATTACCCGCGTTCGGCTTCGATGGATCTATGTCGTTACTTATCTCAATAACTTAGAAATCATTGTTCATACTAGGAGTTTGCCAGTCTCCCATCATTCTTGTCACAACTTATTCTCGTTCTCTTATCGTAGCATAAGTGTTTTCTACACCGATAATCCCAATTTATAGGAGTTTAGTCCAAATGAAGAGTGGCTTAAGTCGTCTCACATATCATTATATAATACATTTCATAGCATATAACTTACATACGTAAGCGAGCGCGTGTACACTTTACATTACCTCATCTTCGTCTCACTAACGGAACATCATTCTTAATCTTAACATATTCGAGACTCTTCCACATCAATTGGGAATCCTTCCTTACTCTTAACTCATTTCGTAACATCAAATCCAAAGTCCTTATTCTCAGAAGAAAGTTCTACTTGGTTGCTGCCAAAAATAGCACAATTAGTCTTTAATCCTTTAGTCATAACATAAAATTACGCAGCCCTTTACCGTGGACTACGAATAACTTTTAATCTACGTAAAAGCTCTCCTTCCTTTACTGGTGAACATTAAGTTCAAAACTTCAAAAATCTTCGGCTGATATAGGTTAACATGACATGGGTACAACATGAAATTAAACTCATTCGCCACTGCTCTGTCGTTTCTGATCAAGGCCTCTATTCAAATATTTCATTCCTCATAGATTTCGAGGTTTAAGGTATTCATCAACTTAATTTCCATAACTTTCCATTAGAACTCATGATACGTTCAAATCGCTTATACTTACTACTATCCCGTATAATGGGAATTAAGCACTTAACATCCTTTTATACTCTAAGCCTCAGCTTAGCGTTGTTCATTATATAATTCTTGGATTACTACTCCGCTGCGCCACTCTGATTTTTTTTTTTATCACTCGAGTTAGCATCGGAGGAAGACTTCACTATTGTCACATAAAATTCCATCGATCAATCCTTTTACTCTAACACTTTGTAATCACTGTAACAAATTTGTCTGACGTTATCATTTCTCTTGTAGGTTAAACCATCTGCTTAACTTACGAATTGGTCATCTCCTCACTTTACCTTTCCTTTCGTACAAGGGCCATATACTTACTTTCATGAAAATATGCCATAACTTGTAAACGGTCTTAGTAACTATTACAAGTCTAATAATGCTCCGATCAAACGGCTTATACTATTCGCTCTTTCTTTATCCGTAAAAATTTCATATCTATAATCTCTCCGGGACAACTTTGGTCTCCTTAACTCTATCATGCTCCTTAAGTTACCCTTGAGTTTCTACAGAACAATCCGTCCTGAAAGTTCCAAATTCTCACTGGTTCTCTCGAACGCCCAACATAGGTTGCGTTTCTTCGAATGCCCAATTAATCGATCTTAAACTTTTGCACATTTTCATGATCTATTGGATTCTTCCAGTAACTCGTTATCGTATTCACAATTCAAATCTATACCTTATTACCGCCTTCGAAAACTTACTAACACGAGGTGATCTCTTCCTGTTCTATAATGTTTGTGGAAGGAACCTCTTCGATGGGGAACATATAACTCCTTAGCATTAACCTCAATCCTAAACTTTCATATTCAAGACAATCCGCCATATATTAAAATCTCAACATAAATTTCTCGGCTGAAAACCCGATCATCCTTCAACACTGGTTTACTATAACCTCGTGTTATCTTGGACTTACCTTCTTTAACCAATCAAGGAAATTCAATACTGTTCATCTAATCAAGAGTGTTCAACTTAATTCGTCCATCAACGTACTAAATTCCAGCAACTTATTAGTTATCATCCAACTTTCATTAAGTGAAATTCCAGTCTAGCTTCTCTTACTTCTAATCTTCTTACCATTAGGGCACCTCCACAAAATTTGATTCGTGCTTTGACATGCAACGAGTCTTATTGTTACCACTTATTCATCCATCTTAGTTCTTAGGCTGTATATCATCTCCTCTTCTTATTTCACAAATCTGGTTCAGGAGACGTAGTTGATCTGATGGGGTCAAACTTACTTGTGATTCATACTCAATAACCACACTTGAGTGGATAGTTTCATCTATTCAAATAACTCTCTTAGTCCATAATTAATTCTCTTAACTGTCCGGACATTAAAATCTCATACGATTCAAATTCGATTCCTCAACTCTGTACTCAAAACTGTTACTTAGTCCACACTTCACTTTAACTTCTCAAACTACGATCTCCGTCAAGGTTCCACGTCATTCCCTAGAGCATTCCATGATTTCTTAATCCTTATGTCTTTCGCATACAAGGCATCGTCCAACGATGCGTCCAACTGGGTTGAGGCGCTTCACCTCACTGTTAAATATCCCTTATGTCTTTAAGACCTTGCCACAACCAGGCTTCGTCACTTCACAGTTCGATGGCCACCATTTGGCATGATTACTTCTTCGCCAATTCCGTCTTAAAATCCGACACCTTAATCTTCGTCTTTCATACACTTCATTCCTCCTTGGTCACATTCAGCTCTCAGACATTTATCCTAACTGTCATATACTAGATTGAGTTGATCAGGCTCAACTAGATGTGACCTTTAGAACAATATCTGGAACCCAATGGTCCCTCTACTTTTATTGAAACTTTAATGACCCAAGGCACGGTCTGAATCGACCTGCTCTGATACCAATTGTAACACCCATACTAAATTATCTAGAATATTTAGCATGCGTATTAATCTGATATCGGATACATTAAAATTTACAATAATTAATATATATACAAACCACTGAATGAGTACAATTTGCTCGTTTACATAATATCCAGATATCTTATAATACATGTTCATATACATACATAACATCTGTCACCCTCCTGAGCTTGCCATGACGAGCATCTGCACTCCATCCAGCGCCATCCTGAAGATCTTCATGAACATCTCTTGCTAACCTATGAACCTGCACCAGAAGGATTGGGGTGAGACATAATGTCTCAGTGAGCTCCAACCCAACCTACTGTTGGCAACCACGGGGGAAACCTAGGGTCACCGTGCCTACTCTTAGCGACCTTGGGGATACCTACGATCGCTGTCATTCTTTAACCACTATCGCGATCAAGGGAAAACCTAGGATCGCGTCATGTCCTTAACTTCCTTATACTAGTCATATACATAATCTTATGCATATCGTACTCTATTCTTATCTTAGTCTTATACGTAGTGATCTTGGGGACATCCTATGATCACATCGCATTCACTAGGAACTAATCATCATGTCTCGTATTACATATAACATATACATGTTCATTTCATATTAGTATTCATCTTTTCATATCATAAAGTTAGAAGTTAGCGTTGAACAAACAATCATTATCTTGGTTCATTTTACGGAGTGCATCCGGGTGGAGTAACCCCGAAGTACATCTCCCATCATACCGGTGAAATTCCTATCATATCAGGCTAACACCGGACTCCTCTTATCTTTGTGTAGGCAACCCTCTCGGTGAAGCCCCATCCGGCATAATCCGGAGCCTGCTGGACACATCTTGCATGTAGACGACCCTCTCGGAGAAGTCCCATCCGGCGAATCCCGGAGCCTGCTGGACATGCTTAAGTCTTTTAACATACGTGTGGACAATCCTCTCGGAAGAGTCCCATCCGGCGAATCCCGGAGTCTGATGAACACGTTTAATATCGTCTTATAACTTACGTGTGGATAGCCCTTTCGGAGAAATCCCATCCGGCGTATCCCGGAGTCTGATGAACACGTTATCATATTCTTTATCATTAAGTTCTTACTTAAGTTCATAGACATATCTATTACGTTTCGTCTTTCTTATGCATATCTAATGCATTCTTTAAAACTTAACCTACTAGAGGTTCTTAGCTATAACATGGTATCATTCTTGTGCTTGGTACATGATAAGTACCTTCCTAATTCTCTTTAACCTATAATAGGTTTCTAAACTTGAATACTATAACATTCTTGACTTGCTTATACTTAATTGAGTGTTTGAGAATTGCCTAGTGAGAGATATACTCAATACTAGGTCTTATACCTCTCTATGATATTTGTGAATTAAGGCATCCTTTCTAATAATCTTATGCCTATCATCCTCATTCCATAATGTTGATTTAACCATCTTAAAGATAGGTCTTGATATGCTCATTAGCAATGCTTAATCATTACATGTCGATCCTTAAGTTCGGAGCAGTATTGGATAGCCGAAACGGTGCAAGAAAAGATGAAAAACAAAATGTCCCCTGTAAGCTGTCAAAGCGTGACACGATTGGGTAATCGTGACACGATTTGGCAATCGTGTCACGATTTCATACCCAGAAATCGTGTTGGTTTCTGCCTGTAAAATCGTGACACGCTGGTAAAATCGTGACACGATTTTACCTGCAGTTGGACAGCATAGAGCAAGTTTAAAACATGTTTTCCACCAATTTTGGTCTATCCAATCATGCCCAACAATATAACAGTTTAAATGGTAATTTCAAAGGCTTATCAACAGGATACAACATACAATGATCAAGAATTGCTATCAAAATGGAATTAGGGTTCAAATGATCATAACTTATTCATAATGCTAAAACTCATGAAATACTCAAAAGGTGGGTTCTATAACCCCTAGGGAACTCACCTTAAGTCTCAATTGGTGCTTGCTATGATCTGAAACCAAAGCCCTAGCTTCAAGCTTTCACTTCTCTTGAGTTCTTCCTCAAACTCCTTGTTTCTTTCTCCTCTTTCTCTTGTTCTAGCTTTCCAATCTAAGCTTGCTTTGCTAGACTTCTCTCCAAGATTTGGATTAAGAATTGATGAGTGGATGGAGAGGGAGAGGAGGCGTGTGAGAGGAGGGGGAAGAGGGAGGAAATTCTGATTTGGGAGAGTGAAGAAAATGAAAAGGATAGCAAGGAAAATATCTTGCTTCCTTGTTTAATAATCTTCCATTTCAAAATATTTACTAAAATGCCATTCCACTTAATTACTAACTTGCCATGCTTGCTTCATCAGGTTTCATTACTGATATTCGATACTTATAAGCGGAATATTACTCTTGCCATATAGATAAACCCATTAACTGACAATTTACCAAATTGCCCTTTGCTTAAAACAGTTCTGATACATCGTCTCATTACTAATAAATATTCGAGTCTTAGGCGGGATGTTACATAACTTAATCAGGTTGTAAGCAGATTTGCCGGATGTGTGTTCAAAACCCTCACTTCATGATTTCAATTTGCTTATTTACTTTCAAAGAAGTGTGTTAGGTGTGGTTCATTGTTAATTATGTTATTGACTTGAATTGTATGATTTAAATTTTGTGTTTAGGACTTATGTCACATTCATAGTATTTATCTAGATTAATGAGAAACTTCATACTTGCCCGCACAATCCACATTTGAATTATGCGATCTGAAAACTTTTCATTTCTTTGCATGTTTTGTACTTTTGTCCAAAGCCTTGATTTTTCCATTTGTTTGAGTCCTTTGTTTGAGGACAAACAAAAATTTAAGTTGGGGTGAGTGATAAGTGCCAAAAATGAGTTAAAAAGCATAGTTGATTTAAGCACTTAAGTAGCTTGTTTTGCAAGTTATCATGGGAAAAGCTCATAATCACTGATCAAATGCCCAATATTGCTTTTACTTCTTTCCCCATCCATTTGTGCAGGAAAATGCAAGCCAGGACATGATTTGAGCAAAGAATCAAGAAGAAAAGAATCTGATAAACTCGCCCAGCGAGCTCAAGGCGAGCGAATGGCAAGCTTAGGCAGGGAATTTCAGAAGCAGGGGAAGCATGATTTCGCCCAGCGAAATTTTCCTCGCTCAGCAATATCCAAGGCGGATTAATGCTATTTGAAGACGTGGCTGAAAACCACTGACAAAGAAAGCTTAACTCGCCGGGCGAGTGAAATCTCGCCGAGCGAGATGTCACTTTCAGCTTTTAGTATTTAAGCTTTGTTTCATACTTTTTTGCTTAGAACATTATTATTACAGTGTGTAATAGTATTAGGTTAGAGTTTTAGACAATAAATTAGGGCTAAGAGAGGTGATCTTAAAGGAGCAAGAGTGATTGAAGTGTGGAATCAACTAAGACTTTGGGAAATCAAGAACTTAGGTTTGGATTTTCATCTTTCTTTACAATTTTGTATAGTTGTCATGAAAATGAACAACTAACTCCCCTTTGTTGGGATTGGAGGTACTCTATCTAGCTTAGATATAATCTTTGATATTTAAATATATGAATCTAGCAACTTATGTGATATTGAGTTTATTCTTGCTATTCATTATTATGTTTTGATTTAAATGTTATTGACGAATACTTTTGAATCTTTGGTGAGAATAATCTTCTATTAAAACAAGAAATTCTAGACATAGAATTATGTTTTGATAATCACATAAAGTATTGGAACGTAAAGCTTTCGGATCGTTTGATAGATTGAGAAATCGTCGATTAAACGATACGATCGATCTCACGACGTCATTTGGACACGAATGGTGTTGTCGAGTGATACGTGATAATTTCGTTAAAACGCTAGAATTCATATGCATGATTTTTAGATTATTTTCGATGCTCGATTGAGGAACTCCGATCTCAACGCTTTTATTCCCTATTTCTTGTCGTCTTTATTTCCGTTTTTAGGTTCCAATAGTTTTTATGCAAACAATCTTACAAACCCTTACTCAAAACGATAACGATTGTTGAACGGCTTGAGATAGCACACTAGTCCCTGTGGAGACGATATAAAAATATACTTACTTTTGACCAACGTCAGATACTATAGTGGATAATCTCACACGAAGTGTGGGGACTGGAAGTAGCCTGCTTTGGGTGAACCAGGATAATTCTCTTGTATGATCTTTTTACCCTTACTCTTTTATTATTTGCCTTAAACACTATTCACACACTATCACAATCATAATCTCTTTAACCTCTCTAGAACATTCTGGTCCTAATTTAATATAATTACTCAATATTTATCCAGAATACTCTGGTCCCTAATTAATTATTAATATTGTTTTAATCATTCTAAATAAACTATTTAACTGTTATCTAGAATATTCTGGTCCTTGATAAAAATGTAGTTTAAATTTCACACTTAATTGTTTTAATCATTCTGCGTATAATTTAATCATTCTCTAGAACATTATGATCCTTATTAAAACTACTTAAATATTTAACTTTCATTTATCTAGAACATTCTAGTCCTTGATAAAACAACTGTTTAATATCTAAGACATTCTAATCTTATTTTTCTAACCTCTACCAATAATTTCTTGAGTATCTACGTTTTGCAAGTTGCATAACTAAATTTTAAAAAGGTCACAATTCAAACCCTCCTTTCTTGTGACTATTTCTTCCACTTCAATGTTCATTCTTATAATTCTCAAATATGTAACTAATAATTGAGTGAACTTTGTAACTCCTTTCACTATCCATTAATTAAGGGAATATGATAATAATAATAATAATAATAATTTTGTTAAAAAAGATGATGATAATAATAATAACAATAATAAAATTATATTTAAAAGTATAGTTGAAAATGTGTGGTTATTTGATTGTATGGTACGTATGATACATTTTTTTTAGACAAATGTCTTTTATCAATATTTCTTTTTTTTAGGAGTTAGTACCATAGAGATGTGGCTCTTTTTTTTAGTTTTTTTTTCATCTTCCATTTACAAATTTATTGACTTTAATTTATTTATTATATATATAAGTTAAACACATAGCCAAATAACCTAATTATTAATTTATGTAATAATAAAATATATTTTTTCTACTAAAAAAATGATATAGCGTGTACCAAAAAAAAAAGAGATATCTTAACATTTAAAAGTTGAAGAATAAATTTGATGAATAAATGCTATATAGAAGTTATAGTATAAGTTAGTCCAAATAAATGATATAACAATAATATATAGTATAAAAACAAAAAAAGTGTATGATCAAATCAATTAAAATATTAATTACAGTCAGTACAATTTTTCCCTAAAAAAACAACACAATTGTTTTCGGTCCCTTCTTTTTCAATTATTATGAAAAACATTAACCATACTTAAAAACTAATTTTTGTGTCTTTTAATATATTCCTTAGCGTAAAAGCATAGCCATAAAAAAATAAATTATTCAATTCTCATTGGAAGGAAACGTCTATGAAACTCAAAGATTATGAAAACACTCCATGATTGTTTAATTACACAATCCTAATTGAATTTACTCCTTAACATTCCTTCAAATATAACCTACAAAGCTGAAAAGTTCAATGCATAATTTTTCATATTCACCCTCCCTTTATAACCACCACTTACCCCGACATTCATTTTCTACCCATTCCCACATATTTGACAATTAAACTCATTCCTTGAGTGTTTCCACCATGGTGCTATTGATACTACCATATTCATATGTACAAAAGTTGTTTGTATATTATTCATTTGCACTAAAGTCATTGTATATTCATTATTTTTTCAAGTTGAGAGAAATAATTTTCATCATAGATATGATGCTAATATATGAAAAGGTATCCCTAATTCCTCTTATGACCATTATTCAGTCAAAACTGATCTTTCACTTTTTTTGATCGGTACTGAATTTTGACTTAAGTTACAAAAACTTCTCACAATTTCTTATTTTCTTTGATCGAATGGTACAAAATGTGGATATAATTTTTGTACCATTCTTTTTAAAATTTTGTAATAGAAAGATAGTTTAAAAGAAATGGACTTGGACCAATAAATCAAAAGGAGACTGGAAAAGGATTTTAGATTGTGGCAATTAAAAGATCGGTTATTATAATAGCGTGAAATAAGAAAATATGAGAGGTTTTTTTAGGAGTTAGTATCATTAGATATTAAATTCATATAGTGGAGGTTATATAACTCATGAATTTGAAAGAATTAGAATATGAAGGGAGCCAATTTTCAAGAAAGGGTGAGGAGGTTTTTTAGAGGTGTTACATAGGCACAATTCATGCTTAAGGTTAACTCAAGCTTAAAATTCAATATAGTATAAAAACAACTAAATTGAATGACATGCACAAAAGATATCACATCCACTTGACATAAAGATATTTCATGTGATATAAGTTAAGGTGATTTTTTTAAAAGAATATGAGAGATGATATTGATCGTAATTTTTAGTTTAATGGATTATGAAGAGTTATTCTCCACTATGGACTTAATATCCAATGATGATACAAATTCTTACAAAATCTACGTGTTGTGTAAAACATAATTATATCCTATCGTACGTGTCAATTGTTTGCTCAACTCTAATAATACTTCAACTTCCTTTTTTTCTATTCCGTATTTAATAGTGAATTGGTAAGTTACAATTTAACTGAATGGTTGTGAGTTACATTTTTTTATAAATTTATTATTGTCTTATTCATTTTCTAAATCCTTTTAACTTCATGCAAAAAATCAGTAGGTGTATCCTCCACCAAAATTTATATATTTTTTAGATAAAGTCAAATTAACTTCCATTTGTTAAGATAATTTTATCACACCAACCTATGATCTATCTTTCTTTTCCTATTCCTCAACTATTCTATCTTTCACTCACACATTGTATTAATGAAGAAAAAATTAATAAATCGGTGAGTTACACTTTTACTTAGGGGATGTGAGTTAAAGTTTTTATTAAGTGCTATTGTCCTATCCATCCATGATAATGATATGTAAAATACATGAATTGTGCACCCGTTCTAAATATTTGTATTATAAATTTTAGTTTTAGACTATCATCGCTTTCTTCAAACAACTCTTAACTGGTATTCTTCAATTTCGTATTGTGATTTTTGTTTCATATTCTCTCTTTTCACATATGTCTTGACTACAAATTGATTTATGTACCAAGCACTATAAGAAATTGTCTCATTATCCAAGGCCAAAATCGTCGGTAAGTGAAAAAAGGCGTGGATAATGTTAATTACCCACGACTTACCAAATAAGTTAGCCCTACCTTTTTATCATTGAATTAAGAGTCGATATAAATTTATTTAGTCTACTTTTTTAAGTTTCTTTCTTATTTTATAAGATGTTTTTTAGGATGTGTTTGTAATTTCTATATGATATTTTATGCACTTTGATTTTCTAAATTTGTATCTTTTTTTTTTTGGTGTATCCATTTGGCACACTCATAAAATTTAAATAGATTCGATATCATATGCTTTAATTTCTTTTTAAAAAACTATCATTTTTTTAATATAACAAATATTCGACATTTTCAATAGTGTTTTTATAAAAGGAAATGCTAACAAGTATCTTTAGAGCATTTGTTAAAAAGTCTAAAGAAAAAATTGTCTTGAAAATGATGCATTCAACACATTAAATGTTTAAAAAGTAACTTTTTCAACATAAAACTTATAGATTATTTCTATTTTTAAAATCCTTGATGAAACCCTTTTTAAAATCAAACAATAATTAAATTGACCTATCAAAATTGTAATTTAAAAAAAAAACATTATGATCCAATCCGTGCAACTCATAGGTTATATACCTAGTATAAAATCTAATATGTTATTAACATCTATAAATTCAAATCAGTATTATAAAAAGAGACATTTCTAACTTTTCATGAGCTTATATGTAATATCCCGCTTAATACTTGAATATTTATCAGTATTGAGACGATGCATCCGAGATATTTTAAATGGAAGCAATGACAAATTGGTAATTATTGGGAAGGAAGGATTATATAAAAAGGAGGCCAAGATATTTTTCCTCACTTTTTCCTTCCACTTCTCTCTCTAAAAATTCATAAACTCCTCTCCCTCTCTCTAGGCACACGCCTCTCCCTCCCTTTCCATCATCCATCAATTTTCTTCCACAACTCTTGGAACACAAGCAAACAAGCTAGCTTGGGGAGATTTAAAGCAAGAAAAGAAGTTGAGGAAGCAAGAAGAAAGGAAAGGATTATGAGCTAGGGTTTTGAGGAAAAGTTGGCAAGTAAGAATCAAGCAAGGCAAGCTTTGATCATATGAATTGAGGTGAGCTCCCTAGGGTTTTATAACCCGTTTTGTGCAAGTTTGAGTGTATTTAGTATTTTGAGCAAAGTTTACCAATTTGTGCCCTAGTTCCTTTTTGCTTGAAATTCCTTGATCAATCATGTTGTAATCTGTCAATATGCCTTAGAAATTGATCCTTTAAGCTATTATGATGTTTGGGTATGCTTGGATAAGCCAATAATGATGAAAATCACGTTTTGAAGCTGTAGAATTCGGCCACCGAATTGGTAAAATCGGCCACCGAATTCTGCTGCTCAATTCTTCAATTTTGCTTCGTCAAAAATCGGCCACCGAATGCCCAAAATCGGCCACCGAATTCATGCAATCGGCCACCGAATTTTATGTCCTTTAGAGAATGTATAGATTATTATAGGGGTAAGGATTAGATGGACAACCCATTACATGTGAGTTGATAACTCTTAAGGGAGGCATACGACTCTAATAAGTCAAGAACCTACTATAGGTAAGCAAGATGATAGATGTATTCAGTTCAGAATACAAGAGTAATGGGAAAGTTTCAGTTAAGTTATAGTATTGGTTCTCCAGTGGATAATAGGTGGCTTATGAGAACGATAAGCCAAGAACCTTGTGTTATAGGTTAACAGTTACAGGATTGCTATTATATGTTTAAAGTAACAGATATGCATATTTATATGATTAAAGTTAAAGAATTAAATATCAAAGTTAAAGGCGTGTTCGCACGTTTCACAGTCATAGGGCGTGTTCAGCAGACTCCGGGATTCGCCGGATGGGACTTCTCCGAGAGGGTTGTCCACACGTTTCATAGTGGAGTCCGGTGTTAGCCTGATTGTCAGGAATTTCACCGGGTCATAGGGATGTTGTACTTCGGGGTTACTCCACCCGGATGCACTCCGTAAAATGAACTCAGATAATATTGTTTGTTCAACGCTAACAGCTAACATAAAACACTATATATGTATTATATTTCATAGTTATAGTCAAAGTTATAGTTACAGGAAAGTTATAGTTATAGTTAAAGACAGTTACAGTTATAGTTATAGACAGTTATCAGAAAGTGGTCCTAGGTTTTCCCTCGACCACTAAGTTATAGATTCAGGAAGATTATAGTTATAGTCATAGGCAGATCATAGCTGCACTTATAGGTAGTTTAAAGATATAAGTTACAGGAAGACTTATAGTCATAGGCAGAAAAGACTTGGCGATCATAGGAAATCCTGAAGATTGCCAAGGTAGGCATGGCGACCCTAGGTTCCCTGTGGTTGCCAACAGTTGGTTGGGGCTGGAGCTCACTGAGACATTATGTCTCATCCCATTTGTAACACCCATACTAATTTTAACTAGTATATTAGCATGTGCGTTAAACTGATACTGGATACATTTAAAAATTTCAATAATAATACTCATACATCACAAATGAAAGAATACATATTACTCGTTGTACAAATAATCCAATATTTATACAATGCTTATACAAATGTCCAATAAGCTTCTGAGCTGGTACACAATGAGCAATTGCATTCCATCCAGTACCTCTGTGTAGATCTTCGTCACGAACCTCTGACTAACCTGTAAACCTGCACCAGAAGGAATGGGATGAGACATAATGTCTCAGTGAGCTCTACCCAACCTACTGTTGGCAACCACAGGGAACCTAGGGTCGCCATGCCTACCTTGGCAATCTCGGGGATTTCCTATGATCGCCAAGTCTTTAACTGTCTATAACCTTTACTGTTTCTGTCTATAACCATAACTATAATCTGCCTATAACTTTAACTTAGTGATCGAGGGGAAACCTAGGACCACTTTCTGATAACTGTCTATAACTATAACTATGAGTTTCCTGAGACTATAACTGTAACTGTAACTTTGACTATAACTATAAAACATAAAACATATACACAGTTCGATAGCAGTTTTATGTTAGCTGTTAGCGTTGAACAAACAATTATCTGAGTTCAATTTTACGGAGGGCACCCCGGGTGGAGCAACCCCGAGATACGTCTCCCTATGACCCGATGAAACTCCTGACAATCAGGCTAGCACCGGACTCCCTATGAAATTGCATGTGGACAACCCTCTCGGAGAAGTCCCATCCGGCGTATCCCGGAGTCTGCTGAACATGCCTATGACTGTGAAACGTGCAAGCACGCCAATAACTTTGATCTTTAATTCTTTAATTCTTTAACTTTAACGTATAAATATATAATCTGTTACTATGAACATATAACATTCCTGTAACTATAATCTATAACTTATGATTCTTGGCTTATCGTTCTCATAAGCCACCTATAATCGTTGGAGTACCAACACTATAAACCTTATCTGTGACTATGATTGCTACAGCATTCCTATTATCCTTATATTCTAGATTGAATTCATCTATAATCTTTTATACCTAAAGTAGGTTCTTGACTTATCCAAGTCATATACTTTTCCTTAAGAGTTAACAACTCCCACGTAATGGAATCATTCCATTAAATTCCTATTCTCATACTCTGAAATCCTGTTATCCTATCAAGGGTTCGACATATCGTTATCATATGCCGTCTTAAGATTATCTATACAATTAACCCTTATATTCATTATGCGTTGCTAATCCCGTGTTCATTTTATTCCGTATACGTTATATGCCCTCGGATATGCCCACAATGGTGTTTTTCTTTTAAAATAAGGTTTTCATTGAAAAAGGTTATTAAAAGCCTTGCCTAACACGTAAACAGTGCACAGAACGAAGCAGAACAGCCATGAAATGTCTGTTCAACTTCGCTCTACGAAGTCTACTTCGCTTTGCGAAGTTAGGCAGTGAGGGCTCGCCAAACAGTAACCCTGAGTTCGCACTGCGAACTTGTCAGCACAGGAATGGCTCAAAACGTGATTTTTCCACCATTGTTGACATAATAAGGCATACCCAAGCACTATAACATCATAAGGAAGGATTTACAACTATAAATTGATTGATTAAAACAAGTATGAACAAGGAATTTGCAAGCAATAGGGATTAGGGTAACATTTACCAACTTTGATCAATATGAACACAACTCATCAAAAACTCACAAAGAGGGGTTCTAAAACCCCTAGGAGCTCACCTCAAACTGGATTGGTGCTGGTTTAGCTTAACATCAAAACCCTAGCTTGAACTCTTTGATCTTTCTCTTGCTTTCCTTTAACTTCTTCATGCTCTAACTTTTCCCCCAACCAAGCTTGCTTGAAGTACAAGATTTTAGGTTGAAGTTTGATGGATTAAGGGTTGTTGAAGGTGAGGGGCGATTTCTAGAGAGAGGGAGGAGGAAATCAGATCCTAGAGAGAGAATGAAATGATAAACATGAAGATTTTCATGTTTATCCCCTTTAAAAACCCTTCCTCTCATAAATTACGATAATGCCATTGCCTTTCGTTTAATTTCTGTAACACTGTTAAAAGTCATAAGTGAGCGGGATATTACACTCTACCCCCCTTAAAGAAATTTCGTCCTCGAAATTTAGAAAATCCTTCGAAGATCCTGAAAAGATAAATCCTTTCTATCTCTTTCTCTACCATGAAGATTTCCAATCCTTTAAGCTTGTTGGAACTTCATGGCAAGTCCAGGGCCTGACATATAGATTATTTACGCACCCCGATTAAACTATACTGGTTAAAACTTTTTCTTTAGCCATGATTTCCATTTCTGTAAATCAAAACATGTAACAATCTCTTTCCGACCGAAAGGTCTGACGTATAATACACAACTATCACTTGCTAAGACGTATGGTTATCTGAACCAACATATCTATATTATCCGACTATGTCCTCTATCCGACATATTCCTTGTAAATCCAAAGTAAAATTATTAAGTCTTGGATTTCCTTTACTGAACTCTATCAGTTCTTCTTTAATTGACCATTCCATATTACCCTGAAGACGTCGAGTCAAACTGTTTTCCTCGATCATTCCAATTTTTACGAGGAATCTATTACTTTACTTTCAGTTCCAAAGAACTCTTATCTTTAACTTTCGCCTCGTAAGACGACCTTTGACTGTTACATTCGTACTATTCTTTATATAGATTTAGTCTTGCTCTGAAAAGCATCTGGTATTGAGTAACCTCAAACGGAAATAAAGTCTATTACAACTACCTCCACGATTTCAATATAAGATGGTGGCTGAACTTAAGGCACAAGTTCTTTTCTTTCTAACGTCCTGGTGTAACTGTTATCACGTCCATGAGCATTGCTCACATTCCCACTACCAATTGAGCTAGTGTTTTGTAACATCCGGGATTTGGATCCGGGATTTGGCAACTGACGGCCCCCGCGATCCCCCGCGATGCACTCATGGACTTCTCCACCCCCCATGTGGAGTTTCATGCCTTCCGTGGGAATCGAACCCTGTACCTGGGGCCTAAGTACAAGTTCTTTGCATTCCCACTGCGGAAATCCTTTAAGCTCGAGAAATCTCACAAGTCGGTTATGCTCCGATCAATAATCAACAATAACATGTAGCCAAAGGTCTTAGGAACCTTCTCCTTTACCAATACTTTCAAACTTATGAAAATCCAGTATAAGTGACGTGTGGCATAAACCGTCTCACATATCACCATATAATATAGTCCATAGCACATAGCTTCCATACCTCATCGAGTACGTGTACACTACTATCGGGTACACTGTACGCCGCATCATCATTGTCTAACTAATGTGACATCACACTTAGTCAAAATATACTTGAGACAAAGCCACGCCAACTAAGGTCACCCTTTTAATTTTTAACTCATGCTTATACTCTTTGGGTATATACAATCCCATACATAACTATGATTACGTCCCCTTGACGTTATAACTTATTTTGTCAAAAGACATCCTCTACTTTCAAAAGAAAACTCTATCCTGATCGCTATCAAAATAGCACTTCAAAACTCTTAATCCTTTAATACATAACTTTAATTCACGTAGCCTTTTACTGTAAACTATGAGAAATCCTCTGATCTGTGTAATACATTTCATTCCTTTAACTATGAACATTAGGTTCGAGAATTCCTGAATTCCTCAACTGAGATTTATTCGGCAACAACAAACATGTTATGAATAAGACTTTTCTGTTAAAACCTTACCGACTGCGTACCACGATTACTAACACATGTCTCATGACTATAAAAATGTTACACTACTATCTAAGTAGCATAAACTCTGCCTGATCAGTATACATAATACTAATCATAACCTGTTACATGCCTGTTACATGTGACATGCTAGCATAACGTGGATACGATGCGGAATAACTGTATGCCACAACATAATTCCCCTTTGGTTAAACTTACTACTCAAAATAACTTTAAGTTACTGAGCTAAACAGCTAGATCACCGAATGAAATGTGGCCTTCTTTGCGTGCCATAAACACATCCTTTAATTTCTCAAACCGCTTCGATTCTCTTATCTCAAGAGTTTCGAGGTTTGAAACATTCCTCGATTTATCTATTAAAATCTCCTGTTGGAACTGATGATAAGTTCAAGTCATCACTACTTACAATCATTCTATAACTTGAGAATTAATCTCTGAATACCTTTCCTGTAATTCATCTGGCAAGGACTTCACAAACATCCTTTTCTCTAAACTTCAGCTTTGATTTGTCTGTTAACTCCTAATTGGATTACTTCTCCGCTGCGCAACTCTGATTTAAACAATTAACCTTGGGATAGAAGTAATACATCACTATTACCATATAAAATCTCCTTGGCCAATCCTTTGACTTTGTATTTCCTTTTTGGACATAAACAATGTTCTTACTTTCACGAAAGTACGCCGAAATCTATAAACAGTCTTTAACAATAAATACGAGCCCAACGATGCTCCTGTTAAAACAACTTAAGTTCATACATTTTTCACTTGTGGTAACTTTTAGAAACATTCTATGACTTCCGTAAATTCTCGTCTTTCATACACCTAATCGATTAATGAATCAAGTCTCATCCTATAATTATCCGTAAGGATTTCACATCCACAACCTTTTCCCAAGACAATTTGGTCCACAAACTCTAACATAACTCTTGGTTACTCCTCGGGTTCCTCCGGAACTAATCCGTCTGGATAAACTCAACTTTTACCGGTTCTCCTGTAAATTCAAACACATGATACACCTCTTCGAGTATCCGATTAATAAACCTGTAAGCTTCAATACTTAACATTTTCCATTGGATCCTTCTTATAACTTATTACTGTATTCACAATTCCATTCTAAACTCGTCATCTGAATAATAGTCCATATATCTCCTCGATCGTTGCCCTCTTCACGGTTTCGAACAATCCGAGGTATGTATTTCCTACCATCTTTAACATCTACCAACATAAGGTAATCCTTGTCGACTTACCGAATACTTGGGTAAGGAGCCCATTAAAAGAAAACATAGAACTCCTTAACTTTAACCATAGCTTTAACTACATCTTGTACGTTAGCGACAATCTTTCCTGTTCAATCTTCGAAACCGGTCTACTATAATCCGTCAACATAAAATTCAATCTTTACCTTACACCCTTACAGGGGGTTTCCTTTACTTACCGTTAAGCTCGCGTTCCTCATGCCAAGTATCTTGATGACCCACAAAAAGAAGGTAACCTGTTCCATCTGTTCACTATTTCGCTTAATCCCTAAACGAGTCTCTTATCCATCAGAGATCTAAATCTCATCCGATCCGCGTGCGCAAGTCCTTCCGTCCTTACACACTATGTCCTTACTGGAATTCCAGAGCTTCTGATAAATAACTGTTCATTTCCTTATTCCAAGTCGCTGGGTCTGATATCACAATCCTTTGCATCGGCAGCCGGAATTTAGAACTCTAATCAACCCTTAACTTTAACTTTCCAAATCATTCGTCAGAGTATACTATAATCCTTTACTCTACACTTCTACTCGGAGAAGGCATCACTCAAGGATGCGTCCAACTAGTTAAGGTACTTGACCTTACTCTTTAATACTTCTTATATTCCCGAAACTTTGCCATTAACTGGCTCAGTTACTTCATTGTTAGAGAACCATCCGTTGACACTCTGCCAAATTCGTCTTAGAATCTGACGTCTTAACCTTCAACCTTTGAACACTTCTTTCCTCCTTGGTCACATTCAGCTCTCAGATATCTGTCCTAACTGTCATATACTAGACTGAGTTGATCAGGCTCAACTAGACATGACATTTAGAACAACATCTGGAACCCAATGATTCCACTACTTTTATTGAATCTTAAATGACCCATGGCACAGTCTGAATCGACCTGCTCTGATACCAATTGTAACACCCATACTAATTTTAACTAGTATATTAGCATGTGCGTTAAACTGATACTGGATACATTTAAAAATTTCAATAATAATACTCATACATCACAAATGAAAGAATACATATTACTCGTTGTACAAATAATCCAATATTTATACAATGCTTATACAAATGTCCAATAAGCTTCTGAGCTGGTACACAATGAGCAATTGCATTCCATCCAGTACCTCTGTGTAGATCTTCGTCACGAACCTCTGACTAACCTGTAAACCTGCACCAGAAGGAATGGGATGAGACATAATGTCTCAGTGAGCTCTACCCAACCTACTGTTGGCAACCACAGGGAACCTAGGGTCGCCATGCCTACCTTGGCAATCTCGGGGATTTCCTATGATCGCCAAGTCTTTAACTGTCTATAACCTTTACTGTTTCTGTCTATAACCATAACTATAATCTGCCTATAACTTTAACTTAGTGATCGAGGGGAAACCTAGGACCACTTTCTGATAACTGTCTATAACTATAACTATGAGTTTCCTGAGACTATAACTGTAACTGTAACTTTGACTATAACTATAAAACATAAAACATATACACAGTTCGATAGCAGTTTTATGTTAGCTGTTAGCGTTGAACAAACAATTATCTGAGTTCAATTTTACGGAGGGCACCCCGGGTGGAGCAACCCCGAGATACGTCTCCCTATGACCCGATGAAACTCCTGACAATCAGGCTAGCACCGGACTCCCTATGAAATTGCATGTGGACAACCCTCTCGGAGAAGTCCCATCCGGCGTATCCCGGAGTCTGCTGAACATGCCTATGACTGTGAAACGTGCAAGCACGCCAATAACTTTGATCTTTAATTCTTTAATTCTTTAACTTTAACGTATAAATATATAATCTGTTACTATGAACATATAACATTCCTGTAACTATAATCTATAACTTATGATTCTTGGCTTATCGTTCTCATAAGCCACCTATAATCATTGGAGTACCAACACTATAAACCTTATCTGTGACTATGATTGCTACAGCATTCCTATTATCCTTATATTCTAGATTGAATTCATCTATAATCTTTTATACCTAAAGTAGGTTCTTGACTTATCCAAGTCATATACTTTTCCTTAAGAGTTAACAACTCCCACGTAATGGAATCATTCCATTAAATTCCTATTCTCATACTCTGAAATCCTGTTATCCTATCAAGGGTTCGACATATCGTTATCATATGCCGTCTTAAGATTATCTATACAATTAACCCTTATACTCATTATGCGTTGCTAATCCCGTGTTCATTTTATTCCGTATACGTTATATGCCCTCGGATATGCCCACAATGGTGTTTTTCTTTTAAAATAAGGTTTTCATTGAAAAAGGTTATTAAAAGCCTTGCCTAACACGTAAACAGTGCACAGAACGAAGCAGAACAGCCATGAAATGTCTGTTCAACTTCGCTCTGCGAAGTCTACTTCGCTTTGCGAAGTTAGGCAGTGAGGGCTCGCCAAACAGTAACCCTGAGTTCGCACTGCGAACTTGTCAGCACAGGAATGGCTCAAAACGTGATTTTTCCACCATTGTTGACATAATAAGGCATACCCAAGCACTATAACATCATAAGGAAGGATTTACAACTATAAATTGATTGATTAAAACAAGTATGAACAAGGAATTTGCAAGCAATAGGGATTAGGGTAACATTTACCAACTTTGATCAATATGAACACAACTCATCAAAAACTCACAAAGAGGGGTTCTAAAACCCCTAGGAGCTCACCTCAAACTGGATTGGTGCTGGTTTAGCTTAACATCAAAACCCTAGCTTGAACTCTTTGATCTTTCTCTTGCTTTCCTTTAACTTCTTCATGCTCTAACTTTTCCCCCAACCAAGCTTGCTTGAAGTACAAGATTTTAGGTTGAAGTTTGATGGATTAAGGGTTGTTGAAGGTGAGGGGCGATTTCTAGAGAGAGGGAGGAGGAAATCAGATCCTAGAGAGAGAATGAAATGATAAACATGAAGATTTTCATGTTTATCCCCTTTAAAAACCCTTCCTCTCATAAATTACGATAATGCCATTGCCTTTCGTTTAATTTCTGTAACACTGTTAAAAGTCATAAGTGAGCGGGATATTACACCATTCCTTCTGGTGCAGGTTTACAGGTAAGTTCAGAGGTTCGTGAT
Organism: Medicago ruthenica; assembly: GCA_018208015.1. Lineage (NCBI taxonomy): Eukaryota > Viridiplantae > Streptophyta > Magnoliopsida > Fabales > Fabaceae > Medicago > Medicago ruthenica. The sequence continues at coordinate 21,947,430 of CM031372.1, forward strand.
GGGATTCTTCATAGAGATACTGGATAGAGTACAGTTGCTCGTCGTGTACCAGCTCAGGAGCGTTTTGGACATTTGTTTAAGTATTGTAATAGTATTGGATTATTTGTACAACGAGTAAACATGTATTCATTTAGATGTGATGTAATATTATTATTGAAAATTTAAATGTATCCAGTATCAGTTTAACGCACACGCTAATATACTAGTTAAAGTTAGTGTGGGTGTTACATTATAGATAATAAGCTAGCCCGACAAAAGAGGCAGGGTTGCCTTGGACCTTAGAAAATTTCCATGTAATACTCCTCCGGGAATTTTACTTTGTAGTCTCCGTTTATACTTTTACCCCTAAACTAATGATATTCTAAAAATACCCTTAATATTAAGATACTAAAAACAATTTTTTTTCTTAAAAATCACATACCCACTCTTAGACTAAAAGATCCAAAAAGTTTTGTTAAAATTTTCGGATGTTTTGAAAACAAAACATTTGGTATAAATATTCGAACCAATTTTTTCCACAAGAACATTTCTACTATTGTTTAATGTCACTTTTTTTCATGGTCAAATAAACAAAATTTGATTATTTTATAAAGACGAAAAACTTATTTAACTCTTGTTTAAATGGATATAAAATAGTTATAGATTAAAATAAAAGTTGAGTCTATATATCATCCATGTTATGGTGAATAATATATGTCCTAAAATAATTGTTTTTAAGGTTTCTTTCAGTTGAGTCGATAAACATAATTGCTTCCTTGATGTTTATTTGGGCTATTTTTCAACAATATTTTCCTTATCAACTTAGGAACCCAATTGATAAATACTCTCAAAGATTAGTAACTTTTATCTACCCTTATATTCAAATCACATTTCATGAGTTCACTGGTGAGAGACTCATGAGAAGTGATGCTTATTCTTCCATAGAGAATTACCTTAGCTCCAAAGCATCTACACAAGCAATAAGACTCAAAGGTGACATAGCAAACAAGAATAATCAATCTCTTGTTCTTAGGATGGATGATCATGAAGAAGTAGGTGATGAATTCAATGGAGTGAAACTTTGGTGGGCCAGTGGCAAAAAAGTATCCAAATCAAATTCATTTTCACTTCATCACAACATAGATGAAAAAAGGTACTGCAAACTCACTCTCCATAAACACAATAGAGATGTGATTTTAGGGAAAAATAGACAAAGGAAACTTTATACTAATAAATGATCTCATTGGAGCCATGTTGTATTTGAGCATCCATAAACATTTGAAACATTAGCTATGGAACTAAGAGCTCATTGGAGACACAACAAGCACCATGTAATTCATCCAATAATGGGCATGTTGGACTTACCCGATGTCCGATGAGCTTGAGGAACTACTGTGAGCTCTTAGTTGCTAATGAAAGTACGTTTATTGTAAAGCTAAAACAAAATTTTGGGTGCTTGAAGTCAAAAGTGTGCCATTCAATTTTCATGCATTATATAATTTATTTTGTTCACGTATTAGTTGATGGAAGCTAATGAAAGGTCAAAGAACTTCATCTTAGTTGCAAATGAAAGCTATGATCATAGATACAAGTGGGAGGTAGAAAACACATGTAGTGCATGGAAATGAAGAAGAGTAGTTGGCTCTCATTATACTACGAAAAAATCTAAACATTTTATCAAAATTTATTTATTCAAATTCAATTACTTATTTCATTAAATGACCTAATTTAGTTTATTCATTAATTTACTTAAAAATTATTTAGATTAGTTGAAATGAATGATTATTGTAGTAATTTAATTTCAACTTTTTAATTTTAGCTAACTATATATTTATATCTAAGCGCTATGTAATATAGAAGTTTGAAGGTCATTTATTTATAAACAAAAACAAGCAAACAAAAAACTACCATAACAACAAGTTGGTGTGAAATGAGTGAAAGGAAAAATGAAAATACATGAGACCCATCCTAAAACAATATTTCAAAGGTTTAAACACACTTTTCACCTCTTAAGTTTTAAAGTGTAGCGATTTTGGCCTCTTATTAAAAAAAATAGTCAAAGTCATTCCTCATGTTTAACCCATTTTGCAAAAGACCAATTTTGACCTGGTCAATCCTACATGTCATGCCACATGTCATAAAAAATTGCGAACTGTGTATTTTTTGAATTTAAATAAATATAAATGCCACACATGTATTTCTAAAATAAAAAAATGAAAAAAGGAAAGCATTGAAGAGAGAAGCACGCAAGTCATCTTCTCTTCTTCCCATGCTACATCAAACCCAGAAAACTCAAACAATCAAACCCAGACAACTCTATAAATTCATCTTTAAATTCTAGCTTACATCAAATCCTAAACAAAGATGATGAATCAAAAGGAGGTTTAACACATAACAACTTCATTAACTAATATTTCTCATTTGTCACCACTTGCAAAACCCTTCTCTCAATTGATCTTCTTCATCAATACCCTCTTCTGATTCCTTACCCACTGTGAAAATCATGATGACCCTATTAATTCTTTGCTTGATTCCTTTCAAAAAAGTAGCTTCAGCTCAAAGGATCACTCTAAGTCTTCGAATGACACTATCAAATTCTCAACTTTGTCAGATGAAGGTGATTCACAGAACCATGAAATTTCACGTTTTGAAGGATACCCTTTTCTGGATTTGCATAAAAATGGTTACTTTGAATGACCCTTTTCTTAATGATGGGCTTAATTTCACGTTGATTCATCTAGTGATGTAAACATGTTTCAGGAAGGTAATTTTGAATATTCTTGAGAAATATGAAGCATTTTGTTGAGGGTGGCATTTAGAATGCACAAATATAAGATTTGTGCACCATGCACAAGTTCACTTTTTGTGGACAACTGTCAGTCTAAAACCTTTTGTAATAAATCCATTAAAAAAAATGAAACATTAGTTTAATATTAAATATTGGTTTTATTGTTTTTGCTTAATGCACCCCATAACTGAAACAATACGGTAGTAATCGAAACATAGAAAAAAAACAACTCTTCAACAAATTTCTTCCCCTGCTCTCTCTCAATTAGTTCTACAATGACTTCTACCTTTTCTCCCTCCAACGACCAGCAACAACACCATCAATCTAAGCACCAGAATTCCAATTCCAATTAAATTAAATTAATTTGCTATCATTTCAAATATGTAATTTCAATTAAAACTTATCAGAAATTCTCAGATCCAGAAAAGCGTCGTCGTATGTTGTGCTTCCAGTTAAAACTTATCAGAAATTCTCCGTAATCAAAAGCATAGAAATAATAATCTGGAAAATCATAGTTGTTTCCTTCATATTTACTTTTCTACACGAAAACATGGACAAAACGGTGGTTGGATAACGGCGGCGTGCGGCGGCCGAGAGTTGTGGGAAGGAGAGATGAGTTTTAATACGAGCTAATGGAGCAGATCTCAGATGGATCTCATAATTTATAATAAAATTGTAGTTAGAGAAATTCACCTTAAAGGTGAATAAGTGGGGTGTCCGGGGTTCGAACCCCGGCCCCTGCATATATTATGCATTATCCCTTACCAATTGAGTTAAGCTCATTGAGACAAATTGGTGCCAAATTTATGAGATTCTTTATATTACAATTCTCTACTTTTCTCTCAATCTCTCTATTTTGATTTGTTTTCTCTCACTTCATTTTCAACATGTTATCTCTAGAAACCACTTGTGTGACATTGCGGTGGGAATGTTATATAACATTGTCCAACCACAATGTGACATGTGGCTTTCTCATGTTAAAATAAAGCAAAAAAGTCATGTGAAAGAGAGAGAAGAAGCCAAAAAAAATTATGTGTCACATTGTGATTGGACAATGTTATATAACATTCCCACCACAATGTCACACAAGTGGTTCCCGTTATCTCTCTTATTTTCAATCCTTTTATCTAAAGTCATTCTACACTTCCCTACCAAAGACAGAATCCTTTACTAGCCGACACTACAAATTTATTTTCCTTTTTTGAATTTTCCTTTCCTTCCCCTCAATTGAAAAATAGGAGTGTGAATAACAACAAACAATTTTAATGCCCTTTTATAAACACAGATTTTTTTTAATCTTTTTATTATTTTATATCCGTGTGGCAAAACCAGCTAGGGTGGAGGTAGCTGTAGTTATTATATATATATATATATATATATATATATATATATATATATATATATATATATATATATAATAACTACAGCTACCTCCGCTATATATATGAATTAGTCATGGTTAGTTTACTAACTAATTCTGATTAATTGTTTGTTAGTTGGTTAGTTATTTTTTTCAAAAGGTTATATATAACCTAGTTGTATCAATCATTTCAATTCAATCTATTTGATTTCTAAAAACAGAACACATCATTAACTAGGTGTTTGGAACAGCGTAAAGTATGAACTAAACATGGGGTAGATATGAAGCTTTAATTGGTAGCTTCACCCTAAACCTGCGTCCAAATGGTTCTAAATGCATAAACAAACATACATCAATTTGTTTTGCTTATTTTCCATATCATTTGAAGATAGTGTTTTTGTTATTCCACTCATACATTTTCTTCTCTTCTTTTTCTCTAATGTATTTTAAGTTTTTTTATTTGTTCTTTATGTGGGGGTTAATTAAATAGTCAAGTAGGGTAAATGGTTCAAGTGTCTCTAAATGTTCCTTCATTTTCATAATCGGACATCTTTTTTAAATAACAAATTAGAGAAGGGAAATTTTTATTAAAAACCCTAACACTAATTACCATATTACATCTGTCTCTCATATTTGAATTTTGTCCATTGAGATTACAAATTCAAGCTTTAACCACTAAGGTCCTCCCTCCCTCTTGTGTGGACACAGTTTGAGAAGGAATTTGGTCCTATGATCTTTGTTCAAAGGGTAATAATAATAACAACAACAACAACAACAACGGAGTTTGGTTGTGTCATTATTTCAATTATGATCTTTGAAAATTTGCATCAATGGTTACTAATAATATGGACTGAGCATATGAATTAAATCCTTGTTATTATGTGTTTTCAGTGGGTTGAAATAAAACAAAAGCGAAGCAATACCATGAAAGTGTTCCATGATAGTGAGTATGATGTGTTAAGAGTGGTGATTTTTGAACATCCAGCTTCTTTCTAAACAATTGCAATGGATCCAAACAAGAAGAAAGAGTATTATGCAAGAATTGGAAAACCTTGGAAGAGAGGCTATTTACTTTATGGTCCTCCAGGAAATTCATCCTAAGTTGCTGCCATTGCGATTTGCGAACGTGTAGGTTATATATATTTCATCCGCATACAAACCTATCTGGCCTCAAGTTTTTTTTTGTCCGTAGACTAAGTGACAAATACACCCAAAATTCACACACAATTGACAAGTCTTTGATTCAAATTTGAACGAAGATGTTCAGGTCTAATAATATAGGCATTGTCAGTTGAGTTGGACCTCAAGCTTTATCGCAAAGTAATCTTAGGTTCTTCTCTACATAAAAATTTCTTCTTTTAAATGAAATAATATCGGTTGTATATCTGGCTTAACGTAACGTGACCATAAAACAAATGAATGACACATAAAAAAACACCATTTTCTTTATAATAGGTTAAAAAAACGTGTTTTGTTATGAATAATAATGTTGGTGGATGTCCATTCTTGATCTTCCAAATTCTTATAACTCATTAGTGAATGAATTGCTAGTGGTCTTTGATTGCATGTGATCATTCACTTGCTTATTTGTATCCTATAAATATGACTCATATTTTGATGTAAAGATACATATTTGAAGATAATAATATACAAAGTTTTCACCTTCTTCATCTTTGATTTTGTCCTTTTATATTATTTTATAACACGTTATCAGCACGAAACTCTGACCAACCGAATTCAAAATTTTGGAGCATACAATGTTGTACAAAAGAGGTCATAGGTAAATTTTACAATTATGCGACAATGGATAGATACATTGCTCTTAGTACATTGTTATCATACTTCATTGCCTCTTGCATCTTTTCTAATGATGGTTATTTTGTTGTTGTGCTGTTTCGTATTCCCTTGTTGGCCCATTTTCACTTAGTATCAATAAAACTTAAGTGAAAAAAAACCTAATATTTACATGTGTGCCAAAACGATTTCTTAGATAGCTCTGCTTTTATGGTGTTGTTAGTTCATTCATAATGATTATTCGATGACATACTTGTTTTACTCTATCGTAATTAGTTTCTCGTGAAACCAGTAGTCTTGTTGATTATGTTTCTTATTTTGCACATAAATTTTGTTGAATTTTTTTTACTTATATAATTATCATATCTTTCTTTATTTTTGTTAAATTTCGGAAAAATTCAACAATGAATCATCCCTGAAGGATTGCTCAAATAATATAGATTTTTTTGTGATATAGTTCTTGAAGAACTATTTTGTTCTTGTAATATTAAAGCATCCCTGAAGGTTTGCTCAAAGAATGATTTTTTTTTTCACCGTTTATGAAGATTTGAGATATAGTTCTAGAAGAACTAATAATTAACATCAAGCATTCGTGAAGGATTGCACGCAAAAAAAAACAATATTTGTGATTTTCCTTCGTCGTTGTCGATAGATGTTTGTGGTTAAGTTCTTGAAGAACTAGATATTTGTTCACAATTGAAATATATAAGATCTATTTGATCCTAGTATAAGTTCGACAGAAGAAAAATTGAAAGAAAAAAAAAATTTGCCCCTTGAATCTGCTCCCGAAGTAGCGAAATTTAGAAAATATTCACTAAGAATATTTTTTGTATGAAATAATATCAAGAATATTTTGAACGAGTAACCACATTTTTTATTGAACATAAGAATTGTTATTGACTGGAATTGTGAAATTTCTCATGCTAAATTGAAATTTAGTCCTAGATTGAATAGTTCATACTATTTATTGTTATATATGTTGTGGTTATGGTAATTGATATAGTAGATATTATCATTGATATGATATGTGTAAAGATAGTGAGAGATTATTATTATGACTTTTGATGATTATGATCTTTATTACTAACGAGTTCTCAAAAGACATACAAATTAGAGGTATTGACATCTATGTCATCTCTTTGCATATTCAACACTTATAATTTGTGCTCCACATAATTTGTCCGTTTATATTATGAAAAATTTTAGAAATAATTTTGTTATATATGCCGATAACATAAACATTATGTTAACTTTCAAAGAGTTTATGAAAGTTTTTTTTTCTTAAAGAAAAGTATATATTTTAATCATCATAGTTTTACCTTTCTGTGTGTGAGCTTTTGGTTAATTACTTTATACATTAGTGTAATTGCTTACTTCCTAGTTTTACGTATATGATCCATGAGTCCATACATATAATCCTCGCATTTGTTATAAGTTACATTTTAAGTTTTTGCAGAAAAAACACATCATGTGTCATCGAGTGGTTTGTGTTTTTCTTGTTGAGTCTACAACACTGATATATCTTAATAGAGTTTTGTATCAATGAACTTCGATAGACCCTTACTAATTTAAAGTTTCCTTGAATCGAGAACTCAAGTTTTCAATTCCTAAAATCTAGTGCATGAAAAAAAAATTGTATCTGAATGTGTCAACTCTTCCACAAATGTCCGTTTATCGGTGAGTGTTAATTTGTTATCTAAAGGTGTCTTGTTGATAGTGCAACTACATAAACAATTAGAAAAGAAAATAATATACTTAGTTATACAAGAAACTAATGTTAGTAGTATTTGTGACACTATAAATTAAAATTATTGAAGGCTCTAGAAGAGCCAATATAATGTTACATGGGGGAATAGAGTTACATAATGAGAATGCATTATATTCCTCTAAGTCTCATAGATATTTATTAAGCTTCAAGGATATCATTTTAAATTGATATCATATTGAAATAAGAAATGAAGAAGATGTTGAATATCTCTATATTACGAGACATATTTTGGATAAATAAAATAAGTGTAGTGAAAATGTTACATGTCTTTTCCTTTGAATTGTACTACACTTATATTATTGTAATTGAAGCACATATTATTGTAAACCAGAAGTTTACAAAATCATATTAAGTTTGTTGTTGGCAAGACCGGTTGGATCATCTTGAATATATTATGATGCGAAGAAAAAATAGTTGATTTTTTTTGGATATGTATTGAAGAGCCAGAAGCTTCTTCAAGTCTCATAACTTTTGTGCATTATTGAAGAGCCAAAAGTTTCTTCAAATCTAATAACTTTTGTTCATTACTAATTCCCAAAGAAAGTTGATAATTTGAGGAAATGAGTCTCACATTTGGGGATATTTGTGAATCAATACACACATAATAATCATGTGGACAAGGTATATATTTTATAATTTTAATTTATGCATCAATTACGGTCACATGTATGTTTATTGTTAACTCACAACCAGAAGTTTGTGAGAGTATTTGACTAACATCTCATTTTCCTCATTTGATAAGTATTGAGCATATATGGAAATTGATATCGAACATTCAGTAACATATGTTCATTTCTAAAAATGGGCTTGAAGATCCATTCATTAGACGTCTAATGTTAACAATACAATCAATACTTATAAGATAAGATCTTTCAATTTGTACTTGGGAATATAAAATCTTGCATTATGAGACATTGATTCGCATCATGCCAACAATTTATCATATACAGATCGTCCCCTAATTTGCAATTTGATGTTTGGTTTATAAGGCTAATATTTTCCATATAAGCATTTTTTGGATGTGTTGTGTAGGATTCAATTGCTCCAATACAATGCGCTTAGAGGAGTTGTAAAAGAATATTGGAAAAATATATTTGATATGAATCTCCATCTATTATAAAGTATATTGAGTCAATAATTGGAGACTTATTTACAGCCCAGTAAGCTGATTATCGATTGATGAATTTATTTTTCCAATATTAGGGAGAGAGAATAAGCAGCTAAATATATGAACCAGAAGTTCAAATGAAATCATTTTAAATAAATTATTATTATCTCAACTTGATCCTCATATAAATCAGTTTGAACCAGAAGTTCAAAATATAATTTTATTTGCAAAGTTAAGCAAACAAAATATCAGCTGTTAATGCTCATATCGAAATAGATGTCCATGTTGGATAATATAATTTTGCAAATGAATCTCAACTGCACCTGAAGCGTGGTAGAGCAGTCGGTTCCACAAACAAAGGATATGAAAATTCCAAAAGAGAAGTTTAACGTAATTTATTTTTTTTAGTTCCAACAGAACTGATCAGGTACCTGAAATTTATGTAAATAAAGAGATCTCGATAAATTATGTCATGAATGAAATGCGATGGAACCGAAAAATAAAAGTCAACGTTGACGATGTTCTTTCATAAAATATGGCGCTATATGTAAAAATGATAATGAGGATTATGAATCAAAGTCTATCGAGGATTATAGACAATAAAATGATTGACTAAATGAAAAGATGAATTTGATGCGATATTAAACTAGCTTTGCAAAGAGAATGGTTTTTGGACTAGTAGTCCATACATCTAAAGATGTAAAAATAAAAAGAGAATAATGAAATATTGATATATGAAGTTTGCCTTATTTTTAAAAGTATTGGTGAAAATCTACTATTAAATTTGAAGAGATGTATTCACCTGAATTGAATTCAAGCACGTTATCATACTTGATTAAGTCTAGTACCACATGAAAGATTCAATTTATATATTAAGTATTTGTTACAATACACGACTTGTTTTATATTTTTATATTAAACTCCTCGAAAGATTTAATTTTATCGAGACATACAATTCAGATTCTCGAAGAGATTACTTAATCAACTAAAAATATTGAAACATGTTGTATAATAGTCTTAGTGAATATTTTATAAAAGAGTGGTATAAAAATGATAGTATTCGTCTATTTGAAAATAAAACTGAGAACTCCTGAAGAGTTTTAAAGTTGATTTCTTAAAGAAAAGAAATTAAGATGAAATATGTAGCAATGATATATATTTATTTGAGATTACAAGTTGAGTATTTAGCGCTTTTGTGAATCATGAAGCTTATATAGAAATGTGCCAAAATGGTTATAGATGGGCAAATCACATTTGTTATGCACTCTGATGATTGTAAAGTCACTAGATGTAAACGATAATTATTTGAGAATTCGAGTAAATAATGAAGAACTAATTGGTCCTAAAGTACCATATTTTAGTTCAATTGAGAGACAATAATGTACCTTGCTAATTATTCATGTATATTGTTTGTTGCATTGTTATATTAGATATGCAGGTTATTTGTGCAATGCTCGTAATGAAATTCTAGCACTACAAAAAGAAAGTCGAAAATGTGTTTGGTTGAGGTCTATGATTGAACACATATAAGAAACTTGCAGTTTGTCTTCCAGAAGAATGAATGCAACAATCCTTTATGAATATAATATCATGTGCATTGCTCAGTTGAAAGGATAGTACATTAAGGGTGATATAACAAAAACATGTTTTTTCAAAGTTCTATTTCACATATGATCTTCAGAAGAGTTGTGATCTAAATATACAAAGTAACTCCCAAGTAAAATGTTTGAGCAACTGGTGCAAAAGATTGATATTCATCGTCTCAGAGATGATTATATGATTGAGGGGGAGAAATAAAGATTTTCTGCACTCTTTTTCCCTTCACTATGGTTTTTTCCCACTGGGTTTTCATGGTAAGGTTTTTAACGAGGCAGATATATCGGATATTGTACTCTTTTTCCTTCACTACGATTTTTTTTCCTACAAGATTTTTTCTTAGTAAGGTTTAAATGAGGCCTTGATGGACATCCAAGGGGGAGTGTTATGAATAATAATGTTGGTGGATGTCCATTCTTGATCTTCCAAATTCTTATAACTCTCATTAGTGAAAGAATTGCTAGTGGTCTTTGATTGCATGTGATCATTCACTTGCTTATTTGTATCCTATAAATAGGACTCATGTTTTGATGTAAAGATACATATTTGAAGATAATAATATACAAAGTTTTCACCTTCTTCATCTTTGATTTTGTCCTTTTATATTATTTTATAACATGTTTGATTTCATCTTGTCTAGTGACTTTTCAACTTCTATAAGGACCAACACAAAATGAAAATGGTATAATAATATAAAGTCATGATACATGATACCTGCCCCCAAATAACCTTCGTCGCATTTTCTTATCTGATTGAGACTAAGGAGTTCTTGAGTGGCCGTTGTTGTGATAATTTATTTAGTACTCATCAATCAAATAGAATTTGGCTTCTACTTTTTTGCTTACTTGTAAAGATATATAGAAAAAAAATACCAATCAACGTTATTGTATAATAGCCACATAGGATAAATAAAAAAGTTTTCTTAAACATTATCACATTATCACATTATCTTTGTATAAGATAAAGCTAGAAAACCATTTCTAAATCCACACCATGTATGCAACAGAAAGAGCTGAAAAAGGGATGGAAGTGAAATCTAAAAAGAATACTGAAATGTTTGCTCAAATAGGATCCATAATTGCTTCCTTGATGTTTATTTGGGCTATTTTTCAACAATATTTTCCTTATCAACTTAGGAACCTAATTGATAAATACTCTCAAAGATTAGTCACTTTTATGTACCCTTATATTCAAATCACATTTCATGAGTTCACTGGTGAGAGACTCATGAGAAGTGAAGCTTATTCTTCCATAGAGAATTACCTTAGCTCCAAAGCATCTACACAAGCAAAGAGACTCAAAGGTGACATAGCCAAGAATAATCAATCCCTTATTCTTAGCATGGATGATAATGAAGAAGTAGGTGATGAATTCAATGGAATGAAACTTTGGTGGGCCAGTGGCAAAAAAGCATCCAAATCAAATTCATTTTCACTTCATCAAAACATAGATGAAAAAAGGTACTACAAACTCACTTTCCATAAACACAATAGAGATGTGATTTTAGGGACATATCTTAGTCATGTACTAAAAGAAGGTAAAGCAATTCAGGTGAAAAATAGGCAAAGGAAACTTTATACTAATAGTGGATCTCATTGGAGCCATGTTGTATTTGAGCATCCATCAACATTTGAAACATTGGCTATGGAATTAGAGAAGAAGGAAATGATAATTGATGATCTCATTACATTTAGTAAAGCTGGTGAATTCTATGCAAGAATTGGAAGGGCATGGAAAAGAGGTTATTTACTTTATGGTCCTCCAGGGACTGGAAAGTCAACAATGATTGCTGCTATGGCTAATTTGTTAGGCTATGATCTTTATGATCTTGAATTGACTGCTGTGAAGGATAACACTGCATTGAGAACGCTTTTGATTGAGATATCAAGTAAATCTATAATTGTGATTGAAGATATAGATTGTTCACTTGATTTGACTGGTCAAAGGAGGAAGAAAAAGGAAGAGGAAGAGAAAGATCCAAGACAAACACAAGGTGAAGTTATGGAAGAAAAAGATGGGAAAAATAGTCAAATAACACTTTCTGGGCTATTGAATTTCATTGATGGACTATGGTCTGCTTGTGGTGGTGAAAGACTTATAGTTTTCACAACAAATTATGTGGAGAAATTGGATCCTGCATTGGTTAGAAAAGGTAGAATGGATAAGCACATAGAGTTGTCATATTGTGGATTTGAGGCATTCAAGTTGTTGGCTAAGAATTATCTTAATATTGAGTCACATTATTTGTTTGGCACAATATGTGAATTGTTGAAGGAAATTAAAATCACTCCAGCTGATGTTGCTGAGCATTTGATGCCAAAGACTTCTTCTAAGGATGCACAAGTTTATTTGAAAAGTTTGATTCAAGCACTTGAATTGGCTAAAGAAGAAGCTAAGGTGAAATCAGAGGAGGATGCGAAGATAGTATGAAGCATCTTCCAAGCAAGATTTTCATTGGATTGAATGATTCTTAAGCCAAAGCAACTAGAAAGTTAGTGTAAGAAAAATACAAAATAATTTTTGTAATCTCCTAATTAATGGCCCAAATAATTTTGTGACACTCTAATTGATGGCCTAAAATAAAATATAATAATGACAATTGTTGTCATTGACCTCTAAATTAATGGCATTAAGGAAATTAGAGTAAATGACAATTATTAAGAAAATTAATTGTTTAGTAACCACTACAAGTAACCGCTCTCATCCGTTGATACTGAGATATGATGGACGTCTCAGATTAAATGACACCATCTATAAATTGGTCCTCTCCCTGCCCATAAGACTCATCGACTTCACATTCCATCTTAACGCGTGAGTTAGTAAAGGGAGAAGGGGAGAGAAACCAATTTGTGTGTTTGCTACCATGGCTTCCTCATCGAATCCTGGTATATGAAAATCATAAACTTTTAAGATCCTTATGTTAAATTATTTGAATGTTTCAGCTAAATGTTTTATAATTAAGTTTTACAGTTAGAAAATACACCTATATTGATGCTAAGTATAGTTTATGAAATTGGATTGTATGTAGTAATGCATTCAGGGAGTTGTAAATTGGAGTTGTATGATCTTACATTCCGACTGTGTCTTAGATTGTTTAACAAACACAAGTCTTTTAATCATAATCGGATAGATCAAAAGTGTGAATGCATAATTATCCTAACCACATGGAATTCAATTCCATAGTCCACCTCTAGACGAGTAGAAGGGGAGGAATAGTAGAAGAAAAAGGAAAAAGGGCATTACTAGTTCAAAATTCAGCCGAAAACCAAGTAAAATATGATTAAGAATTGTTCAAGCCAAGCTTTAAACTCAACATAAATCCACCAAAACTCGCAATTAACCATATTTAAGTAGCTGAAATCAAGGTTCCATGAAATTTGAGATTTTGTGCAGTGCAACAAATCTCATATCACTAAAATAATTGAGCCTCAAAGTTTCTTAGATTCTAAAATCCCAAATCGATCTTGGTTGGAATGAATGCTTAATCAAAAAAGTGATACGGTATGAGCTCTTCCAATGCTCATCTAAACTATTTGTGTTGTTGAATCAAGTTAATGGTGTTTGCTTCAGATCAATCGGTGCTGGGAAATCATCGCAGCCCAAGAAGAAATAATGGAACCAAGCTTCAGATTGGTTATGTATACACAGACAATTCAGGTCAAAAATATATAACTTACTACTTAGTGCACTGAACTGGATAATGAGTTCGGTTTGGAAAACAAGATTATATAATGATTAATTTCCTCTACTCATCAACTACCCGCTGAAAAAAAAATCAGAAAGAACCAATATGTTCATAGAACCAAATATTGTTTACAAGATATGGATTATGCCCCAAGTAAACCATCTCTAGTCTCAATTGCACTTCACAATCCATGATCTCAAACTATTGAAAAGACAGAATAGTGAAATTTCATCATCAACAGCGTCAGTGGCAACTCACATCACATCACATTTTGTACATTGCAGAAGAAAAAATTAAAACATGAATTTCAGGATTAGTACAGAATACAGAAAATCATGCAAGCTAACCATCAGAGGCTCAGAGCTTATTATACACAACCTTTTTCATATAGAAGATCATTAATGTCAGAAAAAAGACACTGAGAGTTCATTCCAAAGAGTTACAACATAGATAAAATGTTTGTGTATAGAAGCAAATTCAAATGTTTCAGTAGAAAAATATGGAAATACCATGAAAAGAAGATTTATGCCATCGTGTGAATGTGATGTTAAAACAATAGAAGGAGCTGATTAAGCTTCTATTGCTACCCATACACTAAACTTACAGGTGAGATCAAGATAATTAGGTCACAGTGAACATCAAGGAAGACTTTTTTATTGACATACACATTGGAGCATGAAGATGCCTTGTTGAACGTTGTTCAGTTCAGAAAGACAATAACAAAAGATCAATAAAAGATGACATTATATACCTAATTGAGTATGACGAGCTTAGTTTTAACAAGCAACCAAGAATTTATCTAAAAGCAAAAGTAAATTGCAAAATAACAATTATGAAATACATTTGAGTTAAATAAAAAAATGATGAATTAGAAAAATAATAGATAATCTGAATATCAAATGGTTGGAGAACCTATTAAGTATTAACTTGAAATGAATGATGGGGATGTTTTGGAAATTACCACATAGAAGGTACCCAACAAAACAAGAGAATAGCAATGATGGATGTTTTAAGAAGTAAAACCAAAATCATTTTCTTAACTTGTGACTTGCTAGGAGGCTTTTCCACATGCTCCTTTTCCTTCTTCAGTTCTTCTTACTCTTCTTTGAGGTCCATTCCTTATTTGTGTCC
The DNA here is from genome assembly GCA_018208015.1 of Medicago ruthenica. Classification (NCBI taxonomy): domain Eukaryota; kingdom Viridiplantae; phylum Streptophyta; class Magnoliopsida; order Fabales; family Fabaceae; genus Medicago; species Medicago ruthenica. The sequence continues at coordinate 21,962,639 of CM031372.1, forward strand.
CCAGTTTCATCAGTCTTTAATTACCGTATCATTCGGCATAACACTTTCAGAAAACTCATGGAGTGACTAGAAGAAAACAATACAAATCTGATGACAATTAAAGAACAAATGCTGACACGTTAAAGAATTCTGATCGGAAGAAATTAGCACTCGAGGTTTTCACCTGTGTGCATTAACGGGTTAACCGGAAATTAGTTCATAATGTGTCTCATGTGGATTAAGTAATCCACTTGGCATAATTTTATTGGAGAACAGCACCTAGGGAACTGTTTATAACTTTTGTCCTATACTGTACAACTAAAAAATCCATATCTTTTTTTTTTTTATATTAGTATTATTATCTCTTATTTTTGCCTAGATGTTGGGCCAGTTACATTTTTGGAATCGGACTTAGTAATAAAAATGTTAGTAACATTTCACTATTGAGCCCCCCTGTCTAACAGCTTTTTCATATAAGTAGCTAGCATTTTGTTTTATCATTTAATCTTTGTATTATTTTAGTAAATCTTTAGTAAAAACATCCATAAAAAAAAAAGTTAAAAGTAGTGCTTGCATCAAATCCATTTTTGATTCAACCGTACTAGTTTTAAAGTCCGTGGCTACGCTAGATCTGTTTTTGGTTTGGTCATCGAAAAAATCTCAAAATAGTGATTACGTCAAATCCACTTTTGATTCGATCACTATTCAAATCTCAAAATCGATGACTAAGTCGAATCCTCTTTCGATTTGGTCATTGTATAAAAGTCGATAACTCCGCTAAATTCACTTTTGGTGCAGTCTTCGCAAATTTTTGCAATAAAACACGAGTTATCAAGCAAACTCACAACAAAAACATTTCCCTTAAAAGAAACCAACACACAAACATTTCAGAATTATGTAGCTTTGAATTCTCCATCGCACCCAGATATATGTAGGAGCAAGATCAAACTCTTGTCAAACACAATAATAAAAAACCATTTTTTTTTCTTTCTATCAAAACACACTGTATTCTCATTTAAAAAACTTAATTTTAGTTTGCATTTAATAATAAGGAGAAATGAATATTTTAAGTTAACAATATTTTGCACAATTAATTAGAGGTAACCGTTTTTTTTTTAAGGGATGTTGTAGGGTGTTAATATCTTTCCTACGCATAATCGACTGCCGAACTTAAACTTTGGTTTCAAAGATCATTTTTTTCGATGTAAAGGGTTTTTCCGATGTTTTCCTTACTTTATAATAAACATTTGTGGCAACTTCATTGTCTTTCGAGCAGCCCTCGAATTTTTAGGCCGCTTCACCGGTACCATCTGACAGGAAGCTTGAATGAAAATGGCATGCAAAGATGGTATAATGTAATTTTCACCTCTGGTGCAGGCTACACTCCACGCAATCATGATGGTCTGATATAATTTTCCCAAGACTATAAAGTAGTAAAACCACGATATACAGCAGATGGGTTGAGCCTTATGTGCACGAATCTAGAGAAGTTAGCTCAACATAGTTGTGAAGAAAACTACTAAAAATAATATTGTTTCCCATCCTTATTTGTGGGCATCAAATATAGTCCTATGGAGGAGTTACTAATACACAGTTCTATCAAATCAAAAAACACATCCACTTGAATCCTTGGATCAGTTAATGATTAAACACTAATTATTAAACACTGTTTTACACCTCAATTGACAATTTCTCCTTCGATAGCATAAACTCAAACAGCAATAACAAGCAAGCAAATGGATTATAAAGTATTGAAAAACTCGATAACTCGTTAAATAAATTTAAAGCTATCAATTACATTTCATTCTAGTCTCAACAGGTGAAATAGTAGTACCATCAATTACCAGTAATCAATATCCTCATTACCAGCCATAACAGCCCATTAATGGCACAAATGAAACAGCAATCCAGAAAGCAAATGTATTATCCGGTAATCAGGCATGAAAAAACTAGATATATCATGGAGTACATTTTAACAGCCAAAAACATTTCATTCAAATAGTGGAGATCTACTTTAGAGTTTGAACATTGCATATTGCATTTCACTGAATATAACTCCATGGAAAGATAAATAACATAAAAAGGTTTCAAAACAAAATACAGTACATTTCACCACTTATAAGGTGGTCCATGGGCGAGGGCAAGAAAAAGTAAGATACATAACTCAACCACATTATCCTTACAATCCACTTAAAGGCATGCCAACCTAAGCATGATAACAATTAGCCTTCAACACTGATCTACTTAACGCCCTCTTTCAAATCCAATGCGAGTCCTGCCAGAACCTCCATCAGAACTATCTCGCATTGAAGATCCGGCACTAGCTCTCATAGTTCCTCCCCCACCTACATTTTCCATAGCCTTCTTACCCTTCTTGACCTCTGTCAAGAACTGATCAAGACCAAATGGATCAGCTTCTTCGCTCTCAAACTCAACCGGCCTATCCCTAGGAGGTGCCCTTTCAGAAGTCCCTGTAAATGATTTGTCAGGCTTAAAGCGATCAGTCTTCATAATCTTCTCCAGCTGCTCATCTGCACCTCCATAAGCTTCATTATCAACATCCTTCTTCGGCCTGTACAGGGTGGAAAGTGTTGGCTGTGCATTGAACAAGCCTTTATCATACACATTATACTGATCATCAGTGGCAAATCCAGAAGACATTCCTTTATCCTGGTTGAATAGCCTCTCATCATACATGACCTCTGTCCCTTGCTTGGTAGAAGCCATACCAAGAGCAACTTTCTCACTTATATCACGATCCCTATCTCTAGTAATCTTGCTCTTCTTTCCCGTGGCAGCATCCTTAGCCTCTATCCTTCTCTCCTTCTCCCTCTCCTTTTTCCTTTCCATACGAATCTTCTCACGTACCAGCCGCTGCTCTCTTTCTTCCCGACTCTCCATGGGATAGTTCTTTTCCCTTTCCCTTTCCCTTTCCCTGTCCCTATCCCCCCTGTGGTCATAATCAACTCTCATATCACCATCATCCACACCACTCTTTTCTGAAACAACGGGAACAGCAGCAGCCGGAGGAGCCACACCAATTCTCTCTGAGCGCGCTTTCTGAGCCAAAGCCCTCAACTCCTGTTCCTTCCTTTCCTTCTCCTTCAAAAGCATCTCCTTCTGCACCTTAGACCTCATAGCTACAGCTTCTCTAGCCTTCTGCTCTGCGACATACAGAGCCTCAGAAAGCTTAGCAAAATTATCATTAATCTGAACCTCTTGAAGCCCTCTCCCATCAGCAGCCAACCGCTTATCAAGAGGAATAGTATAACCCTTAGGATTCTTCCAATTCGAAATACAAGGTGGTATCTTCCAATCCTGCTGATCTTTCACAGTAACAGGCCTCGGAGGCGAATGCATCACCGGCACAGGAGGTGAACCCGAAGCCTTAGGAACCCTCTTATGCTTAAATTTTGGCGGCTCAAGTGGATCCACAGGCATCTCAACCATCCTAATAACTCTCTCCCTCGCACCAGAATTAAACGCCGCATTCTGCTGCGAAGGCTTATACTTTATATACTTAGAATCCGAATTATGCTTCGGAACATTCTTCGGCTGCGCAGCACTAAGCCTCACATTCACAATCTTCTCAAGCGCAGCTTTCGTTTCCTCCATCGTTTCATCAATCTCACGCTGAGCATCCTCATCCTCACTATCCTCCATTTCACCATCTTCATCATTCTTCAAAATCTTCGGTATCAAATCCTTATGCTGAGTATACACAATCTTCTTAGCATTCTCATTCTGCTTCACAATAGCATCATAAGCAACATTACCATGAGCATCAACAGTAACCGGAAGAATCTTCGAACCAGGCTTCGAATTCTTATTCCTTCCCATATCAAGCGGATACTGTGCCACATGGATCTCCGGGAAAGCTCCACCTTCTCCGAAATCCTCAACCTTTCGTGGAACAAAACCAGATCGTTTCAGATACGGTGGTACGATTTTCGGTGCGATTGCAGCGGATTTCTCCTCTTCCGTTGCGGTGAATCTTTGTTTGAACCATGGGTCGTTGCTATGGTCATAGTATGTTGTTGTGGATGATTTTGGTTCCGGAAGGAGTTCCTTCAGAGCCGCCATGGTTCTGCAACAAAAATCAATTTCAAAAATCAATTTAAAATAAAAAACGAAACCCTAATTTATGGAATCGATTATTAACGTCGATTAAAATAAGAATTGATAGAAGCAAATCGGTTGAAGAAAGATTACTTGTGAACGGCGGAGGACGGTAGGAGAAGCACGGCGGCGCGTGGATGAAGATGACGGTGGCGCGATTTAGGGTTTATTTGCGATTTTGCTTTTCGTTTGAGACTTTTCAATCTTCAGTGTGTTTCGTTCAGGTTCTGATTTTTGTTAGTTTTTTAATTTCTGATTTTTATATAGATAAACCAATGTCGGTCTAGTAAAGGATTAACCCGACCGGTTCAATAACATAACCCGACCATGAACCACATATAAACATTTTACACTTCACTTAAATTAAATCACATTATGCGTGAACTATATTGTATAGTATATGTAGATCGCGTTCGAACCCCAAACATTCATTTTTTTACATTTAAAAATGTATGAGAATAATATATGCAGGACCAGATTCAAACCCCGGACACTCACTTCTCCATATTTAAAAATGTATGAGCTCCAATCATTTGACTAGTTGACAAAAAAAATTAAATCACATTTTTAACGGCTCAAGTTGGCATGTAAATTTTCAAATTATTTTGAGTTTTTTTTTAACCATTTAGTATCTCGGGACAAAACTTTGGTAATATAGAGTGATATGTTAAGAAGTACTAAATAAAATTAGATATAACAAATTATTTCATTTAAGAATGGACTTGGATTTTTTGAAACAATTTATTTTAGGTGGAGTTTGTTAACTATTTGAGTTTGGTTGAATGATCTTGAATATAATTTGTATACATTAACAATGGAATCTTTTTATACAAATACATTTAGGAAAATGTTAACGAGTGTCCACGGGGCACTCTTTAAGGGTCTTAAGTGATAACTTTTTATGAAAAGTTGTGTATTTAATGTATCGAAAATTGAACTATTTAAATTTTTTAAAGAATAATTTCCTAATTTAAAATGTTTAAAGAGTGTCCGGGGGCACTCGTTAACAAGACTCATACATTTAATCAAAATCATTTCATGATGTCACTTTTAAGACTAGTTCCTAAAATATCTTTATATTTATTATTTATCAAATAGCTTAAAAACTATAAACTAGACCATCGACCTATCCGATGTACGGGTCCTACTGACTAAAGGGGAATCAATTCGTTTGTCCATAATACTTGTTAAAAAAAATATATTATACCAAAATAAAAGATAGTTCACATATAAGTCGTATCATAAACATAAATCCATACTAATCATATCAAGATAACATTCATATTTTTTGAAAATAGTAAAGACAACATTAGTAATGATAAATTACAAAATACTTCTTTGTAGATCACATTTGACGTCACATTAGTATCTACACTGTCTTCATCGTTTATCAGTATCTTTAACCATTTCTTGGAAGTGACCCTTGATATTGCAACATACAACTGACCATGTGAGAACACAAACGTTGACACGTTTATCCCAACATATTTTAGTGATTGACCTTGACTCTTATTAATAGTCATTGCAAAGGAAACAACCAAAGGAAATTGTCTCCTCTTAAACTTGATTCTTCAATAGAAGGAATTAGAGATAACCTAGGTATAAAGACCTTCTCCCCGATATTATTTCTAGATATCACATTTCCTTATAGCACATATTTTCCCAACCTTGTTATAATCAGCTTTGTCACATTGCATAATCCTAAATGTTAATCTATATGCATCACGGGCACTCCTTGTTACATTGCATAATCCTAAATGTTAATCTATATTCCTTAATAGCATCACGAGCACTCTTACTTTAAATCGGAGCTTGTGATTTGAAAGAGTGTGAACATCATTTATTGGATCACCGTCCATATTCCGTGAATATGGCAAACCGTAACTCATATATGTTTTTTCTTCTCCTGGAATCAAATTCAACACACAATCATTGATTTGTTTGACAATTAAATTCTTAGGAGTTAAGATAGCTCTATCTTCGAAGTAAGTTGTATCGCTCATATTTTTCAACAATCTTGGATAAGTGTTATCAACAATAGATGCGAGAGGATTGTCTGAACTTGGGATAAGTAAATCAGATGGAATACTAAGTGCGGTGTCCACATCAATGCTTTCACCAATTTTTACATCCCTAATACCCAAAACCCATTCAGAAAACGACATTCGCTCTACAATGTCAGAATCTGATGACATTAAAATGCAAAGATTATGTAACGGGAAGACACATAAATGACATTAAAATGCGGAGATTATGTAAAGGGAAGATACATAAATGACATTAAAATGAAGAGTTTTTGTAATGGGAAGACACATAAATGACATTAAAACGCAGAGACTCTGTAGCGGAAAGGCGCATAAATCACTTTAAAATGATACGAAATCCGTTAATGCAGATGCGCATAAATGACATTAAAATGGATGAACTTTATAATAAGAAGGTGCTTAAATGACATTCAAATGACAAAGTTATGTTATAGAAAGCCGCATAAATGACATTAAAATGCAAAAATCTTGTAAGGGAAAAACACTTAAATGACATTAAAAGGTACGAACTTGTAACGAAAAGGCTCGTAAATGGCATTAAATTGAAGAAGATCATGCGAAAGGAATGTACATAAATGACATTAAAATACAAATATTATTTAATGTAAAAGCACATAAATGACATTAAAGAGTATAAATTCTGAAATGAAAAGGCGCATAAACATTAAAAGCCATAATTTTTATAAAGAGAAAGCACATAGATGACATTAAAATGCGGAGATTCTGTAAATGGAATGCGCATAACTTACATTAAAACGCAGATATTTTGTAACGGGAAGACGTATAAATGACATTAAAATGCATAGACTCTGTAACGAAAATGCGCATAAATGACATTAAAATGATACGAAATCCGTTAATGCAGACATTAAAATGGATGAACGTTATAGTAAGAAGGCGCTTAAATGACCTTAAAATGACAAAGTTCTATAACAGAAAGCCGTATAAATGACATTAAAATGCAGAAGTCATGTAAGGGAAAATGCCTAAATGACATTAAAAAGTAGGAACTTGTAACGGAAATACGAGTAAATGATATTAAACTAAAGAAGATTATGTAAAAGGAATGCACATAAATGACATTAAAATGCGGAGATTCTGTGATGGGAAGACGCGTAAATGACATTAAATCACGAATTTCTGTAAGGGAAAGTCGCACAAATGACATTAAAAACCATAATTTTTATAACAGGAAAGTACATAAATGACATTAAAATGCAGAAATTATGTAAGGGAAATGCGCGTAAATGACATTACATTGAAGAAATTCTGTAACGGAAAGTCACATAAACGACATTAAAACACAAGAACTCTGTAACGAAAAGGTGCACAAAAGACATTAAAACGCATATATTATGTAAGTCACATGAATGTCATTAAAATTCATAAATTCTATAATTAGAAAACCTATAAATAAGATTAAAAGGCATAACTTATGTAATGAGAATGCACATAAATGACATTTAGGTCTTAAGTTATGTAATCGGAATGCGCATAGATTACATTATAATACAAATATTATATAATAGGAAGATGCTTAAATGACATTAAAAGAACAAAATTCTGCAAGTGTAAGGCATTAAAATGCAGAAATTGCATTTAATATCAAGTGCACTTGTTTGGATGATGACCAAACTAATAATGATATTAATTGACATTAAATTCTCTTTCACTCCCATACTTATTTTTATTGAAATTTTGTTCATTGTATGAAACTGTCCCACCTCAACCATTTTGTAACACCTTATACCGATTAGGATCAATCAATTTTAATGAAAATGTATATGTATTTCGCAACTATTTATTCTTGCTTAATCATAACAAATAAAGAATATAAACAATTAATCAAATGCAGTCTATTATATTCGAAAATGTTGTTCATTATTTAAAAAATAAAATATGATAGCATAAAAGTATTCAAGTACATTGTCAAAAACTGACATAAGTCTTAACTTATTGATCAAAACTAATAAATGAGAACAATGGACTAAAATACAAAGTCTCATTCATCAGCATCAACCATGACTTATGTGCCCTCATGACTTCTTCGATCAACAATCATACACTTCCACTGTCCTCCAATTTTGAAGTGCTCATTTGAAAATTATCAAAAAATTAAAATGTAATCTCATTTGTTGCCTCAATCATCAATCATAACCGAAAAAGTAGTATGTTTGTTCAATGTATCTAATTGCCCAGGATACTCAAGCATCAACAAACAACAACAAAAAAAGTTCAATAAAAACTTGACATAGTAGACGTATATGCGATTTTCTATGATATATCTATAAGAATTAAACAACTGACCAAAAATCAGAAAGTAACATCATGAGGAGACAGTTTTTTCTCATAGGAAAACTGGAAATTAACCTCACTATGTTGATATGGCGGTGGAATGATACGAAAGCAATGTATCCATGTTACGATTAGCCATTATGGAAATGAGAGATGAACAACAAAGGAGAGTAGGTTGACAAATGAGAGATGTCAAGCAGATATATGAATTTATAGAAGAAGGAGCGGATGCGTAATTCGTATATTTGGGAGGGAAAAAGTTAATTTTGAATTCGAATTTCATATTCCATTGAATCTCTTGTTATAAAAGCCTATTAAATTTCATTTATGACACAACTAATTATAGCACGTTGTTAAATTTCACTTAATAGAAAACAATGGGGAATGACAAATCCGTCCTAATAAAAAACAATGGGGGGCAATTACGTCTTTGCAAGTGGTTTAGAGGGGAAAAAAAATTAGGTTTAGGGTTATCTTGATCTTAAAAGTTTTTATAATAAAAGATTCACCTCTTAAGATAAATAAGTGAGAATCTTTGATTCAAACATAAACTCCTAAGTATTGTTACACCGTTATCGATGAAGCTATGTTCAAAGAGACTATTTTATATTTATCTATTTGGCATTGATTGAATTAAAAGCACATGTGAATTTTTTTAGAGTGCATAAAACTAATCAGTTATATTTTCACTATTCTTAAATAACTTTTGGTCTCTAACTCGAATTTGAGTTTTTTTTTTAAGATTTCAAATAACCTCAAAATTGAGTTTGAAAAGTCATTTTTTATTATACAATAATAATTTAAACTTGAAAGAATGATATGTCTTGTCTTTCTATTGATTCTCAATGATATATATACACAATTATACAGTGTCAGTTTCTCTGATTATTTTACTATACAATCATTACTATTTAATGACAATTTTATGCTAATAATATATAAAGATATTCTAAAAATATATAACGATATTCTACAATATTCTAATAATATATAAATATATTCTAATAATATTCTAATACACCCCCGTAGTCGAAACGGAAGACTAACAGATGTTGAGACTATCACGAAAATCATCAAAGAGTTGCAACGGAAGTCCTTTGGTGAAGATGTCAGCGATTTGGTAACGTGAAGGAACATGTAAGACTCGTACTTGGCCGTGGGTGACTTTCTCACGCACAAAATGTATATCCATCTCGATGTGTTTGGTGCGTTGATGTTGAACTGGGTTGCCGGATAGATAAACAACACTCACATTGTCACAATAAACCAGTGTGGCTGTTGTGACTGGGAAATGTAGTTCCAATAGCAAGTTTCTAATCCAACAAGATTCAGATACTACATTGGCGACTCCGCGGTACTCGGCTTCAGCACTAGATTGAGAGAGGGTGTATTGGCGTTTGGCAGACCATGAGATTAAATTGTCACTAAGATAGACACAGTAACCAGAGGTGGATTGCCTGGTGTCGGGGCAACCAGGCCAATCTGCATCAGTGTAAGAAACCAATATGCTGACAGAGGAGGGATGTAAGTGAAGGCTGGAATCAATATTGCCATTAATATACTGAATGATACGCTTCAGTGCTGACATATGTTACGTTTTAGGGTCATGCATGAATATGCATACCTGTTGTACTGCATAATAGATATCTGTTCTTGTGAAAGTTAAATATTGCAATGCTTCTGCAAGACTTCGATATTCATTTGGGTCATGATACAGATTTTCAGAAGAACCACTGAGTTTTGCCTTGGTGTCGACTGGAGTGGGTGATGGTTTGCAGGAGGACATGCCTGCTCGTTCTATAATTTCCTCTGCATATTTTCTTTGAGACAAGAAAAGACCACCTGTATGTTTAGTGACAGATATTCCCAGAAAATAACTTAGAGGAGCCAAATCCTTCATGGCGAATTCAGAACTAAGTTTAGACATAATAGAGTCGCGAAGAGCATCAGATGAAGCAGTGAGAATTATGTCATCAACATATAGAAGGATATACGCGGTATCATCACCATGATGAAACACGAACAAAGAGTGGTCAAAGATACTGTGAGAGAAACCCAATGTGGCAACATAGTCAGTGAATCTTTGGTACCAGGCACGAGGTGCTTGTTTTAAACCATATAGAGACTTCTTGAGGAGACAAACATGTCCAGGATAGTGTGGATAACGGAAACCAGGAGGCTAGTACATATACACGGTTTCGTCAAGATTTCCATGCAAAAAGGCATTTTTGCCATCTAGTTGATGGAGACACCATGATTTGGATATGGCAATGCTAAGCACCATGCGAATAGTGGCCGGTTTGACGACAGGGCTGAAGGTTTCACCACAATCGACACCTGATTGTTGATTAGCACCATTACCTACAAGACGAGCTTTGTATCGCTCAAAAAACCATCAGATTTCTTCTCGTGCCTGAAAATCAACAAACTTCGAATAACATTAGCATTAGAGGGACGAGGAACTAATTCCAACGTCTTATTTTCAATAAGAGCAGAATATTCGTCTTTCATGGCCATTTTCCAAGTTGGATCTTTTAATGCATCAATGGGATTTGTAGGTAAATGAGAGATATTTTGGTGGGTTGATGTGTGTAGCTTGAAAAGTTGACGAGGTTTGACAATTCCATGTTGGGATCGGGTTGTCATTTGAGGGGAATGAGGTGCATGGGGGAAATAGGTGTAGGAATTGGTGGAGAGTAGGTGGTAGGTGTTATTTGTGTAGATGAGGTCGTTGTCTGGGAGGGAGAAGGTGTTTGAGCCGTGGGTGCAAGTTGTTGGGCTGAGGAGGGTGGTGAGAGAGGAAATGTGGTTTGGTTCGTGGTTGGAGGAGTATGAGTATTTTGGAGGAGTATGAGTAGGAGAGGGGGCGGCTGGATATGTAGTGGACAAGTGAGAGGGAAGTAAGGGGATTATGTCATCATCTAAGAAGTTATAGTTAGTCGTTGTAGGAGCATTCATGGTGGAAGAGGGAAACATATTTTCCTAAAAAATGACATGCCGAGAAATAATGATTTTACGACTTGACAATTCGTAACACTTATAACCTCTATGGTTGGACGGATATCCTAGAAAGACACATGGTGTAGTCCGAGGTTGAAGTTTATTCCTAATGGTGGACGGAATTAATGGATAGCAAAGACAACCAAATATTCGGAGGTGTGAATAAGACGGGTCTTTTTGATAGAAAATTTTGGTGGGTGATTGAAGATTGAGTTTCTTATTTGGAAGTATGTTGTGTAGGTAAATGGCCATTTGAAGAGCATGGTGCCAGAAAACTGGTGGAATAGACGCATGAGCAAGGAGGGTTCTGATTATATTATTGATTGTACGAACTTTTCTTTCGACTTTTCCATTTTGAGGGGAGGTATGAGGACAAGAAAAACGAAAAGACATTCCATGTTGTGCACAAAACTGATGAAAGAGAGCATTATCATACTCCTTGCCAATTTCACTTTGAAAACATTTTATTTCACGTTCAAATTGTGTTGTACTCTGAGCACGGATTTGGAGAAAAATGGAATGTACTTGTGATTTGTTTGAGATGGGAAAAGTCCACAAAAAAATAGTAAAATCATCAAGAAATAACACATAGTAACGATGCCCTCCGAAGCTTAATACCGGAGAAGTCCAAAGATCGCTATGAACAATGTCAAAAGGCATACAAGTAAATGACAATGAATTAGAAAAAGGCAATTTTATCTGTTTCCTAAGAGGACAAGACTGACAGAAGAAATCATTTTGAAACTTATTACATAGCAAAAGTTTGTTTCGATGCAGAGAATTTAAAATAGGAGTTTCTGGATGTCCTAAACGACTATGCCATAACTCATTAGATGAAGCATCAAAGGTGGATGGTGGTAGTACTGTTGTGTTTGGTCTTGTGGGAATAGGGTAAAGGTCGCCAGAACTATTACATCTCATTAAAAGTGTTCCTGTTTGGAAATCCTTTACAGAAAAACCGAGAGAATCAAATTCAACAGAAACATCATTATCAATTGTAAATTTTCTGACAGAAACAAGGTTTTTGATAAGTTTTGGTGCATGCAAAACATTGTTTAAGGTTAGGGAATTGGGTAAAGATGCATTGCCACAACCAATTACAGGAATATGATGACCACTTCCAACAGTAATAGTATTACTCATATTAAAATAAGATGTGAGATTACCTTCAGTGCCCGTCATATGAGAAGTTGCTCCGCTGTCCATATACCATTGATCATCAAGAGGAGAGATGGAGAAAGTATGCATAGCAGCTTGAATGTCAGTCAGAGCATAAGAAGAGAAGCCTTGCTGACTGTTCATATGAGGTGTAGCAGTTGCCATGTGAGTTTGCTGAGGTATAGGACCGAGTATGCCTGATTGTTGTTGGGGAGCACCAGTTGTCGGATATGGACATGGTGGAATGGCACATGGCTGCCATGGATATGCCCACTGCTGCTATGTGGGATAAGTGGGAGTGGTCCACTGAGGCTGCTGATAGGGAGACGGAGACCATTGGGGCTGGGAACGACCTCCACCACGACCATTGTTTCGACCCCTGCCACGACCACCACGACCAAGACCATTGTTATTGCGGTTGTTGCGCTACTGAGGGGAGTGGTTGAGGTCGTGTTATCATCAAGAGATGATGCGAAAGCAGAGTTGCTGATGGAATTCGTTGCTTTCTTTGCTTTGACTGTTTCTTCCAGGATTATCATAGAACGAGCTTTATAAAATGGTGGAAGAGAGTCTCCATGACGAATTTGTGAACCCACCATGGCATACACATCGGTTAGGCCAGAGATGAGTTGAAGAACAAACCTTTCGTTAGACACGGGAGCACCAACTTTAGAGAGTTGATCAGACAGGGATTTGAGATGTTGACAATAGGTGGAAGCATCAGGAGATTGTTCCATATGAACATTAGAAAATTCTTGCTCTAGGTAGAGAGCCCGGGAATTTTTATTGTCATAAAAAATGTTGAATAGTCTGTTCCAAGCATTTTCCATGGTTGAATCGCGTTCAATGATGGTGTGAAGAAGATCATCAGAAATTGTGCCATAAATCCATTGAAGGGTAACAACATCAAGACGGTCCCATAGATTAGGATCAATGTCTTTGAGATTAGGAGAGGATGAGGTTTCAGTTGGGATGATAAGATCAATGACCTGATGAACACGAGCATGGATTTTGAAAAGTTCAGACCAAGTGTTATATTGGCCTTTTTCAATACTTAGGGTAATTTTGATAAAATTGGTGATATTAGAGATGGTGAATGCGAGATGAATGGGAGGATTGAAATTCTGTTTAGGAGTGACTCCTCTTGAATGGGAGGATTGTTATTCTGTTTGGGAGATGATTTTTCGGTGGTCATGATGAGAGGAAAGGGGGGCAACCGGTTTGTTTGAGGAGAGGAAGAAGAAGAAGGGCGGCCGGTCTTAGAGAGGGGGAGAATGACGGCACAGGGAGGAAGAATAAAAAAAGGGGGAGGCATGGCCGATTTTAGGAAAAGAGAAGGGAGAGAAGAAATTAGGTTTTAAGATCAGTATCTAAGCTTACTGATACCATGAAAGAATGATAGGTCTTACCTTTCTATTGATTCTCAATGATATATATACACAATTATACAATGTCAGTTTCTCTGACTATTTTACTATACAATCATTACTATTTAATGACAATTATATGCTAATAATATATAAAGATATTATAATAATATTCTAATAAAACTCAACACATGAAATTAAGTGCAAGAAAATGATAAAGTATGTTTATGATTTTAGGTCCTCTCAAAAAAAAATGTTTATGATTTGTCAAACGCAAATTAAAAGCTTACATTGATAGAAGATGAGAAGTTGAACAACATATAATGGAGAAGATTCATACATCTAATACTTTAATATCTTAGGTAAACATATTGTTTCCAAGATCATTGTATGGTTGTTGAAAAGTCTAATGTAATTACTCATTCATCGTTGTAAGACTTCCAAAATTTCAACACATAATACTAATGATACTAATATCTACTAACAATATATAAAAATCGAAGTCCAACAAAATTTCATAATCGTCCTTATTAAAACCCATGATCTCCTTAATTTTATGTGCATAATGGTCATTTTACAAAATTTAATTTATTTGTTTTTTAAAAAATTAATTACGAACAATGATCATCACAAATGTAACCAATTTCCATGGATAACTATGAAACTAATTTATTTGTTTTTTAACAAATTAATTACGGATAAAGTTTAATTAGAATAGGCTGACAGTGTAAAGCCATTTTACACTATCAACCAATTAGAATCAATATTTTTGACACATAAGAATGAGTGAATTTCCCTAAAAAAAACAAGTGAATTAAAAATGGAAGAATCCAAATCAAATCTTTAATAACCGCTTTTGTTAATTTGTTCCTCTGATTTCGGTATTAATAGCTTCTTCCTCATAAGATTTTGTTCTATGTTGTTCCCATCATCAACATTCATACCTGCTATGAGCATGCGTTGCTTAGTTAATTAAGATATTAGGACGGTGAATATGGCTTTTTCATGAAATTTCTTCAATTAGTGAAGAATTACTCAATCCTTGTTATTCAAACGGTAAATTAGTTATGTTGAAATTATTAATTTTTTTTACACTTCCACGTGTTCTCGTGTTTTGCCCCTTTCAATCAATTAGATGAATTTATTTTGGTTCAATTTTAAGTTGTACTCATATAATTAATGTATTTGGTCTACATTGTAAAACAAATACATTAATTATTCAATGAACTTAAAAAAAGAATATTTTCTTATATATGAGACCGGATGTTGGCTTTAATTTGTAACAACTATATATGAGACCGGAGAGAGTATGATTCTTTCTTGAAAATTGATTTTCCCACTTCAAAGAAAGCTAAAACACACCAGTAATTTACGTTTTTACCCCGGCGGCAGTTTGTTGCCGATGAGAAGGATCCGACGGCAGTTTATTGCCGATGGGAAGGATCCGGCGGCAGTTAGTTGCCGCCGTCCCCATCGGCAGCTAAATGCCGCTGTGATCATTACTTATGAAGCTCAGCACCCAGAACCTCCAACTTCATCTCTTCAAACTCTAAAAACTCTCTCAAATCTTCCAAAAATCTCAAAATTTTAAACCTCAAATCAACCAACACTCCAATAACAAGTAATTTTCCATAATCAATTTCATTGTCATTTTATGCTTATATGTTACATTTATTATCTTAATTTAATTTTTTTTAGTTTTAGACTTTGTTTAATTTTTGATTTTTTTTGCAAGAAATGATAGATTGTTTACATGGAAATGACTTATGTTGCTTAAATGTTTAAATCTTTGCATGTTTATGTTGTAATTTTTAGCTTTAGGGTTTATGTATAATTTGCACTACAAGTGTTTGATGAAATGTTTGAATGAGTTTTTAATTGGATTGTTTTTAATTTCTTATGGTGTAGATCTGAAAAAATGGCTCAAGTATACTTTCATGTATCCTTCAACGGTGGTAACCAACATTTTTTCAAGATTCGCGACGATGTGACGTTAAAAGAATTGAAGGATCTACTTCATGAAATCAACCAATGAATCAACCACGGAGACGCGAGGAGGGTGGAATACGTTTGGTATCACCGTCCATCGTTCGACTCAGACGGGAATTTGTCGTTCACTCGGTCGGAGTTAACAAACGACGACGACGTGAGGAGCATGTTCTCGATATTTGCTGAGCCGAACACGATCCCCCTCGAGATGGATGTTACGTTGCTGAGGTCGCCTGAAGATATTCTCAAGAGTTTGATTCCGCCAGATGAAGATGTTTAGGTAGTATTATTATGTTGTGTCGTTATTTTGTTGGATTTTTTTTTTTTAATTCTGGAAAGTTTGCGGAAAATCTTGGCATTGAAGTGTCTTATACTCAGTGTAAAGGTTTGCAAGTCTTTTTTGGAAACTCAAAAGAATGAAGAGAACACAACATGTATTCTGCCGAATCAACTATATAGGTTCTCACATCGAATTCCTTCGTATAAGATGAGTGTGGCAAAAGGGAATGCAGTTCTAAGATGTTGTTTTGTACTTGATCATGCTCCTCTGTCAATTGAAACTTTGTCAGTTGGTAGGGCAGTAGGATTAAGTTCAAAATAATATATTGGAATGCATTCCTTTTTGTCATGACTCATCTTATATGAGAGAATTCGATGTGAAAACATATATAGTTGATTTGGTAGAATACATGTGTTGTGTTCTCTTCATTCTTTTGAGTCCAACACTAAGTATAAGACACGAGAGCATATATATGTTTTCCGAAAATTTTCAAGAATTAAATTAAAATCCAACATAATTCATGATGATACAACAAATTTAGGGATAATGTAATGTAATGTAACGCTTATTGTGTGAATTTTTAGTTCGGATCATGAAGGAATTGTTGTTATTGTTGTTTCGAAGTAATCAAGATAATCCAAATAAAGCAAAATAAACCCGAAAAAACTACGATAATGTGAATGTGCCATAAATTTACAAAAAAAAAAAATCTAACAAATGTCAACAAAAAAAAACTAACAAAAGTCCTACAAAAATGTCCTGATCTTGATCCTGGTCATCATGCTGCTGCTGCTGCCGCCTCCTCGACCTCCTGGACAGTATCGGTGTCATCATGTCCCTGATATGGCGCATCGCCTGATATAGCTGCTCACTGCTCATCGGCTCCTGACCCAAGTAGTCATCAACCTAGCTAGCAAGTCCACCAACCATGTCAATGGTATCAGGCGAGCCTCTCTCCTGGTGCCGCTGCTGATGGTGTGCAATGATATGCTCCTCATTTGCTGGCCTCGGAGGAGATCCATCAATATGTGGCAAAATATTTGGGTGAGACACATGTCCGTACCAACTCATGTATCCCTCCTCGTACTGCCATGGCTGATAAACCTCCCTACCCCACGCAGCCTGAGGAATTATGTGCATACGGAAGTCCAGGAAAGCCTGGGCAACGGCCTGAAAAGGGAGAGGAAGCACAGACGTCGGAGCTTGGGGGATGTCCTGCACGTACCTGTATTGCCTTTTAATTCGCTCAGGCAAGTGACAGTAGATGATGTCACGACCACACATGATCCAGCCTGAATACCAGCATATCTCCTCAAACTCCTGGATCTCCCTACGATCCTCGTATGGCATCCAGGTAACATCATCCATCTCCAAACGATCCAGCGCCAGACGGTATGGCTTCGGATTCGCATACCCCTGTGTGGAATCCCTGGTCACGCAAGGATAGTTTTGCCTGTATTTATCATTATGGTCATGTGGGTAGACTTCTGGAAAATGGGCCAAGAACCATCCATGCACAAACCAAACACATTTATAAGTTATTAGCAAACATAGTAAATTAAAAGGCATAGTAAATTATTAAAAGACATAGTAAATTAAAATTATTACCATCAAAAGTGTCGTGCTTCCCCCGATCCTCTTTCCTGCAAGCGAAGAGGCCTCGGATAGAGTGTGGTAAAGGTATGCCAATGCCATTCCTCCCCACGAGTAGTCCCTCATCCCAACAAAGGTCTCCATCGTCTGCAGGTATATCAGGTCGATGTGTTTGTTGCTCAAGTCACTGAACAATGTACATCCAAGCAGGTATAAGAGGAAACACCTCACACAGGCATCCATACGCCTGGCTAGCTCCTGGAGCTGCTCCTGTGTCTCAGCAATCGCTAATCTGGTGGCCACACTCAGGTGATCCTCATAAAGCTCCTTCAGCGCCTTATAGCTAATGTAGCCACCATACTCAGTCTTGCAGTTTTTCACTGCATACTCCTGGGTGACACCTAAGTTCTTCTCCATCAATTCCACCCCATCAACCTGAGACACCTTCTTCCTATAGCTCAGCATCCGTCCTTCAACAGGAACATGCAGCAGACACGCCACATCATCTAAAGTGATGGTCATTTCCCCAGTAGGCATGTGAAAGTTGCTGGTCTCCGAATGCCACCTCTCGCTTAGCGCCTGGAGCAGAGCATGATTAACAGTAGAATACCCTGTGTACAGTAAATCATGCAACCCACTCGCTCTTATAGGATCCCAAAACCATATTTGATTCTTATGTGGACGCTGGAGATCTGTCATCTTCGCCCCGTGATTTATGCATCTCATCCTACGGGTGTTACGAATCTAAAATAATAAAAAAAACACCACATAAATCAAAAACATACAAAAAAATAGCATATATTTCATATATAAAAAATTACGCGCGAACAATAATCGAAGACAAAAAAATAATCAGACAACGACATGTGTTCATGTCATTTTTTTTAAACGTTATCATACAAAAAAAATATATCGACTTCATCTATAAAAGTTAAAAAAGAAAACTTACATTATTTGCATTATACCACAACGGTAATGCAACATGTGAAGCGTATGATGACAACAATGAGTCATCATAAGGCCCTCCAGGAAATGGAGCCACATCAGGTAACTCCTTGGGGGCTGTCGCAGCCGCAATCTCATCCTCATCTAACGTAGCCGCATCGTCGTCCCCACCCTCATCAGCAACATGCTGGACGTCATAGCCACCATCTGTGGCATCATGTAGCTGCTCCTGATAATGCAGGTACTGGGTGGGGTCCTCCACCTGCGACACCTGTTGTGTCTGCTGAGAACTACCCTCGCCCCCAACAGGCCTCCGGCCTCTTCCCCTCTTAGGCACATGAGGGGTTGCAACCTGTCTCTCCCGTCGGTAGTTGCTAGTCATGGGCTGCTTACCAGCTCTAGTCGTCCTATCTTGGTTCTGATCAGACATATCTACACAAAAACAAAACTAAAAAAATTAGGCATAATAAAAACATCATTCTATCACAATTCCAACATTCTCACAATTCCAACATTCATCAACATACTCATTTAGGCATTTTAACAAGCACTTTAAGTGCAACATTCACACTGTGTTAATTGTGTTAATTGGACAACATTCACAACCACATTATACTTAAACATAATCTAAACAACATTCACAACAACTACATTCATCTATAACATCATAAACTAACATTAAAAATTCAATTTTTACATAAACCCTAACCACATAAATCTACCAAAATTAACAAAAATAAACCTACACAAACTAACATTAACATTATAAATGATTAATACTACTTACTTGTTGTTTTGTGGAGATGATTTACTTCAATTTCGTGAAAATGGAATTGGAGAGGATTGGAGGAAAATTGGGAAATTTGAAAGGTTCATAAACTGATGCAGGTTCTGTTTTGCTGTTCTGGTTATGTTCAGATCGCAGCGGCAGTTAACTGCCGATGGGAACGGTGGCAATTAACTACCGATAAGTCCGGCGGCAGTTAACTGTCGATGCACCTTCCTAGCGGCAATTAACTGCCGCCGGAGTAAAAACGTCATTTACTGGTGTGTTTTATCCTTGTCTAATGTGGGAAAAACAATTTTCTTCTTTCTTTTAAAGCAACATTTCCTTGGAATTGGTATGAAACCTGAGTTAAACCGGCCCAAAAAAGTTTTAAAACTCATTTCTTCAGATCAAAATATAATCAAATTGAGTAGCTCACCATGATCTTATTCAGCCACTATGAACTAGGTTTGAAAGGGTGAAAGGAGGCAATAGCATAGTGACGACGACGATGAAAAAGAGATACCATCAAAACCGTAAAATAAGAGAAATGGGAAGAAGGCAATTATTAGGAAAGATTTTATTTGATTTTTTCTATTTTTAACATTTACGCTAATGTGTCCAAAAGAGTGATTTTAATTGGTTAACTGTGTAAAATTTCTCTACACTGTCAGAGTATTCTAATTAAACTCTTACGGATAATGGTTATCACAAGTGTAACAATTTTTTTTTGTAAAAAAAAATCAAAATTTCATAATCGTCCTTATTAAAACTCATGATCACCTTAATTTTATGTGCATAATGGTCATTTTCCAACATTTAATTTATTTGTTTTTTTAAAAATTAATTACGGATAATGGTAATCACAAATGTAACCAATTTCCACGGATAACAATGAAACTAATTTATTTGTTTTTTAAAAAATTAATTAAGGATACTGGTCATATCTACTAACAATATATAAAAATCGCAGTCCAGCAAAATTTCATAATCATCCTTATTAAAACTGATAATCTCCTTAATTTTATAATCATCCAACAAACATTGAATGATGTTTTGCATATAAAATAAAAATGTATTTAATAGAAACACTACATTGATGTTTATATATTGAAAACAATCATGAGTTTATAATATTTTATCATATCGACTTTCTCATATATGCATATAAAATTTGTTTCTGCAGATATAAACATTTGAAATCTACAACGGGAATAATGCAAACATTGAATGGTGTTTTGCAAATAAAATAAAAATTTAATTGATAGAAACACTGCATTAATGTTCATATTTTAAAAATAGTTACGAGTTTTCAAAATTTTATCATATCGACTATCACATATCCGTACATAAAAAATTTCTTATGCATATATAAGCATATAAAATCCTTAATGAGTGCGGTTTAAATATTTAATGGTATTTTAAATATAAAATAAAATTTATTTAATAGACACACTACATTAATATTGATATTTTAAAAATAGTCATGAGTTTCCAAAATTTTATCATATCGACTTTCTCATATATGTATATAAAAATTCGTTTATGCAAATATAAGTACATAAAATCTGCAACGGATGTGGTGCAAACATTGAACAGTCTTTTGCATATAAAATAAAAAGTTATTTAATAGAAACACTACATTAATTTTGATTTTGAAAATAGTCATGAGTTTTCAAAATTTTATCATATCTACTTTCTCATATATGTTTATAAGAATTTGTTTATGCAGATATAAGTACATAAAATCTGCAACGAGTGCGGTGTAAATATTGAACAATCTTTTACATATAAAATAAAATGTTATTTATTAGAAACACTACATTAATTTTGATTTTGAAAAGAGTCATAAGTTTTCAAAATTTTATTATATGAACTTTCTCATATATCTACATATTTTTTTTTTTGCATATATAAGCAAATAAAATTCATAACTGGTGTGACTCAACTAATTAACAAATTTTTAGAAAAATATTTAATAGAAACATTACATTAATACTCATAATTTTCATTTAATATCTATAAATATTTTATAATATTAACAACGATCTAATTATTTTTTATATAATTATCACAATGTTACGTGACCCATTCGAAAGCATGAGTCTTTTACTAGTTAGTTGTTAGGAAAAAAAAATTAAATTAAAAAGCCTCATTAAAAAAAAGCTTTGGAGGCATGACTGACAAGGATGGTCATTTCTCTTCACCTAAATTGAATTTGATATTATGAAGTTAGTTAGTTATATATATATATATATAATTTAAGTATGTTGGATTGGAGGAAGCTTCAATGTTTAAAGAACTTTTATAGAAGTACTTATAAGACATCAATTAAAGTGGTCATTGCATTGACATCAATGGAACCAACACCATTTTATGATATGGACCAACTTTTTATTCACTAAATCAAATCAATATAGAGTTAACTAGAAACTGGAGTATTCTTTTGAGGGGATAAAAACTGAAGTTGTCAAGGCATATTTCATATACGCAAAACAAATTTAAAGTTTTTTTTTTAACTACAAGTAACATTTTGAAAAAATGTAAACAATATACAAGTGAATAAATCATATATTCGACAAAAAAATGAATAAAGTAAATCATGTCATTTTTTTTATGGAAAGTGAATAAATATTTGCACACCTCCTATTTTCATGACTGCCGAGAATCCACATCCCTTTTTCTCTCTATTGCAACATCCTTATAATCTATCTCTCTCTTATAGATGTGAAAGACGCGTATTAGATTTGTATCAAATATTTTCCATTAATCATATCCTACTTCCGTCCCTATATACAATACTCTTTTATCAAAATCACGAGAATTAAGAAAGTTGAAATTTGTATTAAAGTTGTTTGTAATCACTATTATTTTTACAATTTTATCCTTTAAGAGAGAGTTAGTTTATGTTTTCAACATGCTATTTATTGCTGATTGAAGAAAAAAATGTATAATAAATAGGGGTAAGTAGGTAAAGAAATAATTAATGTAGTTGGAAATAACAAATGAGTCTTATAAAAAGGAACAAAAAAAATTCTCAAAAGGATCTTATAATTAGGGACGTAGGTAATATATCTTAAAGACTCAAGAAATTGAAGAACGCCATGAAATTGAATAATATTTAAATTATTTTTTTGAAATAAAATAATATTTAATTTTTTTTAGGGAATAATATTTAAATTATTGATAGGTTGGATTTAGACTTCTAGATATGGTCGTTAAGAAATCGAAGAAGGCCATGATCCATGCACGAGTGGTAGTTAAAAGAGAATGTTGTTGTTAAGAATATATGTGGTTAACCAAAAAAGAATAATTTTTTAGGTAGTCTCTCTCGAGTGATTCATGCCTTTGCATTCGATTAAAAGCATTGAAATTTCAAACACATACTAAAAAAAAATATTAGTATATATTTGGTAAACGTATGCCTTAGAGCATATGCAAAGGCACTTATATATTTTGGTATATAAATATGTGTTTCAAGCTTAACACTTCTATAGTTTAATAGTTGATACTCTTCCCACTAATTACACTTGCACATTTCTCTTCCAAGTATTCGAGGTACGTTTCTTTTGGTCCAATATATATAAATATAGCGACTCTAGTGAAAAAAAAAATCCTTGTTATTGTGATTAATAGAAATATCTAATTACAATCGTTAAATTTAAACTAATCATATTACTATAATATCTTTTTTTTTATCTAATAAAGTGAATTGATCACTTCAAATATTTATTGCAAAGAGCCTTCGGTTTTATGATTTGTAATGTGTGCGAATACAACTCTATGTCACCCATTTTTTTTTAAAAAAATTATATGTCACACATATCTCGATCGTCTCGATTATGATCGGACGACTTAGATTTTAACTTTGGTGTTTTAGATTTAAAAAAATTAAATCCGCTACAAAACATGCATCACCTCATCTTGATCAGAGGACTGAGACGCATGTGACTCCGTGCAATCACAATGCATTCAATCCAAATTCCAAATCTATACTCCCTCCATAATGAATTATAAGCAAAAAGGGTAGTTGAAAAGTTGATGTATGTAGACTAAATTTTTAACCACATACATTGACATTTCAACTATCACTTTTGCTTATATTTCATTATGGAGGGAGTATCTATTTTTGTTTTACTTTGTTGAATTTTTGCCATGGCTAACATAATGCTTTCTTTAAGTCTACTGCTTACAGATCAACATGAGGTCTATATCTCAAGATTGGATGCTTTCATGGGCAATCTTAGTACTAGTGTTGGTGTCATGCACACCATGCTCATCAGCTACTAAGGGAAGTACTGAAAACAATGTTAAGTCAGCCACTTTTCTGTCACCTAAGATTGAATTAAGTCCAGGATCGATTTCAAACAAAGTATATTATGATGTTGAATTTCCAAGGGGTCATATTGCACTCAAAAGTTTTAATGCTGAGCTAGCAGATGAATCAGGGAATTCTGTACCTCTCCAAGAAACTTATCTTCACCATTATTGGATTGTTCTAAAATACCAACAACCTAAAAATGTGACAAACAATAACCAAACAGATATTATTATGGTGAGAAATAGTGGATTATGCCAAGATGATATTCTTGGACAATACTATGGCCTTGGAGCTGAAACTAGAGGCACAAATACATATATTCCTGGCCCATATGGAGTAGAAATTGGTAATCCTTCACAAATTCCTAAAGGGTATGATGAAAAATGGATGATCAATGTCCATGCAATTGATACAAGGGGTGTTGAAGATAGGATGGGGTGTATTGAGTGTAGATGTGACCTATATAATGTTACAATAAATGCATTAAGTGGAAAACCTTTAAGTCCAAATTACAAAGGAGGTTTAGGATGTTGTCCTGATAATGCTCAGTGTAGATTGAGGAAAGGCTTTTTGGGCACTAAACATGTCCTCTACCTAAAGTACACAATTATGTGGGTTGATTGGGATAATTTTGTGGTGCCAGTTAAGATTTATATATTTGATGTGACTGATACTTTAAAAACATCATATAACCCCAATGGAATGAGCATCAAACACAATTGCAAGGTAAGTGAAATCTCAAAATGAAGTATATGTGAAAAACATTATTTGGCACATTTGTTACAGTTTTTTCAAAATGATTTTTTCAAGTGTTACTGCTTTCTGTTGGAATTTTTTTAGAAGAGAATTTCTACAGAAAGTTTCAAATGGGAAATTAGTTTAAATAGTTTTTCATAAAAATCATTTTAAGTTCCATTATTATATTACAACATTTTTGGATAGTAAATTTAAAAGAAAAATGCTTAAATTGAATAGCTTATCATAAAAATCATTTTTGAAAAAATATGAGTTTTGTTGTGTTAAATCTCTAACAATGAATATCTAAATTACTGAATAACAAAATTATTCTTTAAATTTATAAAGTAAAAATATTCTTTTTTAATCTATAGCAAACGAGTGAAAATAATCACAACTTTGAAAAATTATTCCTCTAAAAAACACTCTGGAAAGTTATCTATAATGTTAGTGCATTATTTTAAAATTATTTTTGTTTGTTTCAATTTAGCCCCAAAACATAAATAACACTCATTGTGCTGGCATGTATAGGTTGAATATCACGTTAAACCTTGCACCAAAAGCCATGTGAATGGTAGTGGTTGTGTTTATGTCAAGAGAACAAGTGTCCCAATACAAACTGGTGGTTATATAATCTATAGTGTTGGTCATCTACATGTAGGTGCAATTAGATCAACTCTATATGGACAGGTATGTCATTAACTAATTACAATGATTTTTAACATTTCAATTTACTTTCGAGTCACATGAAGCACACATAGTGATATAGAACGATCTAATATTCAATATTGTTTTATAACTAAATATACTTTGATCATATTCTTTAAACCAATATTTTAAAAATTAGACCAAATCAACATATTTAATTGAGAACCGAATAGTTCACCGATCGGTTTGATCTCATTTATTCTACATTTTAGTTGAACCAAATTCAACCGGTGTTTTGCGGTTGGTACTTGGTTCGATTGATTTTCAATTTTTTATATTTTTTACCTTTTTATTATTGACTTATCCTTTCAACCATGATTGAACCAATTGAACCATGACTTGCAGGTTTTACCAGTTCGATCTCTGATCCGACTTTTAAAAGTTAAAACTATGCTTTGAACTCATATAATTGTAAGATGTTGATTGAATATTGGAATTGAGCATTTTCTCTAAATCTTTGGTTGTGTCATTAATGTTAGGATGGGAGGGTTATATGCAACTCAATCCCAAAATATGGAACTGGAATGGAAGCAGGAAATGAGAAAGGGTATCTTGTAGGAATGTCATCTTGTTACCCTCAACCAGGTTCTATCAAGTTATTTGATGGTGAAATTTTAACACTAGCAATTGTCTACAACAACAGCATAATGCACACTGGAGTAATGGGACATTTCTATTTCTTGGTGGCAGAAAAACTACCACACCATCATATGTGACATTTAATCTTGCTTAAGATCGTGTTAAAAGTGGATTGAGGACTATTTTGTTTGTCTGAGTAAGTGGTCAGAATGAGATGTTGTAATTGCAACTTTAGGATATATCTAGTGTTTGGCCTCATTGTTAATGTAACAATGAAAATAATTCTGTTATTTGGTGCTATCTGTCTCAATATGAAAATAATTCTGTCTCCGGTTAACATCTCTGATCTATATATTTCCGTTTCAATTATTAGCTTTGATTATTTTCACCTTATATATTTTCCCCTCGCATTTTAAATTAAGTAATTATTCTTTAAAAATGTTTAAGTCTTCAAATTTCAATGCACTAATTACACAAACTTTCATAAAATATTTCCATTTAAGTTCTTTAACTAGTGTCCCGGGGATACTAGTTAACATTTTTCCTATATTTTTTCCCCTCTCAATTATATTATTTTTCCTTTTGTTCTAAATTATTATTTTCACCGATCCAATCACCTATATTTTTACC
Organism: Medicago ruthenica; assembly: GCA_018208015.1. NCBI lineage: Eukaryota > Viridiplantae > Streptophyta > Magnoliopsida > Fabales > Fabaceae > Medicago > Medicago ruthenica. The sequence goes on from CM031372.1 coordinate 21,989,148, forward strand.
TTGTACAAAGCATTTTTTAGGGCCAAAGAATTTAATCTTTATTAATTTATTTTTAATCTCAAATTAAAGTCAAAATAAAAACTTGTCACATGGACTTTCGTTAGACAGTTGTCGTTATATTATAGTTAAAAAGTGATAACTAAATTCTTAACAAAAAATGATTAAGGGGACAAAAATTCGAAATAAATTTTTGTAGTCACCAAACACGAAAGTTTACATATATTTATAGATGTGAAAAAACATACCTTATCTTAATATTAAACTTGTTTGAGCTCCGCTAATTCCCTTAAAATGAGATAATCTAAATTCATTTGTGGATTCTCTAAACTCTAAAATATTTAATACCTCGGCTTAAGGCACCACTCCCCTAATTTTTTTTTTTTATAAAAAAAAGTTATTCACACGGTTATAATTCTAAATAGTGAATACGAGCTAAACAACTATAATGAACTGCCAAGATCTACAGAAATATAAACCCAATAATTTGATAAATATTTTAAGGAGAATACTTATGAGTGTCCTTGGGGTATTGATTAAAGGGTTAAAATTAGTGAGTTTGCATCAAATAGTGGTGTAATTATTGTTAAGATAAAAGTAAAAACTTATATTTCCAACACAAAGTTTCTATTAATGGATTCCTTAACCAATGCCCCAAGGGCATTGGTTAACAAGACCCATACTTTAATTAAGAATAAAGTTGTTAATCAAAAAATCATATTTTATAGTTAATCTCCAAGTGATTCATTCGACCGTATTCAGTTAGAAGCACTGAAACTTAGAAGCACTGGCCATATATATATATATATATATATATATATACTCCCTCCGTCCCAAATTGTATGACGTTTTGGGCATTTCACACGTATTAAGAAATATAATTAATTTTGTGTGGGAAAGAGATATTATAAGTTGTTTTACAAAATTGTCCTTAATAAATGGTATGGAAAAAATAAATTAAAGAATTGAAAAAATATAGAGTAATAAATAGTTAAGGATATAATAGGAAAAATAACATTAATGTTTCATTGGTATTGTAAAGCGACATATAATTTGGGACAAATTTTTTTTCCAAAGCGACATACAATTTGGGACGGAGGGAGTATTTGGTAAGGGTCGTTTTAATTTGGACCACTTGAAGTATTGATGTTGCTAATTTTGACTTCTAACTTAAAATGACCCTTACCAAAGCATTGAATTCTTCTTTATATTATTCTGTGTGTTTGTTTGATTACTTTGGTTATTGATGTTGCTAATTTGGCTCCCCACTTCAAAGTATTGATGTGAGTTTTAATTGAATACACAATAAGTGAGATGACTCACAAGCTTAATGGTTAATTGTTGAAATAGCTCATGTAATATACTCTAAGTGTGGAAAAAACCTTGTAAAAAATCTCATATTCTACCCCTATAATTTGAAATTCTTTCTACTTTAGTCCTCCAACAACTCAATCACATAGGATATTTTGATGTGGGAGAGAATCTTACCTTGTGATTGTTGCCACGTGGATTTTTTGAAGACGTTTCCTAAAAAAAATCTTCAAAATTTGTTTCCCCCTCAAAATTTCTTTTTTTGCGTAAGATTTTTTTCCTAAATTTTTTAATTGAGGGACTGAAATAAAGAAAAATAAAATAAAATTTTAGGGATTGAAATCAAAGTTTGCTCAAATATTAGAGACCAAAACCAAAATCATAAATAAAAAAGCATTTTCGGCGCTATGGATCACCGGCCAGGATGTTTTCATTGCTTTTTTATCACCATTCATGATGTTTTAATTATTTTTAACTTCTTTCGTTATGATTGATGTGCTCTTGTATTTCTATAAATACTCATGTTGTAATATGTCCATTTTGTTGGTTTACTCTGTATTATATATGTTGAGGTTTATTGATCATGTGAAGAGCTTGTGATACTGGTTATGATTATTCTTTGTTGACCGCCACTCATATTATCCTTATAAGTCATATTCTTCCTCGACAGATTGCGTGTAGTTTGTATTCAACAAAATCCATGTTTACACGAATTCATGTTACATCATTGTCTCCTGTATAACTTGACTGTCGGAGAACCAAAGTAGGAAGAATATCAAATTATAAGGGTAGAATCTGTATTTTTTAGAGGGACAATTTGTAAACTGCACGTATATTACAGAGACTATTTCAACAATTAATCATAAACTTAATGCCTTAATTTTTTTGTTAAGATGTACTTTTCAACTCACTTATGTAATTGTTCTTGATCCAATATTGTGATGATATCCGACTTCCCTCAATATCCAACAACAACTACTACAATGAATTATTTGTCCTAAGAGCCAGATGAACATAAAACCCAATAATTTGATAAATACTTTAACTAAGAACAACATTGTTAACCAAAAGTTGTTAAAAAAAACATTGTTAATCGAAAAAGAATATTTTATAGTTAATTAGTCTTCAAGTGATTCATTCGACCGTATTCATTTAGAAAAGCATTGAAACTTGAAATACATTACTTTGCATTTACGGTTGTACAAATCGACCAAAAGTATATAGGTTGATTTAAGTTTGATGCACTATTTTTTAGAATAAAGCCAAAATTGAATCAAACTAATAAAGAACGGGTTGTTTGAGTCGGATGGATCGGGTACATTAAAGAACAAATGTATAAAAGTATGAGATATTTGTAAAAAAAAAAAAATCTAATATTAAAACACTTTAATAAATTGTCACATCAAATTAAAAAAAAAATCCGTGTGCAACCAAGTCTCGTACGCGAATTGTATAAAAATACAAAGTCAAAATATTAAAACTCAAAATAAAATATTTAAAAGTGTGTTACCGTTTCTCAATTTTTCTGTTTGTGACTTTGAAAATGAAAAAACCCAAACGTAACATGTTTTTGATTAGGCTTGACTTTATATATATATATATATATATATATATATATATATATATAATATTGATAAAAAATAGAATTGTGTGACCGGTATAGACATGCGGGTGATCAAATACGAATCCTGAAATATGTTGTCCGAACAGAACATGATCAAATTTGAATGGTTTGGTTTGGGTTTGTATCCGATCAAGAAAATTGTCTAACCTAACACTTTGGATTGATTTAGATTGTGGTTTGGTTCAATTTTATCCAAACCAATGAACTCAAAACTAATGGTGCTTGTAGTTCGTCTTACATCACCATTTTTATGGCAACCAATTGGTTTACATGCATAGTCTTTGTTGGATATTTGGTTGTTGGCTACATGTTTTGCTAAAATCAAATATACAAGCAGCACGTCTTCAGAAGCTGAAAACTCAGTGTGTGCATTTTCAGAAGCTGGTTCAAAACCTGGTTCAGAAGCTGGGTCTTCAGAAGCTGAACAGTACTTCAGAAGCTGGACCTTCAGAAGCTGAACAGTACTTCAGAAGCTGACCTTCAGACGCACTGTTCAGAAGCTGACCTTCAGACGCACTGTTCAGAAGCAACCTTCAGAAGCTGAAATGTCCAGACGCAGAACTTCAGACGCAGACATCAGAAGCTGGTTTTCTGCGTTCTATTTTGTGCGCCTTGGAGATGTGTATTTTCAGAACATGATCTTTATGTGAAGATTTAATTGAAGATTTATCCAAGCTGCGTTTCTAGAAGAAAGAAGAATTTTGCGTGTAGATTTTTATTGAAGATTGGATTCTTTTATTTGTGAATATATTTTCAAAGGAATCTTTGGAAAATATATTTCAGAAATATAATTGCTTCTATTTGCTTCTAAAAGAATTCTGGAAACATATCTTTGAAGGACTTGGTTCAAGAATTATGTTGCTGCTGAATCTATATAAAGAGGACGCTGTTGTTGAAGAATGGACATCAAAAACAGAAATCATTATAGAGAGAGTCTTAGTTTTTGAGTTTGTAAGCTTAGTGCTTTGATTTGTACACCACTCATCTGTTAGAGTTGGTTTATGTTTATTGAGTTGTAATTCACTTAAAGCTTTTAAGCAAAAGTAACTTTGTTGTTTTGAAGTGTGTCTTCATCATAGTTGATTGGTTTAGAGTTTACAATCACTGGGGCAGTGATTGCTTGAGTAGGAAGTAAGAGGGGTTCTTATATCTAGGAGTTCCTAGGTAGAAATTTCACGGGTAGTGATTAAGTGAGAAGGCTGTGGGAAACAAGGGCTGTTTACACAGTAGTTCGAAATGATACTATTTTAGTGAATTTCCTTCCTGGCTTGGTAGCCTCCAGACGTAGGTGTGTTTATCACCGAACTGGGTTAACAAATCAACTGTGTTCTTTACTTTCTGTCTTTATTTTTGCTGCTTCTGAACCTCTGCTTAAACATACTCTGTTCAGCTCTGTTTTACGGTTCAGACTCAGTCTTGCCAGAATTTCAATTGGTATCAGAGCAGGCAGCCTGCCTGTTTTAGGGTGAGCTCCAGGGAAGGTTTTTCTGGCATAATGGACAAGGAAGGAGGATTTGTGAACAGACCACCTCTGTTGGATGGTTCCAACTATGTGTATTGGAAATCTCGTATGAGTGCTTTCCTGAAATCTATAGACAGTAAGACTTGGAAAACTGTTCTGAAGGGTTGGGAACATCCTGTTGTGCTGGACAAAGATGGAAAGAAGACTACTGTGTTGAAACCAGAGGAAGAATGGTCCAAGGATGAAGATGAATTGGCTCTTGGAAACTCCAAAGCTTTGAATGCTCTATTCAATGGAGTGGACAAGAACATGTTCAGACTGATCAAGCAGTGCACTATTGCCAAGGATGTCTGAGAGATTCTCAAGACTACTCATGAAAGCACTTCAAAGGTAAAGCTGTCCAGACTTCAACTTCTCACCTCCAAGTTTGAAAGTCTCAGAATGTTGGAGGATGAGAACATTCAAGACTTCTATATGAACGTCCTGGACATGGCTAACTCATTTGATTCTCTTGGAGATAAAATGTCTGATGAGAAAATTGTAAGAAAAATACTCAGGTCTCTACCTAAGAGATTTGACATGAAGGTGACTGCCATTGAGGAAGCACATGACATCTCCACTATGAAGGTTGAAGAGTTAATAGGATCCTTGCTGAATTTCGAGACAGCCTTCAGTAACCGTACTGATAAGAAAGGGAAAGGAGTTGCTTTTGTAGTAAATACTGATGCTGAGGATCAACAAGGGATTAATGAGGATGATGAAGGCTTATCAGAGGCTCTTGTGTTGCTAGGGAGACAGTTTAACAAGATTCTGAAACATGTTGACAGGAGATCCAAATCAAATGGTCAGAACAACAGATTCAACATCAGTAAGCAACAAAATGATTTGAAGAAGACAAAGACTGATGAGAAGAGCAATCAATCAAAGGGAGTTCAGTGCTATGAGTGTGAAGGATATGGTCATATTAGGACAGAATGTGGCACATATCTCAAGAAACAGAAGAAAAGCTTGGCTGTTTCCTGGTCTGATGAAGATGACTCAGAAGGAGAAGTAGAGAGTGAATATGCTAAGCATGTTGTTGCCCTAACTGGAAGATACAAGTCTGATGTTAAAGCTAAGGCCTCAGAAGCACTTTCAGAGTCTGAAGCTCCATTAGAGTCTGAAGCCAATGTTGAAAAATCCTCTTATGAAGAACTGACTAACTCTTACAAAGATCTATACATCAGAAGTGTAGAAGTTTGCAAGCAACTAATGGATCAGAAGAAGACTATCAGTCAGCTGCATGATGAAAGAAGTAACCATTTAACACAGATTTTTGATCTCAAAGATGAGGTAAGCCAACTGAATTCTCAACTTGATCATATGAAGAAGCAAGTCAGAATGTTAAACACTGGTACTGATGTGCTGGAGGATATTTTGGAGTGTCAGAACAAAGGGAAACCAAATGGCATAGGTTTTGTTGATGGGACTTTGAGCATCAAACAGCAAAATCAAGCTAAAAGGTTCATTCCTGCTGTTGGAACTTATGATCCAATGATAGGCACATCTAAGAGGGAACATCACAAGGAACCTCAGAAATATAAGAGAAAGAGGAGAACTCATCCATGGGTATGTCATCACTGTGGTAAGAAGGGGCACATAAAGCCATTCTGTTTCAAGCTATATGGTTATCCCAAGCACTTTCAGCACAGAAAAGTGGAACCTGCTGCAAACAGAATCAATGTCAAGAAGGTATGGAAACCCAAAGGTAATAATGTTGGGCTCATAGCTCATACATCTTTGAGAGCCTCCTCTAGGGAAGATTGGTATTTTGATAGTGGATGCTCCAGACACATGACTGGTGTCAAGAAGTATTTAAGCAATTTAAAACCTTACTCCAGTAGCTATGTAACTTTTGGTGATGAAGCTAAAAGAGAAATTCTTGGAATTGGAGACTTGATCAGTGATGGATTACCAAGGCTAGACAATGTGCTATTAGTAAAAGGACTAACTTCAAATCTGATCAGCATAAGCCAGCTGTGTTATCAAGAGTTGAAAGTGAACTTTAACAAAGAGGAATGTCTGGTAACTGGTAAAGAAGGTGAAGTGCTGATGAGGGGTAGTAGATCAAAGGACAATTGTTACTTATGGATGCCTCAAGACGAAACTAGCTTATCCACATGTCTCATAAGCTCAGAAGAAGAAGTCAGACTCTGGCACCAGAAACTTGGGCACTTAAATTTGAGGGGTATGAAGAAAGTCATGTCAGTAGAAGCCATCAGAGGTCTACCCAAACTGAAGATCAATGAAGACAACATTTGTGGTGAATGTCAGATTGGTAAACAAACAAGAAAGTCTCATCCAAAGTTGGAGCACCAGGTAACAACTAAAGTTCTTGAATTGTTACATATGGACTTAATGGGACCTATGCAAGTTGAGAGCATTGGAGGAAAGAAGTATGCTTTTATGGTTGTTGATGATTTTTCAAGATTTACTTAGGTAAGCTTCATTAGAGAAAAATCAGACACTTTTGATGTGTTTAAAGATCTGTGCACTCAATTACAAAGGGAAAAGGATAGTGTCATTGTCAGGATCAGAAGTGACCATGGGAAAGAATTTGAAAATAGTAAGTTCTCTGAATTCTGTTCCTCTGAAGGAATCAAGCATGAATTTTCAGCTCCCATAACACCTCAGCAAAATGGTGTTGTTGAAAGGAAGAACAGAACCTTGCAAGAATCTGCTAGAGTTATGATGCATGCAAAACACTTACCTCATTATTTCTGGGCAGAAGCAATGAATACAGCATGCTATGTTCACAATAGGGTGACTCTGAAGACAGGCACTACATCTACTCTATATGAGTTATGGAAAGGAAGAAAGCCTACTGTCAAGTATTTTCATGTATTTGGAAGCAAGTGCTACATTCTGGCAGATAGAGAAAACAGAAGGAAATTGGATCCAAAGAGTGATGAAGGGATCTTTCTTGGTTACTCAACAAACATCAGAGCATACAGAGTTTTTAACTCCAGAACCAAGGTAGTAATGGAATCTATCAATGTTGTGATAGATGACTTACCTACTGAAAATGTGGCTGATGTGGAACCAGTTGTTACATTAGAAGAACAGTCAGAAGCACCTGTTGTGGAACATAAAGTAGAATCTGAAGAAGTAGAGTCTGAAGAAGGAGTAAATAATCCAGATCATGCATCAACAAGTAAAGGACCTTCAATCAGAATTCAGAAGGATCATCCCAAAGAACTAATCATTGGGAATCTTGATCAAGGAGTCAGAACCAGAAGATCAGAGGAAGTGGCTACTGATTCGTGCTTTGTGTCAAAATTTGAACCCAAGGATATTAAAGAAGCACTTACTGATGAATTCTGGATTGATGCAATGCAATTGGAACTGAATCAATTCAAAAGAAGTGAAGTGTGGGATCTTGTTCCAAGACCTATAGGCATGAATGTCATTGGAACTAAATGGATTTACAAAAATAAATCAGATGAACATGGGACTGTGACCAGAAACAAGGCAAGGCTAGTTGCTTAAGGGTACACTCAGGTGGAGGGACTTGATTTTGATGAAACCTTTGCACATGTGGCCAGATTAGAATCCATAAGATTACTTTTGAGTGTAGCATGTATTCTTAAATTCAAGCTGTTTCAGATGGATGTGAAGAGTGCTTTCCTGAATGGGTACTTGTAGGAGGAGGTTTATGTTGAACAGCGAAAGGGATTTGTGGATCCTAATTTTCCTAACCATGTTTACAAATTGAAGAAAGCTCTATATGGATTGAAACAGGCACCTAGAGCATGATATGAGAGACTCACACAGTTTCTTGTTACTCAAGGTTACAAAAAAGGAGGAATTGATAAGACACTGTTTGTGAAAGAAGAAGATGGAAGTCTGATGATAGCACAAATATATGTTAATGACATTGTCTTTGGTGGAATGTCAAGCCAGATGATTCAACTTTTTGTTCAGCAGATGCAGTCTGAATTTGAAATGAGTCTTGTGGGTGAACTAACCTACTTTCTTGGTCTTCAAGTCAAGCAGATGGAAGACACTATATTCATTTCACAAAGCAAATATGCAAAGAATATTGTCAAGAAGTTTGGGATGGAGAATGCAAGCCATAAAAGAACATATGCAGCCACTCACTTGAAGTTGACAAAAGATGAACAAGGTATTGTTGTTGATCAAAGTTTGTATAGGAGCATGATTGGGAGTCTGTTATATCTAACTACAAGCAGACCAGACATAACCTTTGCTGTTGGAGTCTGTGCTAGATACCAGGCTGAGCCAAAAATGAGTCATTTAACTCAAGGAAGAGGATTCTGAAGTATGTCAATAGTACCAGTGACTATGGTATTATGTACTCACACAGTGGAAGTCCTATGTTAGTTGGGTATTGTGATGCTGACTTGGCAGGTAGTGCAGATGATAGAAAAAGTACTTCTGGTGGATGCTTCTTTCTGGGAAACAATCTGATTTCATGGTTTAGCAAAAAGCAGAATTGTGTGTCTCTATCTACAGCTGAAGCTGAGTATATAGCAGCTGGTAGCAGTTGTTCCCAATTGGTGTGGATGAAACAAATGCTGAAGGAATATAATGTTGAACAGGATGTTATAACATTGTATTGTGACAATCTGAGTGCTATCAATATTTCAAAGAATCCCATACAGCATAATAGGACTAAGCATATTGATATACATCATCATTTCATCAGAAACCTTGTGGAGGAGAAGGTTGTGCAGCTTGAACATGTTAACACAGAAGAACAACTTGCTGATATATTTACAATAGCATTGGATGCCAAGCAATTTGAATATTTGAGGAGTAAACTGGGAGTTTGTTTGCATGATGAATTATAGCAATTACTGATTGATGAAGGTGAGCAAGCAGGAAGTGAGGGAGATAAAGATGATGCTGGTGTGTCTGATGCAGAGTCTGATATCAAAACAGTCTCTGATACTGAGTCAGTTTGTGTTTTCTGTGTAAAGACTGTGTTTTGTCAAAATTGTTTGGCTAAAAAGGGGGGGGGGGGGGGGGGGGGGGAAGCAGAAGTTTTACAATTCAGAAAGTCAGAAGCCATACAGAAGAACTGTTTTGCAATGTTTCACGAAGATCTCGGTTTCAGGGGGAGTTCCTGAATGTATGTTTCAGGGAGAGCAGTGTTTGTTCCAGAAGCTACTAATGAATGTCATAATTCAGGGAGAGTTTGTATGTTCTCTATCTGAAGCTGATTTGTGCTGATCTGTTCAGGGGGAGTATGTGTTTGTAACGTAGTATGTTATCCGCTGCTGACTCTGTTGCTACGTTTATGTGTTGTTCTTCATGGTTGCGTGCTTTGTTGAGTGAAGAACTTGTTTTTTGTGAAGAAATTGATTTTAGCCAAAAATTTGCCAAAGGGGGAGATTGTTGGATATTTGGTTGTTGGCTACATGTTTTGCTAAAATCAAATATACAAGCAGCACATCTTCAGAAGCTGAAAACTCAGTGTGTGCATTTTCAGAAGCTGGTTCAAAAGCTGGGTCTTCAGAAGCTGAACAGTACTTCAGAAGCTGGACCTTCAGAAGCTGAACAGTACTTCAAAAGCTGACCTTCAGACGCACTGTTCAGAAGCTGACCTTCAGACGCACTGTTCAGAAGCTGACCTTCAGACGCACTGTTCAGAAGCAACCTTCAGAAGCTGAAATGTTCAGACGCAGACATCATAAGCTGGTTTTCTGCGTTCTATTTTGTGCGCCTTGGAGTATTTTCAGAACATGATCTTTATGTGAAGATTTAATTGAAGATTTATCCAAGCTGCGTTTCTAGAAGAAAGAAGAATTTTGCGTGTAGATTTTTATTGAAGATTGGATTCTTTTATTTGTGAATATATTTTCAAAGGAATCTTTGGAAAATATTTTTCAGAAATATAATTGCTTCTATTTGCTTCTAAAAGAATTCTGGAAACATATCTTTGAAGGATTTGGTTCAAGAATTATGTTACTGTTGAAGCTATATAAAGAGGACGCTGCTGTTGAAGAATGGACATCAAAAACAGAAATCATTATAGAGAGAGTCTTAGTTTTTGAGTTTGTAAGCTTAGTGCTTTGTCTGTACACCACTCATCTGTTAGAGTTGGTTTAGGTTTATTGAGTTGTAATTCACTTAAAGCGTTTAAGCAAAAGTGACTTTGTTGTTTTGAAGTGTGTCTTCATCATAGTTGATTGGTTTAGAGTTTACAATCACTGGGGCAGTGATTGCTTGAGTAGGAAGTAAGAGGGGTTCTTATATCTAGGAGTTCCTAGGTAGAAATTTCACGGGTAGTGATTAAGTGAGAAGGTTGTGGGAAACAAGGGCTGTTTACACAATAGTTCGAATTGATACTATTTTAGTGAATTTCCTTCCTGGCTTGGTAGCCTCCAGACGTAGGTGTGTTTGTCACCGAACTGGGTTAACAAATCAACTATGTTCTTTACTTTTTGTCTTTATTTTTACTGCTTCTGAACCTCTGTTAAACATACTCTGTTCAGCTCTGTTTTACGGTTCAGACTCAGTCTTGCCATAATTTCAGTCTTGGAGATCACTCAAGTATTCTACAAATGATCTCCCCTGTACTTTAGGTTCACCAACTTTCTAATTGCAAAAGTTTTGTTTTGTGCAATCTTTTTTTTTTCATACATCTTTTTGAGGTTCTTCCACATAGTATAGGCATTCGTCTCTGTAGCCACATGGAAGCATACACAAAGATCCACCCTCTGCCTGATAATACTGACAACCTTTCGATGAGACTTATTCCAAGCTTTAGTCGTCATACATATCCTTGCAGAAAAAGAATATCATCTATTTTTTGGCTTCCAAATGGAGTAGTTTAGAGGTGAGTTTAATCATAATACAAATGTTCTCCTCCATTTAATTTACACTTTAATCTCAATCTCCAACCGAACTTTGATACCACTTGTTGGTTCAACAAACTTAATGCGAGTGTAAATTAAAGTTTCACTACTAGAAACTATCGTTTTTCCTGCGGATTTTCATGTGGAAAATAATCCGCAGGAATACCTTCGGATTTCGCTGCCAATGACATCAGTCAGATGATATTTCCTGCGGATCACGCTGCTGCAGGAACATTCGCAGGTAACTATTACTTTTCCTGCGGATTTGCCTGCAAAGTTTCCCGCGGTTTTGTATTTTTGTTTAATTTTGAATTTTTTAATTTTAGATATTGAATAGGAACCTATAATTAACTTTATTAAATGTGGTTTCACTTCTCCATCGCAACAAGCCACATTGTTTAACAAATTTCCAAAATAAGCCTCTTATATTGGTGTTTTTGATACAAATAACAATTTGTTTAACAAATTTCCAAAGTAAACCTCTTATACTGATGTGTTTGATAATTTATTTGAAGCATTGCTCGTTTTCTTTTAATAGTTTGGACTTCGCCTTATATGGATTTTTTCCTTGTGTTCATTGTTTGTTCCAGGTGTTAATGTTAAGTGCAAGTACATACATGTTAAAGATTTTGGTAACCAAAGAAAAGAACACCTTGGACTCCTATGTCTATGAGACAAGGAGTAAGGTACGTACATGTTAAAGATTTTGTTTTTGGTTTTTTTTCTTTATGTTTGGGGAATTAAATTTATTTTCATGCAACAGGTGTACTGTTATCACAAATCTCTGCCAGTGCTAATCGCTTTCACAGAGGCATGCAACAATGATTGTTTCATTTTCATATATTAGTAATCTTTTAAAGAGCTTGTTTTCTACAATATGCAACAATGTATTTTATGTTAAGACCTTGTATTGTCACACTTTCTATGTATTTTATTGTAAATTGGAGTGTGACAATAATGAATTTTATGTTGTAATGTAACTATTACAACTTTTAGTCAAATATATTGATCTAATAATCATTTTCAAGCTTACTTCAATTTTATTTAGTTATTGAATTAATTATGATATCTTGGTATAATTTTATTAGGGTATTTTTTTTATGGTCGATGCCTGATGGTCTTCATTGAGAGAGAATCAATATGTTCAATATAAAATTTCCTGCGGATTTACCTGCGGAAAGATATAACTCCTGGGGATTTACCTGCGGAACATATCACTCCTCTTGCACCAAAGTCATACACCTAAAGTGTGAAACCTATAACATGCTTTTCAAACTTTGTGCACTACGATCTGTTTCTCCACCGCAAGCTTAGCTTTACAACTGGAAGGAAAATGCAACATGCATGTTGTGGGTCCTATAATAAGAGGAACATTAACATTATTAGTCAAAAAAGAATATTTTATAGTTCGTCTCCAAGTGATTCATTCGACCCTAATGACTTAGAAGCAATGAATCTTACTGTCCATATTTTGTAAACGCATGGCTTTGGCTTTGGAACATCTGAAAAGGCACATTGTTCCATCTTTTGGTGAATAAATACTTGTTTCAAGCTTAATAATTTTGAACCATCTTTTAATAGTTGCTAAATGCTACACTAAGTATTATTTTCAAGAATAATTTCTTCCCAAGTTTTTGAGGTACGTTCCTTCACACTTAATCATCATCATCATCATTGTTGGCATAAACATAAATATCCATTCTTTCTGAGTTCTGCTTATCAAAGCTAACATGATTTGCTTATGTCTGTTCATCAATTTTGTCTTATTATTAGTAGTATAGTAACATTAGCTAGTAATATTCTAGCTAGCTCTTTTCACACAAAAGAAATGCAATTTGATGTGGTTTTCAATCATTTTCTGTTGTCTTAACTTTGAGTGTAGTTTCATTTTACCATCATTTTCTTGATATGCATAGAAAAGTGAGAGCTTCTGGTATAGTAGTAAATTGAAGTGTATAATATGCTTGTTTCCTAAATAAATAAATCAATGACCATTTTTAGTTTTATGAAATAAATAGTTATTTGTTGACTTTTATGTTTTAGGAAATATCTTTTCACAAGAAAAACATCATTTCATTGTTTTTAAAAGTCATACTAATTTATTTTTTTACATCGTAAAAAACTAATCAATATTCACTATTATGAGTAAGAAAAATTAAATTTTATTTCGCCGACATTTTTGGTAAATAAGATTTAGTTTTATAATCGTAAATGATAGAAAAAAATTCAAAAAAAAAAATCCATTTAGCTATTAATTTAAAGGACGGATGTGTGGGGGTACATATCAAATTTTTTGTGTACCTTAAAAATTTGTACATAAAAGTTGATGAAATTGAATCTATATAACCGACTTTATTATAGTAGTACAAGTTATTTATAGGAAATCGGATTTAACACAGTTATTGCGTAGATGCGCTAATTGATATGGTCCGTCCTATTCAAAATGGACGGCCTAGATCTCACATTGTTTGAAACTATCAAGATCCCGTCAGTGTATTCTGAGCTGTTAGACTACAACAAATTGCGTGAGTTCACTACCGCACTGAATTTATGTCCCATTTATTGTTTAGTCAGCTAGACACTCATAGATTAGGAGATAATTTTTGTCTCTAAATCTAAGTTGTATAGTTTGTTGCACTATACAATCCAAGTCCATCATCCTTCAAAATGAAGTTTGATTTTGAGTGAAAAATAACATACCAATTTTTTATAATAAAAAAATAATAATAACACATTTTACTTCTTTTACTTTTTTTATTTGCAGATAAAAAATCCTCATTTATAAAGTGAATTGACCACTTCAAATATTTACTATACACGAACCAAATCTATATATGTTTTCATTTAACTTTTTTTTTTTGAAAGATGTTTTCATTTTACTTAGTAAGTGAATATCATATTTGGCATGGTTAACTTAATGCCTTCTATATATGCAATTGCTTTTAATTAATTGTGATCTATAAACAGATCAACATGAGGTTTGTATCACAAACTAGGAACCTTTCATGGGCAATCCTAGCACTAGTATTGTTGTCAAACACACCATTCTCATCAGCTGCTTCTACGAAGACTAAAAGAAATATTCAACACAAGTTTTTTCTCTCCCAAGATTGAACTAAGTCCAGGATCTGTTGCAAATAAAGTATTCATGGATGTTAATTTTCCAAGAGGTCATATTTCACTTAAGAGTTTCTTTGCTGAAGTAGTTGATGAATCAGGGAATTCAATACCTCTCCATCAAACTTATCTACACCATTGGATTGTTGTAAGATACCACCAACCTAAAAATGTGACAAACAATAGTGAAGAAGGTATTATTTTTAAAAGAAACAATGGATTTTGTCAAGAGAATGTTTTAGGACAGTACTATGGTACTGGATCTGAAACAAGAGGCACAAATACATATATTCCTGACCCTTATGGCATAGAAGTTGGTAATCCTGAAGAAATTCCAAAAGGGTATGTGGAAAAATGGTTTATTAATTTTCATGTTATTGATACTAGGGGTGTGGAAGATAGAATGGGGTGTATTGAGTGTAAGTGTGATTTGTATAATGTTACAAAGGATGAAAATGGAGAATCTTTGAGTCCAAATTATAAAGGGGGTTTGAAATGCTGTCCTGATAATCGTAGATGTAAGTTGAGTAAAGGGTTTTTAGGACCAAAACAGAGTCTTTATTTGAAATACACTCTTAAGTGGGTTAATTGGGAAAAGTTTATGGTGCCTGTCAAGATTTATATATTTGATGTGACTGATACTTTGAAGATTTCAGATAAGTCCAAAGGAATGAGACTAAACCATGATTGCAAGGTAAGCAAATCAAATATAATTTGTATAAAAATTTCATTTTCCTACACTATGATCATATGTAGGACATAACATGATCATATGTTATATATATATTGTATTTATCATCAATATATTGGTATCAGAGTCTTATTCGTATCTATATATAGTTGATATAATTTGATGTGTATGTAAAATATTTTTTCATTGTTGATGCGTAATTATTAAAATCCTATTTGAATCTCAATTTAACAAGAAAATATATATAATTCTATTTCACGTGTGAGTAACCGAGATTCTTTGCTATGTATGCAGTTTGAATATGAAGTAGAACCTTGCAGCACAAGTTATTTGAATCGTAGTGGCTGTGTTGATGTCAAGAGAGCAAGCTTCCCAATGCAAAATGGAGGTTATGTCATCTATGGAGTTGGTCATCAGCATTTAGGTGCAATTGGATCAACTCTGTATGGAAAGGTGAACATTAAATAATTGCAATCATTGTTAATATTTGAATACTACTACGACTCTCTAATGACATGGTGCCTACATACCTTAAAAATAAAATAAAAGTTGTGTTATTTGAAAAATTAAAATTGTTCAACTTTTACAACAACTTTTTAAATTGTTAACGAAGTATAAATAGGTAGTTAATTACGTTAAGAAGATGATTAATGGATATATCTGAAGTAAAAACTCATTAATCATCGATGTATCTTCATCAGCCACAAATTTAAACGTGATTAACCACAATTTTTTAGATATTTAAATCTACACGTAGTTAAACACATGTAAATTATGGTTAAACCACATCCAAAGTCGTGAATGATAAAGTTGCGTTGACCCTTGATGAGTTTTAACATCTAATATATCTCTTAATCATCTGCCGAACGTAATTAACAATCTATTTGAACTTTGTTAATCCCTTAAAAAAATTGTCGCGAAAGTTGTCTAAAACTGGTTGCACAAAAATACGTTCTCAAAATAAAGAGTTTTAAATTTGCATCCAATCATATATTATATTGATCTTTTGTATTAATTTGATCAACCTTTATAATTAGACTATATATGCTACTGTTACTTCATTTGATTACTTATACTCTTTGTACTCTTATCATTTTAATTAAATATTGGATCAAAGTTTTGAAATTTGGTTGTCACATTAATGTCAGGATGGGAGAGTTATATGTACTTCAATTCCAAAATATGGAAAAGGAAGGAGAGCAGGAAATGAGAAAGGGTATGTTGTAGGAATGTCAACATGTTACCCTAAACCAGGTTCTATCAAGATATTTGATGGTGAAACTTTAACATTAGAGAGTAACTATAGTAGCAACATAAGACACTCTGGAGCAATGGGACTTTTCTATTTCTTGGTGGCAGAAAAGCTACCACATTATCATGTTTAACATTTCTATCATTCTATGTATGGTGAATTATACAAGAGAAATGCTAACAACACTCATTTTAACACACTAAAAAGAGTGTGTTAAAATGTGTGTTGCTAGCATTCCTCATTATATAATGGATTGCTTTGATAGTATCAAACTTAATTTAAATTTGGTTACTATATGAAGTTGCTTATGTAATCATTTAGTTGCTTATGTTACTATATGAAGTTGGTTAGTTAATCTTGTGTGAACAACTTCTCTATATAATGTTGTACCCTATCATTTCAATACACTTTTTATTTATTCTCTTCACTTGTATCATTGATAACTCTTCATCACGTGTAGATTTTTAACATCTCTTGTCTTTATTTACACTAGTTGTATAGAAACATATTTGGGGCATTCCTCAATCATATATTGAACTAATTTTGGGACTGCAATAGACATAAAGAATTCATAAACTAAAAGGGTATTACCAACTAATCTCTAGAACCTAACAACCAAACCAAGTTCTTCCACATAAGGTTTATGACAAAAGAGAGATAAGGATCCACCATCTTAGTTCAATAAAATCAAACAACAGCTATAATCAAATCACAAAACAATGTTCTTTATGTTGTCCTAGTAGGACAAGTTATATACACACCCAACACGTAAATGTGTCTTTTCCCATTAGATTGTGTGATAATGGAAAATTTTGTACACGCATGACAGAAGGGAGATAAAACAATTGACAAAGTTAGAAGTCTTTTTGAAAATAGGTTCCATCAATATCTCATTTGTATCTTTCTCACTCCAAACGAAATCTATGATAAATAGAGTTATGAGATAGAGAGGATCATAACTCATACGAAAGTGAAGTAACACACTTTTCTGTACATATTTTTTAATTATTTTAATTTTTATAATTAGTAAAAAAAAAAAAAACCTTTGCATGCCATGTCACTAATATGAGTCCAAAACATGTGATAAATAAATTGCAATCTTTGATATCATTTTTCATGAAATCCTAATACCACAATTAAAAAATTACATCCTTGTGCTTATACAATTCCTTAGATATACACAAGTCATGTATATCACTTTTCTTGTGTTTACTTCAACTGTAAGGAATTCAAAACTCCCTTGCAGGCTAGTCTTGTGGCAGTTTTCTTGTCAGTATAACCTTTGTACTCATACTGATGAAGTACACCATCCGCAATTACCTCTATTCTACAACTAGTAACACCGTCGTTCCTGGACAAGGTCTTCTCCATAGTATAATTCATTTTTTGGCACAGTTCAGTTAATTCTCTAATCGGATGGATCGTTAATGTATCAGGTGTCACAAGGGGCTCCAAAAGAGGCCTTATGCTTTTCCACACAGCCTCCTTATCGTATCCTGAATCAACAAGTATAGCACCAGCTAGAGACTCTATGATGTCTCCAAGTACCTGCAAACAATAGGAACGTTCTTAATTGGTGTTGTAGCAGTTTCCACATTCTAGTTGGTCATCACAGTCACAATGTCGAAAAACGCACCAACAACATTTACATCTTTAGATTATGTATCAAGAAGAACTAATGACCTTAAAGAAGTAGGCAAAGCTATTACAAGCTATGAAACACTAACACAGACATGAACACCAAACAGTACACAACGACATCGATAATAATTTGAGAAAATGAAGTAATTGAATATAATCACATGTCGGTGCTACATAGATTACACGTGTAAACATATCATATTTTGATCACAATCACCGGACCAGTAAAGTTTAGGTACTCATAACAGCTTCAATAGAAAAACTTCCATACCAAATAGCACAGATCAAACTAAAAACAAAAGCATAAATGCAGTTTGGGTTCCATTTGTTCATGTCTTAGCGGTGGTATCTTCTCTAAGGATGCACAAAATTTAAGGATAAAAATGAATTTGTACATTTTATAGAAAACCTCACTTTGAAGTAGTGTTAAAACACTAATTGACAGTAATAGCATTATTCAAAGATTTTGACAAACTAACCTTGGGGAATGTAGCCTCGGATTCCCATCCAAAACTTGATGAAGACTGACCGTCAAATTATCAAGCGTAGCTACAATATGTTTATGTAGCTCTTGAGGAGGCATGAAGGACATGCTTATGCAATTGAACCTTAATGGCAGACATTGCATAACAGTCATTATTCACCGAGGCAGACCTCATGTCTGTTAACTGCCCAGGTGACATGCCAGGATATATTCGATACAAATGCATGGTAATGAGATAGTCCAGCACCGAGTCTCCCAAGTATTCAAGTCGCTGCAGGAAAAGGAATATATCATACAAAAAGTGAGACAAAAGAAAAACATAAGTAACACGAAAAAGGCCTCATTTAGATAAACAACTTAATTAAGCGCTTACATCATAAGCTTTTATCATATAAGCGCTTATGTACAAACTATTTCTATAACAAAAGATATAATAAAGTTAAACTATTTTATGTATATGCTATAAGCTGCTTTCATAAGCTATCCTGGAGAGCTTATGCAAATAAGCTGAAAACAAATTATGGACATGTCATATGCTGTTTCCATAACCTCTCCTAAACAATCTTAAAAGTGTTTTTACCAGTAGATATGCTCATATAAACTGTTGGAATATTTATTAGAATATTCTAGTATTTTCTATTGTTATTATTGTCCTTGATTTAAGGAGATAATTAAGTTGTAATCTCACTATTTAAACCGGCTCATGCCTGAAGAATAAATCAGAATAGCATTTATCCATTTCTTTCAACATGGCATTAGAGCCGCTGATTCTGAGGGTCTCGCTTCCGCTTAAACCCTAATTTGGCCATACAATTATTAGTGAATAATCACTATTCGTGTCTGATCATCATCCTACATGGCTCAAATCAGACAACTGACCATACCATCAGAAGCGGAACAAAAAAAACGAGTCGAAGCCCGGAAAAACCGCCGCCTCCTAGCCACCGGCGCGTGAAGCCCACTCGCAGGCATTGATCCAGTGCGTGTGATGCACGCACCACCTTCCTTGGCCCAGTTTTTTTCTGTATTTTTGCAGATTTGTGATCGGCTCATCCTCTTTCCGTTTCCGTGGTTAAAATCACGATTTGAGACACTTCGTTTTGGGTGTGTGTTTGTTGAAGGTTTTCCTTTTTGTGGTGATTTATCATCTGAATTTTTTTTGTGGTCTACTCAATGGCAAGGTTTATTGATAAGAAGTTCAACAAAATTTGGTGTGATTATTGTAAACGCGCATGGCATACGCGTGAAACATGTTCAAAGCTCAATGGTAAGCCTTCAAATTGGAAGATGAAAAGTGGTAACGAGAGTCGTGCATTCCAGGCAAGTAATTCTGATCAAGAGTTTTCACTCACAGCTGAACAACTAGACAAACTGTTCAAACTTCTGGAATCTCACACTCCTTCGGGTAATTCAACCCTTAGGGTCAATTCTAACCGTACTTGGATAATAGATTCAGGTGCAACTGATCACTTGACTGGTGAGTCGACCTTGTTTTCTTCATATATTCCCTGTGCAGGTAACCAAAAAATTAAAGTAGCAGATGGCTCTTCTTCAGCCATTGCAGGTAAAGGTTCAGTTGCGTTGTCTCCAATGTTGACATTTACAAATGTCCTATATGTTCCAAACCTTTCATGTAGCTTAGTGTCTGTCAGTAAATTAGCCCGGGATAAAAACTGTCAAACTAACTTTTTTCATTCTCACTGTACCTTTCAGGATTTGAACTCGGGGAAGATGATTGGCAGTGCTAAGGAGGTTGGAGGACTCTACTACTTCGACATTGGACCTTCCAAACCAATAAGTTCTTGCTTTGAATCCTCTTTTGTTCCAAATAATGATGATGTTATGTTATGGCATTTACGATTAGGCCATCCTAGTTTTCGTTATTTAAAACATTTGTTTCCTAAATTATTTTATAATAAGGATTTGTCCTTGTTTAAATGTGAAGCATGTGAATTTGCAAAACATCATCGTTCTCATTTTCCATTACAGCCTTATAAACCATTAAAACCTTTTTTTGTTATTCACAGTGATGTTTGGGGCCCTAACTGAACGAGTACACCTTCTCACATAAAATGGTTTATCACATTTATAGATGATCATTCAAGAGTATGCTGGGTGTACTTGTTAAAGGGGAAATCTGATGTTTGTTAGGCTGTAAAAGATTTTTTTAAAATGGTGCAAACTCAATTTCAAACAAATATTCAAATCTTTAGAAGTGATAACGACAAAGAATATTTTAACACAATGATGAGTGATTTTTTTCGAGAAAATGGAATTGTGCATCAAAGTTCATGTCCCAACACCTCTCACAAAATGGAGTTGCAGAAAGAAAAAATAGACACTTATTGGAGGTGGCTAGAGCTTTACTTTTTGCAAATAAAGTACCAAGTTATTTGTGGTGTGAAGCAGTTTTAACTGCTGCAGATTTAATTAACAGAATGCCCTCCAAAGTTCTCAATTTTGAAACTCCAATTCATATTTTCAAAGAATGTTTTCCTGTTACTCGTGTTTCAAATGATTTGACCTTAAAAATCTTTGGTTGCACAACTTTTGTTCATGAACATAAAAACATTGGAAAACTTGAACCACGTGCTATAAAATGTGTTTTTGTTGGGTACTCTCCAACCCAAAAGGGGTATAAATGTTTTGATCCAAAAAAAGAAAATATTTGTCACTATGGATGTCA